>OX465295.1:140399994-140999994 GCA_949987735.1 Leucophora obtusa
TGTGAGGACGATGTTTGCACGATCGCTGGAAACGGTTTCTACAAAATACAACCCTTAAAGTTCCGATAAGGTTATTGTGGATTGAAAAACTTACAAAAATAAAGGAGCCATATTTGAAATGACAATAGAAAATTTTCGACATTCGGAAAATTTTCTTGAATTGAATCAGTTGCTCTTTTTCTAAAACTAAAATTTAAAATTGGAAATCAAATTGTATACTAATATTTGAAAGAATATCATAGAGATTCCCATTGATACTTATAATTCTGAAGAGTATTAATACCGAAGATTATTGGAGAAAGTTTAGCTGTATCGATTACCTTATACTGCATTTTAACAAGCACGCTGTGGGTATTATAAACCAACATCAATTCATTTGACATCATCCGGAAAAATATTTAGTGGACAGCCTTGAACTATTGATATTTGTAAACTGCTGAGAACAAAGAGTGAAAATCTACGACAATTACGTTAAATCATACAACAATATATAAATTTTGTGGTCTTGGTGTGTAATAGTGGGCTATCATTTGTCCAAACACCAGTTATTTTACAACGTTTAATCTGAAGGTTATAATGTTGGTTTGGCTTTGTTCTTCACGACAATAATTCGTTTCTTTTTTTTTTTTTTTTTTTTTTTTTTTTTTTTTAATTTAATTTGCAAATTCCAATACTGTTTTAACTACTATATGATCAATTTAATTTATTCATTAGAATAATATCAGATAGTGAACTTTTGTAATATCTACTGAGATGAAAGGCTTTTAATTTAAAAATTTTATTTGGTTTCAATTTTATTTAAATTTTATATTTAATATCATATCCGCCCTTGCTTTTTGTCAAATTTAACTCATGTTAATTCGCACAATGTTGCTTTGTATAATTTTTATCCCTATCATGTAAAATACTTTTAAACTTTTAAATTTTATTTTTTTTATTCACCATATTCACCTCCTTTATCAGTATTCTTGAAATTCTTGAAACACCAAACTGACTTTATTCCAAAAATTTAACAAGCGAAGCTGTCAACAAGGCCTTGTCGACGTTGGAGTATAACAGTGAGTAAATTTATATGCTTAAAAAGATATACATATACACATAAATTTTGAGAACATAAATACCCCAGATTATACTTGATTATAACAGTTAAGTGTTATATCTATTATAATTAATAATCGCCATTAATAAACTCCAATGGTACACCTATGGAAACAAAATCGATCGAAGTATCTAATTTAAACCATTAGACTTCCACGGAAAATAGTTGATGCAGATTTTTATTACACCTTTTACACTTACAAAAAAAAAAAAAAAAAAAAAAAAAAAATACACTCATAAAAAAATATTAATTAAAGGTTTTTTTAAAAAAAATTGTAAATTATTAATTATAATTACATTTTTTTTACTTTTTTTTTACGTTACCAATATAAAAAAATATTTTGCATGATAAGATTCTCTATTGATTTTTTTTAATAATTATTTAATATTAAACTTTTTGCGATAAACTTTTCAATATTTTTTTTGCCAGAATTTTCCCATCATTATATCATTAATTTTATTGTAAAATTTTATTTATATATTTTTTTTTTGCATTTGATAACGTCGTTTAAATAAAAATTTAAATAAATAAGGAAAAATTATGAAATTTTAAATATTTGAGTATATAATTTCACGAAAGGTATGGGAGTAGGTTAAACCAACAAAAAAATGGGATGGCAAATACGGTTATATGGTCATCATTGGAGGGCGGGTTTTGACTTCGGCTAGTTCCATCTGTAGTCGATTTAAGTCATCACAAATTTTCTTTTCTTCCATTTTCTCTTCTGTCGACTTAATTATTTTTTTTGAGCTATCTTATAATTTTTTTTGTTTATGTTTACGATCCTTCACTTGTCTTGGAGGGAAAAAGGACCAGCCCCAGACTGAGCATGGCCGGGGCCAGAAGATAGCCAAATTCCCGAGAAGACAGGGCCGTAAGGTGGGATTCGTTACATAAATAAATGGCGCCCAACGTGGGGCATCAGCGGTGACCAACACTTTGGCATTATTTGCTAATTTATAATTTGGTTTAAATTTCTATCTTTCATCTTTTGCTGATGTTCCTTTTCAACTTCTTTTCTTCTCTTTTATAATTTTTTTTATTTCTACACTTTCAATTTTAATTCTAGTTTACTGTAATTTCATTTCATGCCACTACGAGTTTTGGAAATTCCTTTTACGTGCATTCTATACGTCGGTTTTGAATTGAAATCATTTCTATCACAACTCTAAAATGGGTTTGTTTAATTGAGTTATTTTTGGTTCATGAATTATTTTGTGACCATACTCATTTTACATAATTTCGGGTACGTGATTACACATCATTACACTTTTAATTAATCTTTATCTGTCACGTGAGAATTGAAAGTTTCTGTTGAGTTAATTTTGGCTCCTGAATTATTTTAGGACCATACTCATTACATACTTTCAATGATTCATTTTCTTTAGGTGTAGATTTTCTGTAGAATTTTGGATCTTGGGTTAACTCGAGACCAAACTCAGAATTTATACTTGAATTTTAATTTCGTTCTTCTTTTCCTCTTTAATCTTTTCCCTCTTACTTTCTCTTTATACTCCTTCTACAGAGTGAATTGTGATTTGGTTCATACATTCTAAAACTCCGTCAGTCGATATAATAATTTCTTTAGGTAAGTCTTTGTTATTTGAATTCCGATTTGGAAACAACACTTTGGATTTTATTATATTCGACTGATTTTTTTGGTTATTGTGATGCTGGTTGATAACTTTTGTTATCAATGTGGATTTAATTTGTTTACCGTACTGAGTAGTGAAAAATTTGATTATTAGGGGATTAATTGTTGAACTTAACTTATAGAATTTTTTTTTTGGAATTTTATATCAGGCTTTTTATAATATTTTGATTTTAGTATCTGTTCATTTTAATTTTGTCTTATTTAAATTATTATTTTATTGAATATGCCAATTACACGAAGCTGTAATGATTTAACTGCTGTGGGTAGAGATGATGACCCGAATGCAACATTTGAGGCTCAGGGGAACTTCAACAGTCCTTCTGTGGCAAGGCCTCTGACTAGATCTAGGACCAGATTAGGAGAAACACTTGGGCCACCCTTGGATTATGGTGGTCGTGGAAGACCTTCTCGCAGAGAACGTACTGTTCCGGTTGAAGATACCGGTAGGGGGGACTCTTTGATAGAGCCAGTGGCTCGAGTGGATGAAAACCGGATACAACAGTTGATTGAGAATTCTCTAAGTAGTTTTCGTAATGAAATTTCTTATGAAATAGGAAACTTAATAAGAAATATCGAATTATCTTCGGGACCTCAACGATCTCAAGAACCTGAAGTTCACCATCAATATCCGAATACGGATCCTGTGGAAATGAGAATGCAGGGAAGTCGGAATCAGATCGGAAATCGAGGATTAGTTGGCTTGAATGAGAATTCAGATAAAGTATTAAACATAATCCGAAATTGGCGTCTGAAATTTAGTGGTCGGTCTGATAATATGGATGTGGATCAATTCATTTATAGGGTAAATATTTTGACTTCTAACACTTTAAATGGAGATTTCGAGCAATTATGCAATCATGCATACAGTATTTTTGAAGGAAAAGCTTTAGATTGGTTTTGGAAATACCATCAACAGAATAATGATATTAATTGGATGTCTTTAACTAGGGCTCTTCGTGGACAATATAAATCGGATTATTCAGATTTCGATATTCGTGATGACATTAGAAGACGCAAACAGAGACAGAATGAAACATTTGATGAGTATCTTGATTCTATAGTTGTTATTGCCGACAAATTGAAATCTCCAATGACTGATCAGGAACTTTGTGAAACTGTGCTACGTAATCTTAAACCGGAGATCAGACTTGAGCTATTACACGTCGATGTAACGCAAATTTCACAATTGAGACGAGAAGTTAGAAAGCATGAAAAATTCATGACCGATATGAAGTCAAATAATTTATTTAGGAATTCTAACGTCAAGAGACAAGTAGCTGAATTAGATTTTGAAACACAGCAACTAGAGGAGGAGTATGACGATGATCTGGTGGATATTTGTGCCATTAATAAAACTCTCACATGTTGGAATTGTAATGAAATCGGTCACATTTATAAGGATTGTATGAAGGAGAGAAGAGTATTCTGTTATGGTTGTGGGTTAAAAGATACCTACAAACCTAATTGCTTAAAGTGTAAGCTCCAGGGAAACTCCAAGAGGGATGTCCTTTTTCAGAAAAGAGGACATCCGACTGTTCCTCAGAAAATTTAAACTCGGACAGGAGTAGTTTTAAGAATAACTCTATGACCAAATTTTCTACACCGGCTATGACAAATGGTATTAATGATAATACCCATAAATTAAGGCAATTTCATAAAAACTCTCGTAGTGCTGCTAGGATGCGAAATTATTGGCGCAAATTAAGATCATTTAGGAAGTACACAATTTCTGCAATAGTTAGTAAGGAATCGGATTCGAGGCCTTTTGTAAACCTCACCATATGTGGTAACTTGTATTTTGCTTTGTTGGACAGCGGTGCTAACAAAAGCGTTTTTGGTGGACAACTTGCGGCGGAAATGGAGAATCACGTTGCGTTTATGAGATGTCGGGGTAGTGTAAGGACAGCAGACGGTCAGCGACAAAGTGTGGCGGGTACTGTAAAATTAAATATTACTTTCCAGAATACGACAGACGAATTTGAGTTTTTGGTGATACCTTCAATTAAGCAGGACGTTATTTGCGGAATTGACTTTTGGAACCAATTTGGAATCAAAATTGTAACCGGTGACTATATTAACGAACTTAGTAGTAGTGAAACGGAAAAGGATGAAATACCTCTTACATACGAACAAAAACAAAAACTGAATATGATTGTTAATAACTTTCCAAATTCGGATCGTGATGGCCTTGGGTGTACAACATTGATAGAACATAAGATCGATACTGGAGCCGCAACGCCGATTAAACAACGCTACTACCCTATATCTCCTGCAAGGGAGAAGATGTTATGTGAGGAAATAGATAGAATGCTGAGATTGGGAGTTATTGAAGAATGTCCTAGTTCTCCTTGGTCATCGCCAGGAGTTTTGATAGTCAAACCTGGGAAAGTGAGATTTTGTATAGATAGCCGGAAATTGAACTCTGTGACTGTGAAGGATGCATATCCAATACCTAACATTGACGGACTAATATCTAAACTTCCTCCAGTTTATTTTATATCCAAAGTGGATTTGAAAGATGCCTTTTGGCAAATAAAACTGGACGAATCTTCAAAACCTAAGACAGCTTTTACAATCCCTAATCGGCCATTATATCAGTTTACTCGAATGCCGTTTGGATTGTGTAATGCACCTCAGGCTATGTGCAGACTTATGGACATTGTAATCCCGTACGATCTGAAATCCAATATATTTGTATATCTGGACGACTTGCTTATTGTTTCGAAAGACTTTGACGAACATTTAAAACATTTAAATACCGTGGTGACTCAACTCAAAAAGGCCGGTTTAACTATTAATATCAAGAAAAGTTGTTTTGCGATAAAACAAGTGCAGTATTTGGGTTATGTGGTTGGTGGAGGATCGTTGAAAGTAGATCCAGGAAAGATTAAGGCAATAACCGAATTTCCAGTACCAAAGTCTATTCGACAATTGAGACAGTTTTTAGGAATGACCGGATGGTATAGACGGTTTATTGACGATTATGCTACAGTGACGTTTCATTTGACTGAATTACTGTCAAAGAAAAAGACATTTTTCTGGAATAAAGATGCTCAGAATGCTTTTGAGACACTTAAAACCAAATTGACAACAGCATCCGTGTTAGTTCATGCAGATTTTGATAGGCCATTCATTGTCCAATGTGATGCAAGTTCATATGGTGTAGGTGCCGTTTTAGCCCAATTAGATGTAGATGGTAATGAAAGGCCTATTGCGTTTATGTCACAAAAGTTGAACAGGGCACAACGCAATTATACTGTAACTGAACTTGAATGTTTTGCGGTAGTTCTGGCGATAAAAAAATTTAGGGCTTACATTGAGGGGCATGAATTTAGGGTAATAACAGATCATGCTAGCCTGAAATGGTTGATGAGGCAAAAGGACTTATCTGGTCGGCTGGCTAGATGGGCTCTTAAGCTGCAAGGCTTTAATTTCGAGATCGAGCATAGAAAAGGTAAACATAATGTGGTGCCAGACGCCTTGTCTCGTGGTTTTGATGATGAAAAAGATAATGTTGTGGCTGAAATGGAAGTAGAAGTTTTACCTTCCATTGATCTTAACGCAAAAGCTTTTGATGAAAAGGAATACGTTAAATGGAGAGACGAGTTTAACAAAACTGAGTTTTCAGATTATAAAATAATTGGAAAGTTCATATATAAGAAAACCGAGTTTACTATAAGTAATAAAAAAGAACTCGAATCCTGGAAATTGCTGGTTCCCACTGAGCTAAGAAGAGAAATTATGTATGCTGCTCATGATATTCCAACATCTGCACATTTTGGTATAGCTAAAACGTTGGAACGTATACGTCGTTATTTCTTTTGGCCGGGACTTACTGCAGATGTGAAAAATTATATTGGTGCATGTGAGAAATGTAAAACATCAAAAACTCCGACAATGATATTAAGGCCACCCATGGGACAAATGTCAGAATCGGAAAGGCCATTTCAACGTGTATATATCGATCTGATAGGACCGCTACCACGTACTAGTAAAGGAAATATTGGTATATTTATCATATTAGATCATTTTTCTAAGTTTACTTTTCTGAAACCTCTTCGTAAATTTACCACAAAGAACATTATAGATTATTTGAAAACAGACATTTTTGATTGTTATGGTGTTCCGGAAATTATTGTTTCGGACAACGGATCTCAATTCCGAAGCAAAGATTTTGAAAGTTTTTTGAGCAAATACGGTATTAAGCATTCTACAACTGCCTTATATAGCCCACAAGCCAATGCAAGCGAGCGTGTAAATAGATCGGTCAATGAAGCCTTACGGTCGTATATACGTGATAATCATCAGAAGTGGGACAGAGTAATCAGTAGTATAAATTGTGCTTTAAGAAATAGTATTCATCAAACTATAGAAAGAACCCCATATCAGATAGTATTTGGCCAAACTATGGTAACACATGGCGCACACTATCAATTGCTAAAGAATGTTAATTTATTGAAGGAATCAGAAAATATGGTACAACGTCAAGATGAATTTTTTATTTTGCGAGATGGTATTCAAGAAAAAATAAGGAAAGCTTATGAAAATAATGAAAAAACTTATAATCTAAGGTCCAGAAATAGAGAAATATACGTGGGAGAAGAAGTTATTCGAAGGAATTTTGTGCAGAGCTCCTTAGCAAATAAGTTTAATGCGAAGCTTGCTCCAAAGGGTGTAAAAGCAAAAGTTTTGAGAAAAGTTGGACAATTTTATTATGAGTTACAAGATTGTGAAAGTAAAAATGTCGCAGTTTACCATCTTAAAGATATATGGAAGTGAATATAAATGTAGATTTTGGGTCATTATGAATACTGATTTTGAATCGCCTTTTTCAGATTTAGTTCTTCTGGTGAACATTGAACTAAATCTGCTTTGTGAGGACGATGTTTGCACGATCGCTGGAAACGGTTTCTACAAAATACAACCCTTAAAGTTCCGATAAGGTTATTGTGGATTGAAAAACTTACAAAAATAAAGGAGGCATATTTGAAATGACAATAGAAAATTTTCGACATTCGGAAAATTTTCTTGAATTGAATCAGTTGCTCTTTTTCTAAAACTAAAATTTAAAATTGGAAATCAAATTGTATACTAATATTTGAAAGAATATCATAGAGATTCCCATTGATACTTATAATTCTGAAGAGTATTAATACCGAAGATTATTGGAGAAAGTTTAGCTGTATCGATTACCTTATACTGCATTTTAACAAGCACGCTGTGGGTATTATAAACCAACATCAATTCATTTGACATCATCCGGAAAAATATTTAGTGGACATCCTTGAACTATTGATATTTGTAAACTGCTGAGAACAAAGAGTGAAAATCTACGACAATTACGTTAAATCATACAACAATATATAAATTTTGTGGTCTTGGTGTGTAATAGTGGGCTATCATTTGTCCAAACACCAGTTATTTTACAACGTTTAATCTGAAGGTTATAATGTTGGTTTGGCTTTGTTCTTCACGACAATAATTCGTTTCTTTTTTTTTTTTTTTTTTTTAAATTTAATTTGCAAATTCCAATACTGTTTTAACTACTATATGATCAATTTAATTTATTCATTAGAATAATATCAGATAGTGAACTTTTGTAATATCTACTGAGATGAAAGGCTTTTAATTTAAAAATTTTATTTGGTTTCAATTTTATTTAAATTTTATATTTAATATCATATCCGCCCTTGCTTTTTGTCAAATTTAACTCATGTTAATTCGCACAATGTTGCTTTGTATAATTTTTATCCCTATCATGTAAAATACTTTTAAACTTTTAAATTTTATTTTTTTTATTCACCATATTCACCTCCTTTATCAGTATTCTTGAAATTCTTGAAACACCAAACTGACTTTATTCCAAAAATTTAACAAGCGAAGCTGTCAACAAGGCCTTGTCGACGTTGGAGTATAACAGTGAGTAAATTTATATGCTTAAAAAGATATACATATACACATAAATTTTGAGAATACCCCAGATTATACTTGATTATAACAGTTAAGTGTTATATCTATTATAATTAATAATCGCCATTAATAAACTCCAATGGTACACCTATGGAAACAAAATCGATCGAAGTATCTAATTTAAACCATTAGACTTCCACGGAAAATAGTTGATGCAGATTTTTATTACACCTTTTACACTTAAAAAAAAAAAAAATAAAAAAATAAAAAAAAAATACACTCATAAAAAAATATTAATTAAAGGTTTTTTTAAAAAAAATTGTAAATTATTAATTATAATTACATTTTTTTTACTTTTTTTTTACGTTACCAATATAAAAAAATATTTTGCATGATAAGATTCTCTATTGATTTTTTTTAATAATTATTTAATATTAAACTTTTTGCGATAAACTTTTCAATATTTTTTTTGCCAGAATTTTCCCATCATTATATCATTAATTTTATTGTAAAATTTTATTTATATATTTTTTTTTTGCATTTGATAACGTCGTTTAAATAAAAATTTAAATAAATAAGGAAAAATTATGAAATTTTAAATATTTGAGTATATAATTTCACGAAAGGTATGGGAGTAGGTTAAACCAACAAAAAAATGGGATGGCAAATACGGTTATATGGTCATCATTGGAGGGTGGGTTTTGACTTCGGCTAGTTCCATCTGTAGTCGATTTAAGTCATCACAAATTTCCTTTTCTTCCATTTTCTCTTCTGTCGACTTAATTATTTTTTTTGAGCTATCTTATAATTTTTTTTGTTTATGTTTACGATCCTTCACTTGTCTTGGAGGGAAAAAGGACCAGCCCCAGACTGAGCATGGCCGGGGCCAGAAGATAGCCAAATTCCCGAGAAGACAGGGCCGTAAGGTGGGATTCGTTACAAACGTTAAGCCTTCTTTTGCTAATAGAGTCGCAGCTTGCGAAAATTTCACACCCATAAATTATTCCGGGAATTAGATATGTCTTAGCAAGAAGAATTCTTATTCTTAAAGGGGTGAAGTATTGTGATGACCAGAGGGACCTTAACTTATTGTAAGTCTGACCAACGAGTAGGTTTACATGATTTGTCCATGTTAAATTTTTGTTAAAAATCAACCCAAGGTTTTTGCAGAATTTACAATCGGTATTTTTTCCCCATTAATTAAAATATTATTATCTATAGCAGGATTGATTGATTTTTTATGAATTATCATGCACTTAGACTTATGTGGATTTAGACAAAGTCCATTTGCTGTTGCCCAGCGAAAAATTTTGTTCAAATCATCATTTAGTCTAATGATATTATCGGCGACGGATTCTGTTGGACTACTTAGATATAATTGCACATCATCTGCATACATGTGAACTTTGCAATGAGAAATATTCTGTGGTAGATCATTTGCATATATTGAAAACAAGAGTGGCCCAAGAATTGACCCTTGAGGCACTCCCCTAATGAGTTTTAATGGATTAGGCCACATGTTATTTATAAAAACGGACTGCCAACGATCAATAAGATATGAAGATAGAAGCCTCAGAGAAGAATTAGAAAACTTAAAAAAGTGCATAAGTTTCATGCAGAGAGTACTGTGGTCAACTGTATCAAAGGCCTTTGAATGATCAAGTAGTACCAAAAAAATTTAAATCACCCTTATCTAGTTCACGACGTATGTTTTCGCAGACATCCAGCAAGGCCGACACGCAACTATGATTTGAGCGAAATCCTGATTGATTATCAGTTAACAAATTGTTCTCCTTGATAAACGAGCTCATTTGGATGTGCAATAGTTTTTCTAGGACTTTTGATAAATAACACAAAATAGCAATAGGTCTGAACTCCGAGTTTGTTTTCGGTAGTGGGACTATTTTTACATGCTTCCATCTTGATGGAAAAGTACTTGACATAATAATAGTATTAATTAAATGCGTCACATGTGGTAAGATTAAAGGCAGCAATAATTTTACAAACCGTGGGTACATATTATCACAGCCCACTGCATTAGATTTCATCGACGAAAAGCACGAAAAGACATTGGCTAACGCATGAAAATTCAAAATGATTACCATCAATTGAGGCATTATTTGCATTCAAGCTTGGGAAGTTGTAAAAATTGTTATCAACAGGTATCAGGGGTATGTTCGTAAAGGATTTATTAAGCTCATCAGCATCAACTTGACAGTTGTTTATCTTGTTTACTCTACCTATTCCAATTTCCAGGAATGTACATTTCCATAATTTCTTTATACGATTTGTAAAGGGTTTCAGGAATGTTTTTCCATGCTTCCAATTTTAAATTAGTATAAAAATATTCATAAAACTCTTGAAAATTCATATCAAATTTTATTTGACTCCCCAGCAAAATTTTTTTGAACTGGTTACCTCTGAATCTGTTCTAGAACAGTTGTTTTTACCACCGGTTCCTTGGAACTGGTTCTAGAACTGATTCCTGGAAGTCAAAATGGAAGGTTTTACTGTCGCAGAACCAGTTCTATAACTATAACAAGACAAATCCCAGGACAAGTCCCTGAACTTTGGTTTTTATGAGAGGGATTTGTCTTGTGACATGTCACAAGGGGTCAATTTCCCCCTCCTATGACAACGCCATGTAAAAGTAACCAGTCTATTTCATATAAAGGGGCCAGTTCGGTGACAGTTTGTTAAAATTTCCCGTAGGGTCCCTGCGGGAAATGAAGGGTCGATTGATCCAAAGTCACAAATCTGTGACAGGTGCATAGGGGACAGGTTACAAAACTGATGTAAACCCAAATTTCGGTGTATCAAAAAGTGGTAATTTCAGCAAAATATTCAACCTCGTGACTATTGAAATGGAGGCCAAACATTAACTGGTTCATTTTGGATATATCCTATAACTGGAGAAAAAGTATCATAACATCAAATTGACAAAAGTAACTAGTACCTTTGCAGTTGAAGTAGTGATATAACACAGAACAGGTCCAGTATAATTAGATGTGTATGAAAAAATGGCGATCGGTACCGTAAAACCCTTTAACAAAGTTTACATAATACTTAACTTTGTGGCCACAGAAATGATGACATCATAATAAACTACGAGTAGTTCAAAAATATTGTTCGGATACGAGTATGCATAATAGAGTGTCAATGACAAGTAAAACAAACTGTTCAGTGACTGACTGAAAGGCTGTACAACCCTTTTGGATTTATTCACAAACACTGGGGATGTTATATCCAAAGTCAGAATTTTTTATTGGATATTTTGATTACCGATTCTTTTCTCTAATCGTTGGTGAAAATGTTTTATAATACCGATATTACCATTATGAAATCGAGGAAAGTATTTCAAAAAAAAATCACTAGGGAAGCTAAATCACTAAGGGGTCGAAATGACCCATAGGACTAAAATAGGTACATCACATCTGTATTTGCAAAAATTAATTAGAGAAGATAAATTTATGTTAATAACTAAAAACTAGCTCAAAAAGCCCATAATGACCCGAAAACCAGTTTAGTGTTGAATTCAGGAATGGTCTTTGTAAATTACGCACATATTTTTTTATATGTAAACTTAACAGGGTTTTACTTAAAATATGTGCCCATATTGTATAATACGATAGACGATTATCATACACTTTTCGAAGTTTAATAACTATCATATTACATACAATTTTTAATTGACTTAAGCCTATATGACAGTTGCTAGTTTCTAGACTCTAGTTTTGTGCACCATCAATGCAAATCATATGAAGGGTACTGCATTACCAACATCAATTTGACAGTTTGATAGTTTTTCGATATAGTTGTTCTCTTCACATACATTATTTCTCACATAAGGAAATTCGTGCTCTCTTCTATTTTGGATTATTAATACTGAAACTAGCAAGTGTCATACGGGCTATATTGGCATAGACAAGCAACTTGATGGAAACTCACAAGAACAAGTCTAAAGCGGTCAAACCGAACGATTTCGGTGACAATTTTAAGTCGCTTCTGTGTGGGATAACCATACCCTCAAATCGGTAGTGCAGAATGTCCAGATCGCTTCAGCTTTGTGGCACGTCGCTTCCAATTTTGGCCAAAGAAATCATCATAATGTGATAATTACCAGTGAAAAGGAAATAACGATAGGAATTTTCTTTCGATTACAAAACATTCATTGTGTAGTTTATGATTGACAAGACTTCAATTAGCCACACTCATCGATATGTCGACCATGGTGTGTCTCGTTAAGAGATGATGCTACGGGTCGTAGCCTGTTTAGAGGGTTGACGTTTTGATTCCCGGTCATGGAATACACAAAAAGTTTTTGATATAGAGGCAATTTAACGATCAAAAATACTTTGATCAATTCACACATAAACTTCTTTTTGTAAATGAATTTTAAAAAATTGTATTTCATATTCGTAACGTATATAAAATTGTTCAGAATTTATGCAGAAATCGTGAAAAGAAACTTGAAATTTTTAGGGACTAATAAACGTCATTCCATTTTGCCGAAATTTGGTCCGTATGTATATACGACTTGTTTGCACACAAGGGTACATGGACAGATAGATAGACTGACGGACGGACATCGCCAAATCGACTCAAAACGCGATTCTGAGTAAATCGGTACACTAATAGGTTGGTCTAGGTCCAATATTTTTTTGTGTTACAAACAGCAGTATAAACTTATTTTACCCTGTCGAAGTAGTGGTGTATGGTGTAACTAGTATTTCTTAACTTACGTTAAAATTTATATGTATACTTTCATATATGTATTTGTTAGAATATTGTTCTACCTCAAGTCCAAATTCGAATATAATATTTTGAAGCAACAAATAAAATCTAATATTACAATATTATCGTATTCGAATTTGGACTTGAGGTAGAACAATATTCTAAGTAAATCTATTTAGAAAATCCGAAAAAACTATTTTTGAATTTTTAATGCAAAAATTAAAATAATTTATATGTATAGCTTATAAACTTAACTAAATTGAATTGTAATCATGAGTTAATAGAGGTTTTCATATAAACGCGTATTCTACTCGTAAACGGTGTAAACTTGGTATGTTTATGAGTTTGATACCAAACTCCATACATGAAAAATATGTTTAAATTTATACAAGGTTTACATGGAATTTACGAGTTTATATGAAAAACCCCTAATACTTATTTTGGTAATTATTTGAAAAAAAAATTTTTTTTTTTAAATAATTTTTTGTGACTTTGTGATGTTTTAAAAACAGATTCGGTGACTTGTCGTTTTACGTAAGTTCAGTGACTGGATCCTTCTGGGTTCTTCCAGCACCCATACTTATTATGACACATGGTGAATAATAAGTGACATATTACACGTCAATTAGTTTCAGTTAGTCCTGCGACTTGTTAACTTAGAGCAGTATAGTGATATGTCACGAAACTATTATTTTGTACTAGTTCAGCAACAACACACATATTGATTAATGTGTGACTAGTTTTTTAACAAATATTTTTCTTTAGTTCTGTGATACGTGCGCTTAAACCAGTCACGTGATGTTTTATTTCGCACTAGTTTCGGTACATATCACATAATGTCTAACATGAGACTACTTCCGTATTAGATAATTTTAACTTGTTCTATTGCATACTCTCTTAAACCAGTAGTGCGATATGTTATAAATGACAAGCTTTGCGACAAGTCACAAGTAGCTCAAAAGGAGGAAATTGCCACCTCCTATGACAAGCCCATGTTAAAGTTGCCGGTTACTTTCATATAAAAAAACCGAATCGAGGACCGGTGACTCCCACAAAGTTCCAGTCACGTGACCAGCTCTGTGACTGATCCATTTCCCGTAGGGGTAGGTTAAAAATGTGTTTACTCCCAAAATATGTTAGATTCCCGATGAGTTAATTCAGTATAATTGTTGGTTAGTCAAAGTTGTATCTTATGTACCATCTGCAAAAAAATAGGTTTGACTTCTAATATCTTCGGTGTTTGAAGTGATAAAATTTGAACTACATCTCAAAAGTTTTTAATCTTGAGAATATATTAATAAGTAAAAAATTATGTGGTAGTATACGGTGATTTTTATAAAAACGGTTTATTTTAAAAAATCTTAAAAATAAATCTCATTCGCCGGTAATGGGTAAGCAAACAAAAAAAAAATGTCGTCCATAAGATATTTTTACTATCTTTCCAATGGTATATGTAGATATGTAGCTAAGTCCATTTCCAAACTTTTCACAGAAATAAACTCCCTACAGAGGTCTTTCCGCGGATTTTTTTTAACAGCTTGAAAAGTACTACATCGGGGTAAAAAAAAAATTCACTGAGATCAACTTATTGCAAAATTGAGATTTAAAACACGAATTAAGGAATTATATTTTTAAAGGTCTGCACACATCTATATGAATAACATAAGCTGTGTTGCCACTTTATGGGTAGGGCATGGATGATAGCAAATATTAAATTGTTTAGTTTTTCACTTAAATTTCAATTCAAATGAACGAATTGAGAAAGTTATCAAATTTGTAAATAAAAAAATATATTATACATAAAAAAAGAATTTAATTCATAAACTAGCCAATAGATAGTGGGTCTATGAATACAATTTAGCAATTACTTCAAAGCATTGTTGGTAGCAGAAACGGTGCGATTATCGGTGAGGGTAAGTAACGCTATCATAGATTATTTCGGTTACAGTATTTTAAGTATAATTGTATTTCGATAACGGTATTTTAAGGTTAACTGTATTGCAATTATTTCGATAATGGTATTTTAAGATAAGCGGTATTCAGTTATTTCGGTGCATTCCGCAAATTTTTTTTATGAAAAAACAAAGTAAAGTAAAATAAATTTATTGACTAAGTGTATGTAAAATTCACAATTACGACGTGGAATTACAAAAAGTTTAGACTAAAAAATAATGGTGTTGTAAGGATAGTGGGATAATGGTATTTCATTAATTTCGGTACTGGTATTTTAAATATATCGATATTTGAAGTATTTTGGCGATAGAGCCTACCAACCCTGCCTCAATGTATGTAATTACTTTTGGCTTATGAATGACTTAACATCTAATTGTGAAGTTTGCATAAAAATTCCAATATTTATTGTTTATTTATACGAGTTAATGAATTGATTCACAGCGACTGATCATCCACGAATTAAACCGGTACATCAGGAAAGTGTATTAATCTATACATGCTTTGAAATTCTTTTACAAATAATTATACAAATAAGCTAATAACGTACACAAAAAATTGTTACCAAGTAATTAAGCAAATTTCAACTAATAAAGTTTTATCGAATAATTTATTATATTGTGTATGCCACAAAAACATTATTTTAGTTGAAGTGCTCCCAATTGCTTGCCAAAGATTTTTTTGTGTGTATTTAAAAACGCAAATAAAACTTGATTTTTGAAAGACTCTAAAATAAGATTATTTTTAAATCGTTCACATGTGATCATAACTGACTCTTATTTACAAGCTTTTAAGTGTTTTGTTGTAAAGTTAATTTTTTCTCTAAATTTTATGAAGATTCATATGAGACTCAAAAGTTCATCATAAATGCTGCATATTTAAGGAACTTTTCTTTGTAATAATATAACGCCCAGATCGATGGGACAATTGAAATGGCCAAATCACTTATTTTTAAGTTTACTCATGAGGTTTATTACCTTTTTTCGGAGTTCAAATTGTAATAATATTTTAATTGAAGTCATTTATAATTTCATATTTTTTGGTTAATTTTGTCTAAACTTTTGGGAATTTTGAATCTTGCTTGTGGCAGCACTGAGATTAAACAACATTAAACTGAACTATTTACTTGTAGTGGTGGAAAAAATCATACACATATGTTGCACAGTGGATTGACCGAATACAAAATGGGTAATAATTCATACTTGTTTGTACTTAGTATAATCCCCGAATAAAAACACCAGGATGGAGGGTATCGAAAGACTCGGCACGGCCGAATTTAATCTTTGGTTTGTATAAGTTCCCAGTCACCTGGGGACTTATACAAACCATCGAGCGGGCTTTAGCCCGCTTGTTTTAATATCATTATTGCAAGAAGGTCAATGGATACTGATACAAATTTTTGTAACCGATTTAAAAACAATTACAATTGTATTTAATAAGAATTGATATAAATTATTTTTTTTTTGTTTTTTTAATTTATTAATATTAATAACATTATTAGTTAATTTTTTTACTAACTTTTTTTATCTGAGTGTAGATTTATGTTTTTGCGATTTATAAAACTCTTCACTACGTAATTACTACTACATATTATAACAACACACCATAGCACCATGGCATTCATTGCGATATTTCAACACTAGTTCAAAGCACTAATTGGTATGTTATGGTAGAGAACGATCGTATGTCACAACAATCACTTATTGTTTTTTTTGTTGTTATCTCGAATGCTTAAGCTCGCTTACGTTTTGATTTGTTGTCTAGTCTTAACAGGGTGGTTTGAGTCGTAATGCACACACACTAGCACCATGTGATTTAATGACTACAACAAACCGATTGTACTCATGCTGCCCTTTAGTGCACACGCGTAGTCTCGTTAGATGCATGTAATTGTGTTTTTTTAACCCTATTCTTATTTATATACATCAAAGTGCTTTCTTCGTCGAATCGACGAATTGCGTGTTTGATCTTGCCCCAATCGCTCGCAATTAAAAAAAGTTTAAAATTTATATTTTATTAGAAAAACCATTTAGTTTTATTTATATAAAACAAAAAGTTTGCTTACTTCAGTACAACTAAAAACAAAAAAATCAACTTCAAGTTTGATATATTTTTTTTTTTGTAAATGAATGTTAATGTGTAGAGTCCGACCGAACAGTTCGGCCACAAAATGTATTTGGAAGGTATTCGATATTTTGAAGCAGTATGGGTAAATTTTGCTTATGGAAAAATGTTTGTTCGGCCGATTGTAATCCATTTTGGGTGTTAAATTTAGGGAAAAGTCCGAAGTTAAGCAATGATTTCACTGTTCGGCTGCCGAAAGTTCGGCCAAATTGTTAAGTAACCCTACGGGAAATGGATCAGTCACAGAGCTGGTCACGTGACTGGAACTTTGTGGGAGTTACCGGTCCTCGATTCGGTTTTTTTATATGAAAGTAACCGGCAACTTTAACATGGGCTTGTCATAGGAGGTGGCAATTTCCACCTTTTGGGCTACTTGTGACTTGTCGGAAAGCTTGTCGATTATAACATATCACACTACTGGTTTAAGAGAGGATGCAATATAACAAGTTAAAATTATCTAATACGGAAGTAGTCACATGTTAGACATTATGTGATATGTACCGAAACTAGTGCCAAATAAAATATCACGTGACTGTTTTAAGTGCACATATCACAGAACTAATGAAAAATATTTGTTAAAAAACTAGTCACATATTAGTCAATATGTGTGTTGTTGCTGAACTAGTACAAAAACATATTTTCGTGACATATCACTATACTGCTCTAAGTTAACAAGTCACAGGACTAACTGAAACTAATTGACATATAACATGTCACTTATTATTCACCATGTGTCAGAAAAAGTACGGGTGCTGGAAGAACCTAGAAGTATCCAGTCACTGAACTTACGTAAAATCACAAGACACCAAATCTGTTTTTAAATCATCACAAAGTCACAAAAAAATTATTTAAAAAATAGCTTATTTTTTCAAATAAATACCAAAAACATAATTATTAGTCGTTTTGATATAAACTCGTAATTTCCATGTAAACCTTGTATAAACATAAACATATTTTTTATGTATGGAGTTTGATATTAAACTCATAAACATATCAAGTTTACACAGTTTACGAGTAGAATACGCGTTTATATAAAACCCCTATTAACTCATGATTACAATTCAATTTAGTTATGTTTATAAGCTATACATATAAATTATTTTAATTGTTGCATTAAAAATACAAAAATTGTTTTTCCGGACTTTCAAATAGATTTTCATATATTTAGTTAGAATATTGTTCTACCTCAAGTGCAAATTCGAATACGATATTGTAATATTAGATTTTATTTGTTGGTTCAAAATATCATATTCGAATTTGGACTTGAGGTAGAACAATATTCTAACAAATATATCAAAGTAAACAAATAAATTTTAACTTAACAGTTAAGATATACTAGTTACACCATACACCACTACTTCGACAGGGCAAAATAAGATTATACTGCTGTTTGTAACACCAAAAAATATTGGATCTAGACCAACCTATTAGTGTACCGATTTACCCAGAATCGCGTTTTGAGTCGATTTGGCGATGTCCGTCCGTCAGTCGTAAATACATCGGACCAAATTTCGACAAAATGGAATGACGTTTATAGGTCCCTAAAAATTTCAAGTTTCTTTTCAGGATTTCTGCAAAAATTGTGAACAATTTCATATACGTTACAAATATAAAATACAATTTTTTATAGTTCATTTACAGAAAGAAGTTTATGGGTGAATTGATCAAAGTATTTTTAATCGTTAAATTGTCTCTATATGAAACACTTATTCTGTATTCCATGACCGAGAATCAAACCGGCAACTCTCTACACAGGCTACGACCCGTAGCATCATCTCTTAACGAGGCACACCATGGTCGACACATCGATGGGTGTGGCTAATTGAAGTTTTGTCAATCATAACCTACACAATGAATGTTTTGTAATCGGAAGAATCAGAATTAACTAATACATGAGCAAATATTTCTCAATTAGAAAATTCCTATGGTTATCTCCTTTTCACGGGTAATTATCACATTATGATGATTTCTTTGGCCAAAATCGGATGATATGGATGTGAACGACATGTGGTTCCAACAGGCGGCGATAGGTGCCACATAGCTGACGCGACCTGGACATTCTGAACGACCGATTTAAGGGTTAACTCACACAGAAGCGACTTTAACTAGTCACCGAAATCGTGCGGTTTGACCGCTTTAGACTTTTTCTTGTGAGGTTCCATCAAGTCGCATTTTTATGCCAATAAGTCACAAACAACCGATGTCTGCATAACCCGTGCCTTAGCTCAAATTTAATTGGGCATATCGGATGTGCACTCCCTGGCGAAGCAGCGGCGTTCATTTAAACGGTGTCATAATTCACACATAATGTCATTCATAGGCCTTTCAAGTAAACACAAAATCCTTTGCTTATTCAAACACAAAATCCCTTTACACAATCTCAATGTGGACGGCAAAATTCCTTCACATCAACATGTGAAAGAGTCTCCCAACTGAGAACTCCGATTTTGCCGAAATTTTCATCTTATGCAGTTTGTTTGGATTTTGTCTTTCTAATAAAAGGAAAAATTATTCAGTTTTTCAATTTTCTTTACAATTTGAGGTCTTTAGAGTTCGAGTAATTTTTTTTTTCACGCAAAAACAACATTTGGAAATAGGTTCAGTAGTTTTTTTCTTAACTGATGTGATCGTTTTTGCAATATGCTATGGATTCTATAAAAACTGACGATTATTTTCCACTTTTCGATTATAAATTTCCAACATTTTAAAGATGTTACTTACAAAAATGTTGAAATATGTGATGCAAAATTGTTGCCTTTATATAATATGCTAGTTATTAAACTTTGAAAATTGTACGATAATCGTCTATCGTATTATAGAATCTGGGCACAGATTTTAAGTAAAACCCTGTTAAGTTTACGTATAAAAAAATATGTACGAAGTTTACAAAGACCATTCTTGAATTCAACACTAAACTAGTTTTCGGGTCATTTTGGGCTTTTTGAGCTAGTTTTTAGTTATTTCTATAAAATTGGGAATAGCATATTTAAAAAAAACTGTGTCATTAATCTATTTAAAAAAAATATAAATTTAATCTTCTCTTTAATTAATTTTTGCAAATACAGATGCGATGTACCTATTTTAGTCGAATGGGTCAGTGATTTAAGCTTCTCTAGTGATATTTTTAGAATACTCTCTATTTTATAATACATAGTAATATCGGTATTATAAAACATTTTCTTTTGATTTTTTCTGTTAACACTTTTACGAATATTTAAATCAAATTTCACCAACGATTAGAGAAAAGAACCGGCAATCAAAATATCCAATTAAAAATTATGACTTTTTAAATATAACATCCCTGAAGTGTTTGTGAATAAATCCAAAAGGGTTGTACAGCCTTTCAGTCAGTCACTGAACAGTTTGTTTTGCTTGTCATTGACACTTTATTATGCATTCTCGTATCCGAACTACTCGTAGTTTAGTATTATGTCATCATTACTGTGGCCAAAAAGTTAAGTATTATGTGAACTTTGTAACAGTCACGGGATAGGGTTTTACGGTACCGATTGTCATTTTTTCATAAACATCTAATACTATACTGCACCTGTTCTGTGTTATATCACTACTTCAGCTTTAACGGTACTAGTAACTTTTGTCAATTTGAGGTTATAATACTTTTTCTCCAGTTATATGATATATCCAAAATGAATCAGTTAATGTTTGGTATCGATTTGAATAGTCACGTGGTTGAATATTTTGCTGCAATTACCACTTTTTTATGCACCGAAATTTTGGTTTACATCAGTTTTGTAACATGTCCCCTATTCACCTGTCACAGATTTGTCACTTTGGATCAATCGACCCTTCATTTCCCGTAGGGAATATTCCTTAATTGCAACATGTTAGTCATTTATACGGCGTGTTGTGTTAGGATGTTATACACAAAAACAAACAACCGTGTAAAAGTTTCTTTGCTTTAGTTCTAATTTCTATAAATAGAATTAAAAGCTTGAATGTTAAAAAGCACGAATCATTGCTTTACATATTGAAGGAACTTCAATAAATAAGCACAACTCCAACATAGGGAAAAATAATAGCTTTGTTAAAGATATGTGGTTTTCGTTAGTTATAATAATGGATAATGGATAAGTCAAAATGTTTGAATTTACTTCTCAAAATGCATTTCTTTGAAATTTAACATATATATACAAAAAACTAAAATCTACATTATAGCCTAGAGAGGACCCCATAAAGACAATCTATGATAGTGATGCGGTGTCACTTGAAAATGCATTAATTGTCAACCATTGGTTCTAGGAAAGTTTTTTTATAAGTTTTTTCTCTATTGGTTGTAAAATAAAAATTGCAAATTCTATTTAGAATTTGTAATATTTGATCTTAAACCGAACAAAAATAACATTCAAATTGGAAAAAGTTCGGCCGCCGAACAGTTAACTTTACAGCTTAACTATGGGGTTTTTTTAAATTTGACATTCAAAATCGCATTAAATAGGCTCAGTAAACATTTTTCCAGTATCAGAATTTCTCAATAAAGTCTCTAAATACCGAAAAATCGAACAAATGTCGCTTTTTGGCCGAACTGTTCGGTCGGACACTATTAATGTGTGATTATTTTTGACTGTTTTAAAAAAAATTAAAAAAAACTTGAAGTTGATTTTTTTGTTTTTTAGTTTTAAGTTGTACTGAAGTAAGCAAACTATTTGTTTATACAAATAAAAACTGAATTGTTTTTCTAATTAAATCTAAATTTTAAACTTTTTTTAATTGGGAGCGATTGGGGCAAGATCAAACACGCAATTCGTCGATTCGACGAAGAAAGCATTTTGAGGTATAAAAATAAGATTAAGAGTATAAAAATAAGAAAGTGCATCTAGGGTTAACGGAAATTATTTAATTTTTATTTTTTGGGTAATTTTTCTTTGGGCAATTTTGCCTATAGTCCTATGAAACTTTTTAACAAAAACTGGCTTTTTCCACGACTTTTTTTACCCACTTCACATGAGATTGAGCCGCATGTTCAACATGTTCAGTAGGGCGGGTCGATTTAATAATCGCCCATGGCTCAGTGAAAATCGTATTCTAGGGATCAAAATAAGAAACTTTGCCGAAGGAACCATACCTCTAAAACGAATTCTACTACTAACGAATTCTACCCCAACTGTTGACTTTTGTCCCGTAGGGTCACTTTGACCCATTTAGAGTGCCCCAATCGAGTCCAAATGTATGACCGACCCCCACTAACTTTGGAGGGCCGATCCACCCATGCCAGTGGCACACCCCCTGGAACTCCCCTCGGGGGTTCCCCATACAAACATTTTAAAAAATCACCATTTTTGGCACTTTATTTTATTATTTTTTATTTATTTTATTTATTTTTATTATTTTATTTATTTTTTCTCTTTAGAAATTTATTTAGTCAGAACATATGTAAATGAAAAAATTAATTTAACTTAGTAATAGAAAAGAAAATAAAAAAAATTACTGTTTGAAGTCTTTTTTGCTTTCAAGTCTGGGCAATTTCGCACGGCTCTCTAATGTCGTCACCATAACAGCCTCTACATTGCAATTGAACGTGTCGTTCTGTTGCAGGTCGTAAAATAGGTTGTGTGGGTTTTTTAAGCCACCACAAGACACAGCTGCATGTCGTAAACTTACTTAAGCTAAATCGGTTACAGGTAGAATTGAGCATAAAATTATCATAAAGGATTTTCCAGAAGTAATAAAAGGCGCACTTGCTTAACAGAATTTGTAGTCAGATTAACGTTTAATTTACATGTAAGTACTTTATGGGCAGTTTTGACAACAAAATCGGTTACAGGTAAAATTGAAATTACCATTTCATTCTTATTACCTCGTCTCCTAGACCATATATAACGCAACAGTTTTTGTGAATGCATTAAGTCGTTGTGAAGAACTCGAAGTGTGAAGTGCTAATTTGAGATAAAAAAATATTTTAAAAAAAATCATTCCAAATCAAGAAGTTTACAATGAATCCACCATCCTCTACACCGCAAGATGAAGCAATAACAACATCAACAACTATCGAAAACCCAATGAGTCATATACCCAGGCATGATGTTACTGTTTTTGGTGTGTCTACTGATTTGACTGATCTTAATTTACCAACCCATCTGGATATCTTGAGATATTATTTTTACTTGAGCGAACAAAAAAAGTTGTCCTATAAAGCATTCACTATTCAAGTACAAGATAAGTTAATTGGAATTTGGGAAAAACTTGGTATGGAAATAATGCTGAAAAAAAGTGTATGTAATAAATTGAATAGATTGCTTGACAAATATCAAGAGCAAATCAAGAGAAGAAACAAACCCCAACAATTTACAGAGTATGTAAAATCTCTGGAAACAATTTTTTTCATTGGAACATGTAAATGCGATTTGAAGGCAGCTCCATGTGCATGCGGTTTGATTCCCGAACGCCTCAAAGAGTTTATGCACGATCAACATAATCAGAGAAGTCTAACAATGGATGGATTTGCGATGGAAATTGAAGAGCAAGGAGCAACGTCTATGTCATCAATGCCAACATACCAAGATCCCGATGATTCAACATACGCACCGCCACCGGTTCAAGAAGATTTGGATGGATTTGGCGTGCCTGATAGAGTAGCATCTTTTTCTTTCTTCTTTCAGAATTCGGTTCTCTCATCATCATTGAGAGAACCGAATTCTGAATTGATTGGTTACGTAAGACTGGAACATGAAACCGCTGAATACAAAACAACCAAATTAAATGATTTTTTCAACGATAAAAATATATCACTGGATGCATTAATTGGCATATGCACTGACGGTGAGCCAACAAACACTGGCCCAAACGGTGGAATTATACGACGATTCGAATTGCTGTTAAAAAGACCATTGCATTGGTTCGTTTGCCTTCTACACTTCAACGAACTTCCGTTTCGGCATTTGTTTGAAGCTTTGGATAAATCAACCAGCACTGGACCAAGATCGGCAACCGGAAAATTGAGCCGTCAAATCGAAACTTGTGAAACTCTTCCGGTAAGTTATTGCTATCACTCATTTATTATAATTGTCAACCGTTTTTAATTGTTTTATTTTTATATATTTTCAGGTGGTGGACGGCTTTCAGAAAATTGAGTTGAAAAATATGCCCCCTGCTCCAGAAAAAATTGAATTTTCCACCGATTCCAAGTACTTATACGACATGGCCCATGCAATTTCTAGCGGCGTGGTTTCAGTGGATCTGGCAAACATCAAACCAGGGAAAATTGTACATTCTCGGTGGCTCACCAAGGCCGCTAGACTATTACGATTATATGTGACAACGGAAAATCCAGATGCAAATTTAAGAATACTGGTTGAATTTATAATTACATGTTATGTGCCAATGTACTTCAATATCAAGTATTACAGCTCTGTCGTGTACGGTAGTAGATTATTTTTCAAATTCATTAGTTGGTCAAGATTTCTAGAACCTCGTTTACGCAAAATTATCAATAAAGTAATTACAGATAATTCATATTATGCGCATTCGGAAAATATCTTGTTATCAATGTTGTTTGATGATAGCAAAGAAAAGCGCGACTGTGCTATCAAGATAATTCTACGCTATCGAACCGATGTTGACGACCCAACGGGACTTAGAGCTAATAAAAAACCAGATATAAACTTTTATTGCACAAGTTACACGGAAATGATCAATATGAATGACATAAATGACGTATTTGAACCACCATTCACGCGAAGCATTCCATACGATACTTTGAAAGAATATTTAAATCAAGATGATCCACCGTTTAATGATCCAAAAATTCCATCACACATACAAGAAACAGAACGACACGTTCAATTGCTAGCTAGCGTTTCCAAACGAGTTATACCGGAAAATGTAGAGGCTGTTATGGCGACGACATTAGAGAACCGTGCGAAATTGCCCAGACTTGAAAGCAAAAAAGACTTCAAACAGTAATTTTTTATTTTTTCTTTTCTTATACTAAGTTAAATTAATTTTTTCATTTACATATGTTCTGACTAAATAAATTTCTAAGGAGAAAAAATAAATAAAATAATAAAAATAAATAAAATAAATAAAAAATAATAAAATAAAGTGCCAAAAATGGTGATTTTTTAAAATGTTTGTATGGGGAACCCCCCAGGGGGGTTCCAGGGGGTGTGCCACTGGCATGGGTGGATCGGCCCTCCAAAGTTAGTGGGGGTTGGTCATACATTTGGACTCGATTGGGGCACTCTAAATGGGTCAAAGTGTGATTTTTCAAAACTTGACCCTACGGGATAAAAGTCAACAGTTGGGGGGTAGTAGAATTCGTTTTAGAGGTATGGTTCCTTCGGCAAAGTTTCTTATTTTGATCCCTAGAATACGATTTTCCCTGAGCCATGGGCGATTTTTTTGCCTCCCCACAAATCGACCCGGCCTAATATTCAGTAATATTTTTCTACGCCATAACCATATTCAAACTTCATTGAACCACACCACACAGACCTTTTCCTAAATTCTTTAAGCTGAGATTGTCCGTTAAAACTACTGGTCAGTTAAATTCCCTTTGTTGACACTCTTTTAAATACATAACTAAATTTAATCGGAATTGGATGCAGCTGAAAGTATTAAGAATACTCTAACATTTTTTAAACTGATTGGGTTTTTGAATATAAGGTTGGTCATCCTGCAATAAATTTAACCCTTTCACTACCTACTTTTTGTTTGCGAATGTATCGTTATTTTAACTTCAGATTCTTGTTAAGAGTCCTCAAATGAGAAAAAAAATATGTTACATATTTTGCCCCCTCCCCCTCCTACTCAACAAAAATGACGTTTGAAAATCGATTTTTTCAAATTTCTGACCCCCGTTTAAGCCCTTAAACATTCAAGTAGCCAATCCTTTGGTTGGTTTTCTTCTCATCTTAAATCGAAGCTGTATGCCAAATTTCAATTATCTATCTTCAGTAGTTTAGGAGAAACACCAAAACAGCCTTTTCACGGAGATTATGGTATATTAAAAAAATTAGACTTCATTAACAAATATCCCGACCATATCGCCATGTTGAACTGCTTATACATACCATGATTTTTATTTGAAGTCCAAGATTCGAATAAACTTATTTGCAAAAAGTATAAAGTTTTTTTGCGCTATTAAATTTTATATATTCTTTTAAAGATGTGTACACTAGAGGCCAGTATGAATGTTTTGCAAGACATTCACAAAACATTTTCTTATACAACACCAAAATATTTTTTTTTGTTTTCTGTTTTATTTTTTTTTTGTAATGATCTGAATTTTAACATCTTGTAAATAACTACAAATAAGTAAAATGGTCAATTTTTGTTATATTTAGTATTAAAAATCGTCAAATCTCTCATCAGCACATGCAAGAGAATGTCTTGTGAGACATTCATTCAGCCCTCTAGTGTACACTAGACCTGGCGTTAAAAACTTTTTTTGAAACTTGAATGTGGGTAGCGATAAAAATATGCGATTTGATGCCAAAATTGATATAGCAAATTTTCAGGCTGATCGGAGGGTTCCAACCCGTGCCACAATGAGATCAAATTTTTGAAAAACCACCCAAATACTTTTTTTTTGCATTTTATAAATTTTTGTAATAAGAAATACTGTAAATATAATGTTTTTTCTTTAATTTTTATTTAATAGGCTTATTATTTTTATTTCAAATCATTGAAGATTTTTTATAGGCTGGGAAGTCCTTACGGTAGCCCTCTACAATGTGTAACAAGTACTGTTTATCGTCTTCGTTGTGTGTTAAGCATCTGTTATAGTCAGTTATTAGTTTGACTTTTCTTTCGGCGGCATCATTCACAACAGTAATGCATTTTACGATTTGTCCCCCTTTACAAAATGCTTCGCTCTTAGGCCAGTTTGACGGATCAAAGCGTAAGAAATCCGTAGAAATTTCCAGACGAGAAAAAAATTTTTTTGTTTTAGGAGTTACAAAATAGCTTAAATCCTTGGATGTGAATAATTGTAATTCATCAACGCTTGCACACACTTTTTTAGAAAGGAAAATATCACCATCATCACCGATATGATTGTCTTCATCGGAATCTATTTGCAACGCCAAAACCATCTATTCCTTTATTTTTGAGTCTACATGTGGATCAAAAAGGGCAAGTGCAACTGCTTCCTCTGACAAATACCACAGGTGGTTCCGAATTTTTTCCAAAAGCACTATAGATATGTTTTTATCAAAATACCCAATAATCCCCTTTATTAGTTACATATCTCTATTTGGCGCTTCAACTGCATTTGCGGTTCTAAACCAGTATGGGATGTAGAGACTTACTAAGAAAATGCACGTATTACGAATTCCATTCAACTGACTCACAGACATTTTAAAGTGCTCGTTAAAAATATACATTTTGAGACAATAGATGGCCTTGGACATGAATCTTGCATGAGATGTCGCTCCAGGTGCACGAAATGTGAAATTGGGAATGCTACCACCAAGAAAATTAAATGCAAGTTGTAAGAGTTCTCTATAATCATGCCGAATGTGGACTTTCGCTAAATATTCAAGACAAAAGAGTTTCGTTGTTTCGCGTTCCTCGACATATATGACACTCAAAACTTGTTCATCCTGCATACAAGTGCTGTATCCCTTTGAATTTAGTGTGCTCCATTCCCGTGCAAAACGTTCAAAAATCGCCACCTCTGGACCACTTGCTTTTCCGAAATTGATTTCAAATACAAATCTTAAGAGCATTTCTGCAATATGGTGGCGACATGGTAACCACAATAAGCTGCGTTCCAGTTTGCGTTCCAATAAAGTTCCAGCACCACTATGAGAGCCAGTATTTGCAGCAGTTGTATCGAAACATATCATTTCTAATGAATTCAGCATATTCATTTTTAACAAATAGTCGTAGACTGATTGAGCGACTACAGCACCAGTTCCATCTTCAATGATGGGGATAGCTATTAATTTTTCAACGTTCTCCGACGTGAGCACAATAACCAAGCGATCAACTTTATTTTTTCCAGCAATTGCGGGAAGTAGCTTTCCGTCCCAATGCAAAACAAATGTTTCAGGTATCTAAAAAAATCTTAAGCTCAAAGCAAAATTTATAACTTAGTCAAAATAAAAAAACTTACCTTGAAATTTTCAACAATTTCTTTGCCATGACGCCGACGATATTTTTTACGTTGTTCACGCAAACTTGTGCAATTCAGGACAAGATCCTCAATATTGTGACCCAACGCTTTGGCAGTTGCACTGATAAAGTGTATAGCTAATAGGGATGACATGTTGCCAGCATCCATACAAGCCAGCATTCTGTCGTCAATAAAATTCTTTTTTCCACGTTTTCGAATTGGCTTACTGGAGCAACTTGGAATGTTGTCAGTCTGTTCTACATCCATCGCCTGCACATCATCTCCCGATTCATCACTCTCAAATTCAACATGTTCCATAGTCAAGTCTACACATGAAATTAAGTGAACAGCAAAAAACAATTGACACTTTGCTTCCAAATACTACATAATAATTACCTGAAGTGCCTTTTCTTTTTTCATAATTTTCTTTTCGACGTTTTTCATCTTCCAATCTTTGTGCCTTTTTTTTTTCTTTATTTGTGAAATTTTGATCGACACAAGTCATGCTCACAAGTCACGCCCATTTTCTCGCTGCTTTATTAAGAAGTCTCTATCTTTCTGTATACTTATAAGCTTCAGAGCATCAACGTGGGCAATGTCAAATAAATTGTTTAAATTTTCCTTAAAGTAATTTTCTTTTTTGCGATGACTTGGGAACGGAGATTTACATACTTTTTGGACTGTTCTCCACTCTTCATAAAGTTTAATTACTTTTGCAGCACATGTTCTTTGATCTGGCGTTGGGATTCTAGCTTTTTCCCAAAAAGGCAATATTTCATTTAACACTAATCTTGCACTTTCTTTAACTGTTTTCTTTTCACAACGCACATTATAAAAAAAACACTGAAGCACTTGCTGCTTTGATGGTAATTTCACACCAACTATTTTAGGTACACATTTACCAATCAAGTACACATTTGTGTCAGTTGACGACAGCTCAAAGCTAGGAATATTGAGGAAGTTTAAAAAACAGCGACGAAAAAAAAATTTACCGTTTTTTCAATAATAGTTGTTGGTAGAAATACATATCGTTACCTGAAATGCAAAAGGGCGTAACAAACATATTCATTATTTTACAAGAAAAGCAAAAAAAAAACTTTCCGACATTTTACGAAATTAAGTAATGAAATCAAAACTTTTTATTGTAGAAGGCTATAATTTTGCGGAGAAAGGAAGCTTAATTATGTGCTTCATAATCAATGAAAAAAAATTAAAATTTTCTACAGTAAAACCAAATTAAGAACAAGAGCGAAAAGTTGGTTGTTTAGAATTTTGCTTATAAAATCTTTATTTTTGATATCAGAAAGAAAAAAAATTGTGAGGACACGTAGTTTAATGTCGTGCACCATAATCAGTCAAAAACTTACACCTTCTTCCATTTCAGGTAACGATATATATTATAAGCATATTTTGAATTATATAAATATTTTTTTCTTACTATAATAGCAGAAACACCATACATTTTGACAACTGAGAGCTTTTTTTGCTTCTGGTGCCATTATATACTTACCCTATTAAAAAAATTAATGAGGTACAACGTGCAATCATATCTATTTCTGATGTTGGCCAAAACAAAATTTTATCCAAAAAATGGTGGATCATGCTGTATTCATTTATATGCACTGGGGATATAATATGATGAAATACGATCCGAAAATGGGTTTATCCAATCATATAGAATTGGATGTGACATAATGACAATCAAAAACTAATTTCAATAGAATGGACGATTCAATGCAATATGAGCGAACTTTGAGGGAAGTATTTTTGTCTAATGGTATCAAATAAAATGTAACTTTATTGTACTAAATCTAATTATATATAGTAAGATAAACCAAAGAGTATACATAATAAAGAGATTGGGGGACTCTCTATCACTGAGAAAGCATTTGTTCTATTATGTGCCTTGGAACAGGAACATACTCAAACCAATATCACCCAGCAAACATGGCAATACGAAGAAGATTCTCCGAACATATCGCCAGGAAGAAAACATTTACTGCCTGCAATATCAATTTCGTATTTCCTCCGTCGGAAACAACTGTTACACTAAAACAATACCTCCAGGCAATAAGAAAGCAATAACTCATATGGAAAATAAAAGGGATATCGCTAAATAAACTCCGAGTACAATAAAAAAACGATTTAATTGTTTCATTATTAAATTTAAGCCTGAAAAACAATATCTGCATACATAATTCATTGACCAACTTATAAATTATCTTGATTTCATCTTAGCCGATTTTTCAATTAATCTTAACTTTTTACGAGTTTATTTCATATATATCTTTTGATTGTTTTTGTACAAATTTAGTTTTAATTTATCTTCCAAATGATACAAAAATGATATTGCCGAAATATTGTCATAAAAAGTTATGACAAAAGATAAAATTTCTGAATTAATTTTTTCCAAATATCGCCGAATTATCTTCCAAGTGATAAAAGGAAGACAATTTCAAAGTAAATACTACTTGATTATTTTCATTCAAATGACATATAGAAGATATCGCTTTAATATCTTCGTGGAAGGTATCTTTTAAATGTTTGCAGGGTCATTATGTGCGCTCTTTGTATGACTCAAAACATCGATTTTAATCAGGGATGGAAAATAATAATTTAGTTATAAAAATCAAGAATGGAACTATACTATGGAATTATACTATTACAACAGTATTATAGCCCTAGATTATGAATTTTAAAAAACCATACGTAAAAAATTGCAAAATAATATCGGAAGGCGAAAAAGGCTTTGGGGTTCAAAAAATTAATTAAAAGATTTACATTCTGCAAACGATGCCAACATTTTTTTTTTTGCAACTAACCACCAAACTTTGTTTTATGAAATGGGCATTATACTCCGTAGATTATAAATTTAAAAAACCGCACTTAAAAAATTGCAAAATAATAGAGGAACGCGAAGCAAGACTTTGTGGTAGAAAAAACTAATTGAAAAACTCAACCAGCGATTAACAATCTGCAAATGAATACAATGACGCAAAAATTTTCCTTTTTGCAAATATTTTTTTTTCCCGATTTATTTATTTTTTTTTTTTGCAAACTAAGTACCAAACTTTTGTGTATAAAATTGGTACTATAGACCCTAGATTATAAATTTAAAAAAACCCCACTTAAAAAATTGCAAAATAATCGCGGAAAGCGAAAAAAGGCTTTATGGTACAAAAAATTACTTAAAAAACTTAATCAGCGATTTACATTCTGCCAACAAATATATTTATGAAAAAATTTATCCTTTTTGCAAATTTTATTTTTCGCGATTTTTTTTTTGCAACTAGCCACCAAACTTTGTTGTATGAAATATGTATTATAGCCCCTAAATTATAAATTAAAAAGAAACGTACTAAAAAAGTTGAAAAATAAAAGTGGAACGCGAAAAAAGACTTTGTGGTACAAAAAATTAATTAGGAAACGTGATCAGCGATTTAGATTCTGCAAACAAATATATTGATGCAAAAATTTTTCTTTTTGCAAATTTTATTTTCCGCCATTTTTTTTGCAACTAGCCACCAAACTTTGTTATCTGAAACGTGTATTATAGCCCCTAGATTATAAATTAAAAAAAAAAACGCACGTAAAGAATTGCAAAATAATAGCGGAATTTGAAAAAAACTTTATGGTACAAAAATGTAATCCCTAGGTTATATATTTAAAATAACCGCACTTAAAAATTGCAAAATAACGGCGGAATTCGAAAAAGGCTTTATGGTACAGAAAATGAATTAAAAGTGGTAATCAGCGATCGACATTCTGCAAGCGAATATATTATTGCAAAACGTTCGCTTTTTGCAAATGTTTTTTTTTCGCAATTTGTGCTAAAATTTGCTAATATCTAAATATTTAATTTTTATGTTTTTTAACGAGCCAAAGAGGAAGCTATTTTTTAGTTACTTACATTTTTAAATATGTAAGAGCGATCTAACATTTTTTGGTATAAGAGCCCGATTAAGTGAGCCTTTTCCATCCCTGATTAACCAGTCGGAGTTCGTTCCTGTTCCAAGTCGCCTAATATTTTTTCAAATAAAAAATATTGAGAGAGTTGCAAGGCCATTGGATAAACCCATTTTTCGGATCGTATTTCATCATATTAGATTCAAGGTGTATCTAAATTAATACATTACGATCCACCACTTTTCGGATCAAATTGTAGTTTAGGCTTTATCAAAAAAAGATACGTTTGTATTTTATAACATCTAACTTTTTTTACTCGGGTAAGCATTAATACTACTATTAACTAATTTACAAGTTATAAATGATATTCTAATTTAAAGAAGTTTTATTTTTGGTATTTCTTAATAAAAAAAATTATAAAATGCAAAAAAAATAGAGTATTTTGGTGGTTTATTAAAATTTTGACCTTTGACCTCATTGTGGCACGGGTTGGAACCATCCGATCAACCTGAAAATTTGCTACATCAATTTTGGCATCAAATCGCATATTTTCATCGCTACCCACAATCAAAATTCCAAAATATAAAAAACCCATATTAGCTACGCCAGGTCTAGTGTACACTGTAGTGTACAAGTGTAGTGAAAGTGTTAAAACAATATTTTATATCTCTGCATACAGTTTACATGCATAGATGACAACTTTTTCATAGCAAAAAGCGCAAAAAAGTTACAAAAAGGGTAAAAACGCGTAAATTTCTATTTAAAAACGGGTAAAAAAGCACTAAACAGTTTTTAGGGCCTTTAAAAATAATTTGTAGTGTTCCGCATACATAGAGAGAATTTGCATGATATTAATGAATTTTTGCACAAACTTTCATTGGAATTCGTCCATTGAACCTTTTCATTGAAGTAATGGATTTTTTCATAAAATGTTATGAAAAATTTCATTAAAGTTTCACACAAGGAAAAAGTTTCATTAAAACTGGAATCATAAAATAAATCAAGCTTTTTCATCAAATTTAAGAAATTTTTGTGAAGAAATCTTCATCAGTTTACTGTTTACAGTTTAAGAAATAATTTCGAATATTTTTTGTCAACAGTTTTTAAATTTTTTCAATATTTTCTAATTGCATATAATAAAAATCCAAGAAAAATTATTCGATATTTAAAAATGTATGGTCTTGCTTTATAGTCAGAGCAAAGAAGGATTTTTGTCTTAAAGGTATTCTAGAAAAAATTCGTTCCCAGTTCTGACAATAAAAAACTGACCCCAAATTTTTTTCTATAACTAAGATTTTGCTAAATTTGTGTTAAAGATCATACGTGCAAAATTGAAACTTTTCGCGTTTGGCACATAAAAAAGGAATACATTTAGCGCCAAATACATTATTTGGAATTTACAACTTTTCTTGATATATTAATGTCTTGAAGTAAAAGCCAATGTTGACATATTTTTTTTATATTGCTATAAAAACAATACATGTATAAAAAGCGCAAAACGCGCTAATTAAATTTTTAAAAAGCACAAATTTAGCGCTTTTTTCAGTTACGCGTTACATTAATGTTTTTCGCGTTTTGGCACATTAAAAAGCACCAGATTTAGCGCGAAAAGCACTAAGTTGGCATCCCTGTTCAAATGTATCCTAGAAGTATGTAAGTTTTCGAGCTGCTGTATATGTGTACGTTAGGGCGGGTTAATTTTGGTGATAAAAATACCTTTCAAACAAGCCCAGATTGAGAAATCTACTATAATTCTATCCGATTTTATGACGAATTTAATTAAATTATTCTATATATATATGGAAAAATATCTATATATGGAAAAATATCTATCTTGAGCAAAATTTCTCAGAATCACCTATAGCAATGGCCTTGCAACTCTCTCAATATTTTTTATTTGAAAAAATATTAGGCGGCTTGGAACAGGAACGAACTCCGACTGGTTAATCAGGGATGGAAAAGGCTCACTTAATCGGGCTCTTATACCAAAAAATGTTAGATCGCTCTTACATATTTAAAAATGTAAGGAACTCAAAAATAGCTTCCTCTTTGGCTCGTTAAAAAACATAAAAATTAAATATTTAGATATTAGCACAAATTGCGAAAAAAAAAACATTTGCAAAAAGCGAAATTTTTGCAACAATATATTCGCTTGCAGAATGTCGATCGCTGATTACCTCTTTTAATTCATTTTTGTACCATAAAGCCTTTTTCGAATTCCGCCATTATTTTGCAATTTTTAAGTGCGGTTTTTTTAAATATATAACCTAGGGATTACATTTTTGTGCCATAAAGTCTTTTTCAAATTCCGCTATTATTTTGCAATTCTTTACGTGCGTTTTTTTTAATTTATAATCTAGGGGCTATAATACACATTTCAGACAACAAAGTTTGGTGGCTAGTTGCAAAAAAAATCGCGAAAAATAAAATTTGCAATAAGGAAAATTTTTGCATCAATATATTTGTTTGCAGAATCTAAATCGCTGATTACGTTTCCTAATTAATTTTTTGTACCACAAAGTCTTTTTTCGCGTTCCGCTTTTATTTTGCAATTTTTTAAGTACGTTTCTTTTTAATTTATAATCTAGGGACTATAATACACATTTCATACAACAAAGTTTGGTGGCTAGTTGCAAAAAAAATCGCGAAAAATAAAATTTGCAAAAAGGATAAATTTTTCATCAATATATTTGTTTGCAGAATGTAAATCGCTGATTAAGTTTTTTAATTAATTTTTTGTACCATAAAGCCTTTTTTCGCTTTCCGCGATTATTGTGCAATTTTTTAAGTGTGGTTTTTTTAAATTTATAATCTAGGGTCTATAGTACCAATTTTATACCCAAAAGTTTGGTGCTTTATTGGTCATTGTATTCATTTGCAGATTGTTAATCGCTGATTGAGTTTTTTAATTATTTTTTTCTACCACAAAGTCTTTTTTCGCGTTCCTCTATTATTTTGCAATTTTTTAAGTGCGGTTTTTTAAATTTATAATCTACGAAGTATAATGCCCATTTCATAAAACAAAGTTTGTGGGTTAGTTGCAAACAAATAATATTTTGGCATCGTTTCCAGAATGTAAATCTTTTAATTAATTTTTTGAACCCCAAGCCTTTTTTCGCATTCGGATATTATTTTGCAATTTTTTAGGTATGGTTTTTTAAAATTCATAATCTAGGGCTATAATACTGTTGGAATAGTATAATTCCATAGTATAGTTCCATTCTTGATTTTTATAACTAAAGTGTTATTTTCCATCGCACATAATGACCCTGCAAACATTTCAAAGATACCTTCCAAGAAGATATTAAAGCGATATCTTCTATTTGTCATTTGAATGAAAATAATCAAGTATGTAGTATTTATTTTCAAATTGTCTTCCTTTTATCACTTGGAAGATAATTCGACCATATTTGGAAAAAAATAATTCAAAAATTTTATCTTTTGTCATAACTTTTTATGACAATATTTCGGCAATATCATCTTTGTATCATTTGGAAGATAAAGCAAATTTGTTTGAAATCTTTTATCAATTTGGAAAAAATTAAAACTAAATTTGTACAAAAACAATCAAAAGATATATAGGAAATAAAATCGTGAAAAGTTAAGGTTAATTACGCGGGAAAAATCGGCTAAGATGAAATCAAAATAATTTATAAGTTGGTCAATGGATTATGTATGCAGATATTGTTTTTAGGCTTAAATTTAATAATGAAAAAATTAAATCGTTTTTTTTATTGTACTGGGAGTTTATTTAGCGATATCCCTTTTATCTTCCATATGAGTTATTGCTTTCATATTGCCTGTAAGTTTTGTTTTAGTGTAACAGTTGTTTCCGACGGAGGAAACTTCCGGAATACGAAATTGATATTGCCGGCAATAAATGTTTTCTTCCTGGCGATATGTTCGGAGAATCTTCTTCGTATTGCCATGTTTGCTGGGTGATATTGGTTTGAGTATGTTCCTGTTCCAAGGCACATAATAGAACAAATGCTTTCTCAGTGATAGAGAGTCCCCCAATCTCTTTATTATGTATACTCTTTGCCTATAGATTATGTTTTTCCCATACGCTCCATACAATTTGACCCGCCCTAGTGTACGTACATATATGAATGTATTTGTTCTTTACATGCAACATTTCCCAACAAAGTCGAGCGTGCTTTATTATAAATAGTTATGTATCCAAATATGTGTTTGCCTTAAATTCTGCTCAGGTACATATTTTTGTGCTTGGCATATCCTGTCATCAGCTTTGTTTCATTTTGATGCTTGTTTTTATAGTTGCCATTGTATTAGTTGTTGTTCATGTTTATGCATTAAACACATAGACGACTGCAGCTACACGACTACGCCTGTCAAAAATAAAATACACACGTTTATATGAAAACGATTATTTTGACACCAACACAGCTACACGGCTACACGACTACTTTTGCCGCTGTAGTAAACTTAGGATAATTTCTATTTTTGTTGGCTACACAAAAAAGTACTGTTGACAATATAACAAAATATGTAAAACAGGACAATTTTTCCCCCTAGAGACGAAATAAAATCGCTAGTTCTGACTAGAAAATCACCGATATGGGAACACTGAAGAAACAGCTGTTTATATTTTACAATTGTTTGAAGGTTTCATTAATTTGTATTTGGAAATAATTGTATTGTGGTGTTTTGTAAAACAAAATGGATCTTACAAAATATTCCTCAGCCATTATTTTAGCAACACAAACCAAAAAAGATTAATATTTATCAAAACGTCAAATATTTAGGATCATCTGTTTACTATGTTGCTGTCGTTTTCAAAAAAATTAAGTAGCTGACTACACGACTACAATTGCAGCCAGCAGCATTTGTAGTCGTGTAGCCGCAGTCGTCTATGTGTTTAATGCATTATTATTTCATATTTTTTGTTTTTATTACATTATTCGTCATCATCATTATAATCAGGCTTGCCAGATACTTTTTTTCGTTGTCCCCAAACAAATCTTAAAATATCCCCAAAAAATCCCCAACGAGAAATAATGTTGAAATAGGTATTAGAGCTCAATTAATTTGCTTAAAATGAACATTATCCGCATAAAAACTACAATTAAATTTAAAAAATAGCACTAAAAGTAACTGTTTTTAAAAAAATCTTGGATTGCTTTTGTATAAATGTCTTGAAATATTTTCAGAATATTGGGACTTTTACGAAGAAAACCTTAAATTTTTATTACATTATTTAAACAAACCAATCGAACCCTAAACATATTTCATTTTGAATTTTTAAAGAATTTAAGCCATTTTTAAAGAATTTTTAGATTTGAATTTATGAAGTTTGTCTGTTTTATATAGTGTTTCCAATTATTCGACATAGGCGGTTAACCGGTTAATGCATTATTCGAAAAATCACTAAAATTAATTAACCGGTTATTCGGATCGGTTAATCGAAAAAATTGGCGATTAATCGGTTAATGCAAAATTAATGTATTTTCCTAACTTTTTATCAATAAAATCACAAAGAGCTGACTTTTTTAACATTAAAAACTAGAAGAGCCTTCAATATAAAAAATGTTAAGCTCTATGTTTGGTCAGAATAGCAGCTACTTTTTTGTAATTTGTATTATACCGTTTTCTTTTATATTTGTAAATTAACGCCTTTAAAGTACTGGACCATTCAAGTACTTTTATTTGTAATCGATTACTTTTTTTGTTGATCTACACTAATTGTTTTCTTCTTTTCTTTAAATTATAACTGCAAACATCCAAATCCAAAATATGTACATATTTAGCTTTAGTTTTTGCAAATAAAAACCTAAAACATGAGTGCTTTTAGAATACTGAAACAATAAACAAGAAACCACTGCGTTTTATTTTCGTCATCGAACATTATGGCGACCGTGACAGGACATTTATACAATAATTTAAATAAAAAGTGTTAGTTCTGTGTATAAAAAACTAAATTTTAAACGGTATTTAAAAAAAAAAATTAAAGTCGGTTTTCGTGTGTGCATGTCTAAAAAAAAACTAAGGTTTAAATGTAAAAGTAAAATTTTTGTAAATTTATAAGCAAAATATTACATTTTTGGACATTTTTATCATAATATACCCAAACATTATCGTCATCGTTAATCAATTCATCATCAAAAAAAAAGTGATCATATTGTTCTTCGCCATCGTAAGCATCATCGTCGCATTTATTGTCATCGAAAACACTGTTGGAAACTTCATCATCGTTTTAATTATCTTTGTCGCTTCGAATATATCATCTTCGCATTTTCATCATTATTGTGTTCAAAACTTTGAAGAATTAATTCCTTAATTCAATTTTTCAATTCTGAATTAAAAATTCGATGAATTAATTCACTAAGTACCATATATTGAATGGAATTAATTCATATTTGCTTTCGTTCGATTTATTTTGTTCCGAATTAATTCAATTGCAATAGTTCTTTTTATTAAATCAAATGAATTAATTCACTGGTGAACACGTTCAATTTTATAAATCGAACGGAAAAAAAGTGAATTAATTCCTTACTGAATTAATTCACTACTGAATTCGTTCAATTTAATTTTCGTTCAGTGAATAAAAAAAAATAAAATTACGTTCAGTGAATTAAGAAAAAATAGAATTACGTTCAGTGAATTAAAATAAAAATAATAAGTTCACTGAATTGAAAAAAAAATAAAATAAGTTCACTGAATTGAAAAAAAAATAAAATAAGTTCACTGAATTCAAAGCCTGTTTTCTGCCGTTCAGTAGAAGAAAACAATAATGTACTAATAAAATTTTTAAATAAGCAATTTTACAGCGTGTGCTAGTAAAAATAAGCAAATTAGAAACCGGATGCTGTTTATCAACCTACATGATTCAAAAATAAAGCCTTTTACTATTAAAAATAAAAACTTTACAGATATAGATACATTTGGAAAAAAATATAACTATATAACTGGTTTGAAAAATTAATAGTTATATTTTTTTTCCAAATTTATCTATAAAAGTAAAGTTTTTATTTTTAATAGTAAAAGGCTTTATTTTTGAATCATGTAGGTTGATAAACAGCATCCGGTTTCTAATTTGTTTATTTTTACTAGCACACGCTGCAAAATTGCTTATTTAAAAATTGTATTTGTACGTTATTGTTTTCTTCTACTGAACGGCAGAAAACAAGTTTGAATTCAGTGAACTTATTTTATTTTTTTTCAATTCAGTGAACTTATTTTATTTTTTTTTCAATTCAGTGAACTTATTATTTTTTTTTTTAATTCACTGAACGAAAATGAAATTGAACGAATTCAGTAGTGAATTAATTCAGTAAAGAATTAATTCACTTTTTTTCCGTTCGATTTATAAAGTTGAACGCGTTCACCGGTGAATTAATTCATTTGATTTAATAAAAAGAACTATTGCAATTGAATTAATTCTTTGAATTTGTTGTTTGATGAACGCGTTCATTTGAACGAATTCAGTGAATTACTTAAGAAAAGGAATTCATTCAATGCTAGAGAAAATTGAATTTGATTGGTAGTGAATTCATTCAAAAAGGAATTAATTCTTCAAAGCTCTGATTGTGTTGAACCAAGAACCATTCTGAATGGTTCTTGGTTGAACTCATCGTCGTAGTTACACAACAAAAAGCAAACTTTATTATTGTCATCTTCAAGTGCATCAATTTGTTTGGGTTGCTAGCTACCTCATAACTTCATGATTCTAATTTCCCCCCTTAAGTTGGTTATTTTGGGCATCAAAATGAAAGCAGTCAACACAAAATTCAATTCATTGTCGTTCGTCATCATCGTTATAATTGCAAAGCCAGCATCATCTATAACTAATATCATTATTTCCATCGTTAGCATGAATTCAAATTTGCTGCTTTGGTCGATATCGAACTGCGCTGCAATTTATTAGACGCAAAAACTACGTCACCGCATATTGGAATACACATAAGCTAGACCAAACTTTAGTTAATCGTCGTTCCCTTCATAACATCTTCATTAGAGCTGTACATCTTCTAGACAATATTTCACATAAGTAAGAGAAATTATTATTCTTTTACTTACTCTTACGCTCATCAATTTTCAATTTTGTTTCATGATTGTTACAACAAAAACAACGAGACATACTTTGTCACTGCATAAGCATACAAAAGATCAGCCCAAACACAAACTAAAGCTTGTACTATTTGATCAGTGTTGGGCAACACTTGTTACTTTTTCGAGTTATGGTACTTTTGAAATCTTTTGGTACTTTTTGGAAATTTGCATTATTTTTTGGTTTTTTGCTCACAAAACAAGTGAAAATTATCAGAAAAAGAAATCAAAGCCCAAAATAAAGTAAAATTAATTTGACTTTTCATCACAACTGCACCGAACTTACTTCAAAGAAAACTTTTCTTGCATGATGAAGCTCTAGTAAAAGTTCGTCCAAATATAAAATTCTCGTGTCGTTTTGCAACTAACTTGGATAATTTGAAACAAACATGTAAGAAGAACTTCAATGTCAATCAAAATTTAGCTCTATTTTTTCGAGTGTTACGACATACAACCATTCACCGTGCATATTTAAAACCAAAAAGTTAATTTTCGAAGCCTTCGAGTACAACTTTTTATTCCCAAGTTGTTTGCTTCAACTGTAGTTAGTCATCGAGTTTACCATAATCTATTGTCATCGAGTTCATTGCTACATCACCATCATCAAATATTATCGTAGATATCATTCTTCATCATCGAAATCATCGCTTTCAACTCTTCGTTTTCGAGGTTGTATCAACTAATCAACAAAAAAAATCACCAAAATTCATCGTTATCGAGATTATCGCCTAATCAACCATTCATGACAACATTCGTCATCGAATTCTTCGCTAAATCAGTCTTCGTCATCGAATTTATCGCCATCAACACTTCAATTTCGAGTTTGTATCAACTTAAATCTAGCAGCAATCATCGTAATGCAAATTTATCTTTTCTCGATATTCAGCAACTTTAGAACATCAACAACTTTTCGATTTATTTAAACAACAACAATTTTTCGGAATAAAAAGAAAAAAGATTTATGTAAAATTCGCTTTACAAATCAAAATTATTGTTCAAATTTAAATCAAACATAACAATATTAATTATCACTGAAATGGAAGCTTAAAATTTGTTAATCAACAAAATATTAAAATTTTCGCTTAAATAACAACACAAAAAAAAAAAATCTGTGCCAAACTGATAAACATAAAGTTCATCATTAATGCTCTCCAAACCATAATTATCGTCATCGTTATGAAGTTCAACGTCAATTAAAGGATCATTATACTCTTCGTCGTCATTGTAAACATCATCATCGCATTTTGCCGTCATCCAAAATATTATTGGAAACTTTGCCATCGTTTTGTTTTCATCGCATCGAATCTATCATTTTTGCATTTATCGTCATCGTTGTCTTTGTTGTATCGAACTCATCGTCACACAATGAACTAAAACTTCATCAAGAAAGTTTTTTGTTACTGTCAATTGTATTAATTTGTTTGTCTTAAGCTGGCCAATTTCTTGTGCAACTTTTGGTACTGTGGGAAGAATTGCCAGCGTCATCAAACTTCTTCGCTGCATTATTAGACACCAACCTTTGTAACTTCGTAACCAACCTATGAAATATATCGTCAATTCTTATTGGAATTTTGTTGTCTTCAACTTTCATCACACCAACATAAAACACTTCGCTTCATTGTGTTTCCCTTCATCTCTTTGTTGTTAAAGATGTACTTCTTTAAAAGTTAAGTACAATTTTCTAATTTTGTCAGTGCATACAAAGGATCAAGGCAAACAAACTGTATCTTTACTATTTGATGATCAGTGTTGGGCAACACTTGGTACTTTTTGAAATCGTATGGTACTTGTTGGAATTGTAAACCATTTCCGGATTTAAATCTACAAAACCATTGGGAACTTTCAGAAGATAATAATTAAAGCACTAGTATAAATTATTATGCGTTTTCGTCCCTACCCATAAAAAAGTTACCACAAAACTTCTCAATTATGATGGATAAATTAAACTTCGCTTAAACTTCATTCAACCATACATTTTTCGAGTTATGTTTACATGTTTTCGTGTAGTATAGTACTCAATTTGTACAACTCCAAATATGCAAAAGTTTTCATTAAAACGGACACTTAAGCCAATACAATCAACATTCAAATTCATCAATTCAATTGTCATTGCCTTCAAATACAACTTTTCGAGTATTGTAAAACTTTGCAATTCTGCCCTTATCGAAAATTAATTGAAAGTACCTTTCAATGGGGGCAGTATGTTTGGTCAGAATAGCAGCTACTTTTTTGTAATTTGTATTATACCGTTTTCTTTTATATTTGTAAATTAACACCTTTAAAGTACTGGACCATTCAAGTACTTTTATTTGTAATCGATTACTTTTTTTGTTGATCTACACTAATTGTTTTCTTCTTTTCTTTAAATTATAACTGCAAACATCCAAATCCAAAATATGTACATATTTAGCTTTAGTTTTTGCAAATAAAAACCTAAAACATGAGTGCTTTTAGAATACTGAAACAATAAACAAGAAACCACTGCGTTTTATTTTCGTCATCGAACACTCTATTTGAAAATACCAATTTACTCTGCAATTCCCAGCAAAATCTCAGTAATGGGTGCCCATTTCTAATATCTAAATAATAAGCAGTAGAATTAGGGTCTACTGCTTATAATTCGGTGTCAAAACTCATTATTTTTGTTCGACAAGGTAATTTTTGTAAGTAGTTGTCCATATTCGCTGCAGGAAAAACGCACAAAATTTGTGCACCCGCTTACCCACTGTATTACAAAAATATATAAAATAAGTAGTTACCAAAATAAGTAGTTATTCGTGTGCTTCTACGCAGTTAAAAAATAAGCGGTTACAAGTTGTTAAAGAAAACGACTTACTTATATAGTTACTAGTGGTTAAAAAATAAGTAGTTACCATATTCATATTATCTTTATAAATATATAAGTAGTCGCGCGTAAGCTAGACTGCTTATAAAAATGGCTTCGGCAACTAGTACTGACGCCGAATTAAAAGTACTAAAAAATTTTAGCTTCATTATATAACCACTTATTTGGTAATGAAAGATTTTGCTGGATTACTATTAGAAGTCTGAGAATATCACAAATAATGCAAAACAAATTTTAGGAAAAAGACTTTTCATTGTGTGTATTTAATTTTCAATAAATAATACGAAATTTTTCGTAAAACTGCATAAATTCAATGAAAAGTTTAGTACAGTGTTGCACGTCCTATAGACAGCTGCAATTAATATTGTAATTAATATGCAGTTTTATCAATTTTAATTAATAGATTTAAGGTCAAGAAGAAGAATAAACATTATAAAAATTATAAACACATTATAATTTTCAGATCAGACTAGATCTAGTTTCTGCATTTTTTTTTGTATGGAGAGGCGTCGTCAGTGATTTTCCATTAAATTGTATTAATTATTTGTGACCTTCTCCGAGAAAAGGGACCTAGTGTGCCAAAAAAGGGAACTTGGGAAAATCGATAAAAATGAGAAAAACATTAAAATTTGAAACTTTAAATGCGTTCTTCTCGAAACATCATTTTCACACACTAGGTCCCTTTTCTCGGAGAAGGTCACATTTATGTGTTTTTGTAGTCAGATTGTCTCTATATGTGACGCGCAAAATAGAAAGGGACCTAAGGAACCCTTAGGTCCCTTTCTCAGGAGGGCATGGGATCAGTCTCATTCGATGCTCAGATGTTGTCCACATCAAAAAAAAAATTGATTTTTTTACCCTTAGGTCCCTTTTTCTATGCGCTGTCACATATGATAATTTTTTTCAATAACACGTCACCCAAGTAAGGCCTTGTATGCAATTTTACTAATCCGTTGTTTTTTTTTTCCTACTCAGCTTTCTGTTTTTCTACTCAGAAGTAATCAATACAAACATATTCAAACATTCTGTTTTTATATTTTTGTTTATCTTCCAATCTCCTCCGTATTTCAGTGGACGAATTCCAGCGAAATTTCATTGAATCAATATAAAAATTCATAAAAAGCTTGTAGACAATTCCCTCAGTGTGCAGTAACAGATGTCAAATTTCAAACAGATTTGTTTGTTCGAACTTTATCACAGATTTTCAAAAGTGAGAGCAGTTTAAAATTTTGAAAATTAATACGCACTGTTTTTGTTAAAATAAATATAAATAAAATCATCGACTATAGCATAGTATAATATAGTAGCTTTACGCATTTTCTGTAATTTGAAAAAATGAAGTGGGTTTGTAATTTTACTTGTACATATGGTTCCCCAGCAAAAAAAGTCATTTCAAAAAAGTTATTTTAAAAGCACTCCGAATAGCATCAACTGATTGTGGAGTAGTTACAATTTAGCTCTAACACAGATTTATTTTACACGTGATGTCCCATCTTGTCAGAAGTTCAATTTAAGCATTTTGTTAGTAATTTAAAAGTGATTACATGATGTTAATAAAGTATGGTTTTAAGTATACATTTTCATCGCATTTTTAGAGTGATTTAGAAGTACTATTTATACCCTACACCACTATGTGGTCAGGGTATTATAAGTTTGTGCTGATGTTTGTAACACCAAAAAATATTGGTCGTAGACCCACCTTATAGTGTACCGATCGGTTCAGAACTTTTTTTATTTGGATTTAACGATGTCCGTCTGTCCGCCCGTCCGTCCGTCTGTCTGTCTGTCCATGCAATCTTGTGCGCACTCTACAGGTCGCAAATATTAAGATATTTTGATGAAATTTGGTACGCAGACCTATGTTGGCCCAAGGACGAACAAGTTTGATTTCGGTGAACATCGGTCCATGTTTAGACCTAGTGCCCATATAAGGGTCCTACCAAAATTATACTCTTTATACGCTGCAGGTCCTAAATATAAAGATATTTTGATGAAATTTGGTACACAGACCTACATTGGCCCAATAACGTAGCCTGTTGATTTTGGTGAACATCGGTCCATGTTTAGACCTAGTGCCCATATAAGGGTCCTACCAAAATTATACTGTTTATACGCTGCAGGTCGCAAATATTAAGATATTTTGATGAAATTTGGTACACAGACCTATATTGGCCCAATAACGCAGCCTATTGATTTTGGTGATCATCGGTCCATGTTTAGACCTAGTGCCCATATAAGGGTCCCCCCAAAATTGGCTTGGTTACAAACTGCAGGTCGCAAATATTAAGATATTTTAATGAAATTTGGTGCGCTGACTCACATTATAGAAAATTTTGACACGAGCCCCATTTTTACCCATTCGAATTTTCGATCCAAACATTAGTTGGCTTTTACCCAGACTGGTGTAGGGTATTGTAAAGTCGGCATGCCCGACTTTAACCTTTTTACTCGTTTTAATATATAATATAATAGATTTTTGAAAGTGATTTAAATTTGCTTTTAATAATGTATGAAATAACACATTTTATTGGCAACCCAGCTAAAAATCGACATATGTGGATCCATACAGGTTAAATGTATGTTCGTTCATGCTCATAAACTTGCATTCATGACCATACATGGATTCATAAATCTCCATACATGAATCATGTATGACCATATGTGTGCATTAACGAAATTTGAGGTAATATCTACATGTATGATCATGCATGTTCATGCGCGTTCATGTATGTTCATACATTTACACACATGTAGATATTACCTCAAATTTCGTTAATGCACATGTGTGGACATATATGATGCATGTATGGGGAGTTGTGTACCCACGTATGGACATGAATGCATGTTTATGAGCATACATGAACATACATTCAACATGCATGGATCCATGTATGTCGATTTTTAGCTGGGAATTTTAATGTTTAGCCTTTACAGAACCCATTTCTGAACCTATTGTGTAAATAAAGCTGCAATTTATTATTATTTGTAGGACAATATTAAGGTAACGCTTCTTTTGCATCTGAACCAATTCGATTAAGTCAAAATCAGGCAAAACCAATATTTTTTTAATTTTTGTTCAACAGTTTTTTTTTTTTAATACGTTTGTAACATGTAGACTTTGGTCTTTGCGGCCCTATGTTCCACTGGGAATAGAAGGATTAAATATATATACTTCAGTCTTTAAATTAAAAAAAGATACGATATTGAATTAAAGATAAGATAAGCCCGAGTTTTTGGGATGTCAGTTAAACTTGGTTTAGTTAAACCGAAAACGAATTATATCAGCTTCATAGAAGCAGTATTCCAGTTATAAACTAAGTTTGAAGATAATCTTCATCCTAAAAACTGTAACCTACTTTGATTAAATTTTTCAAAAACATTACTCAAGGAATTTTCAGAATATTAAAGCTATAAGCTAGGAAACTATTTTTTCATATTTTTTTTCTTACAAATAAAGGAAAGAAAAGCATCGACATTTTACAACTCTACAGTAATAAGGCCATCATTATAAATTTGCTCAAGCCGTAGATCTATGATTGAAATTTTAGCTTTAAATTCATTAAAGAATGGGAGAACCGTTGGATGACAGTTTTTGCCCAGACATATTTCGAAGGCGTGGCAATTAAAGCATATCGACATTTAAAGCAGCCCAGGTAGAAAAATACAAACGGCAAAACGTTGGCAAATCACTATATGGTGGCACAAGCGCTGGCAGAGCGTCCGTTTTTCGAAAATTAAAGTACTGGGTCAACCTTGAAATGATAACGTCGATCTTGGGTTGGCCGTTTATCTTTTTGAGCGTTGGCAAATCATTGGTAACAATGGTAAAATAAGTGCTCTGCCAACGTTCTCAAAAGTACTATTACAATGGAATAAAAAGTGGTTTTCAGGCATTTTAAATGCCGAAAGAGATGCCTATATTAGACATTAGTAAAACCCAATTGATTGAAGTTTAAGATTTTTTTTTATTTGAAACATACAAAATTAAACTTACATTCTGAGTATTTTTTGTAATATTAAACGATTTCCAATTGAAATTGATAAAATTTAAAGATTTTTCTTAGAAAATTCATTGAAATATTGGAAATTAGGATAATTTGATCAACATTAATTAACAGTTTTTATTTGAAATAAAGAAAAGTTTAACTGAAATTATTGTTTTTTACTTTAAATTGAGAATATTAGGAGTGAAAACGATATTTTTACAAAAAAGTTTTTCGAAAAAAAAGTAATCTTAAAAAATAAATCCTTTTTCTGTGTATAAAGCCTGGATTTAAATAAAATGGTTGCAAAACATTTTTTTCTGTATACAAAAAATAAGTGTTTTGAGCACTTTTGTATTAAAATACTGATAATTTCAGTAATAAAAGGGCATTAGTAATAAGATAAAAATAAATTATAAGTTAACACTAGCCGTGTTTTCGACTGAACTATATCCGTTAAATCATTAAAAATTTTAAAGTGCGTAAAAATGCATTTAAGACGAAAACTAACATATGACTTTACGTATGGACGTTAACTTTCAACACGGATAATTACCAACGTTGAAAACTCAACGTTTATAAATTTTCACATCTAACATAACTTATTCGCGTTACTTCATAAAAACTTTTGATGACGTACGTTCGATTATAACCAGGGACGTAACAGTTATAACTTTTATTCAAAAAACTTATTGTTTTACAATTATTTCTTGTTTCAGTATTTTTAATTTTCTGTTTATTTGCTCTGTTTGATTTTTATTTTTAATTCAAACAAAAACAATCCAAATACGATTTTTATTTTTTCAAAAATAATAAAAGTTATTTTGTGAGTTTTTTTCTTTATCAAAAAATAACAGTTAAGAATATAAATCAATAGCCATAGAACCAATGACTTCAACAATTATAATATCCTGATGATGTCAACTAGTGTTAATAAAAGATTGAATAGTGATTTAAAGTGAGTAAATATGTATATTCCAGCAACTTCCGGCATTCGATTTAGGTCAATTTTTATTTTATTATCAAATATAAAAGTTAGTGCTTAATTTTTTCAAAAAAATCATTCTGTAACTTTTATAAAAAGTTTTAAAATAAAAATCAAAAAAACAACAGAAATTTATAGAGTAAAATATAAAAATTGAAAAAGTCTTTGCCAAACTTTGTGATTTTTTTGTGCAATATGATTTATAAAATATATGCATTATTGAAATATTATAATTAAATAAATTTGGGTGGTGACTTTTTTAGAATTATAACAGTTATTTTGGGTCTTTGATTATAACGAAACAATGATAAACAAAACGTTTTTAAAATTTTTTTGTATTACAATCGGTTTAACGTAGATTTGCCTTAAATACTTACTTAACATTAATAGGCATGAGACAAAATACAGCTACTATTAAAACAGTACAGTCGTAAATTTTGTGAAACAAGTACTGGCAAAGTTCTTTTAGCAAACGTTAGCAATTCGTTTTAAGCCGATGTTTTACCAGTAATATTTTTTATATACGGTTGTAAATTTTGTGAAACAGGCACTAGCAAAGTCCTTTTACCTAACGTTGGAAAATCGTTTTATACCGATGTTTTGCCGGTGGTTTTTGTGTTCATAAACAGTGGTAAACTTTATAAAACAAGTATTCGGAAAACCCTCTTTCCAAAGGTTGGCAAAGCGTTCTAAATAAGTGCTTTTGCAATGCTTTTTTTGTACCATTGTAAACCAACGCTTTACCAGTGCTTTGTTTTTTGTACCGTCGGCAATTTCCACCTGGTAGGTGATATTTATAGATCTTTTTGTGTATAAGCAACGACCATATAGACTAAAGACAAACCACCAGCCTCAACTGCTGTTAAAAAGTCTCTTTAATTTTATATGCAAACTGGTTTTAAGAGAAACAATTTTTAGTGGTTTTTTTAACGCTAATTTTTTAAAATTAATAAGCAAACTTTTGTGCTAATTATATAAAACTAATGCAGAGAACATATCAAACAACACAAGTGCACTTTACAATTTAATTAAAATTGCTTAAAAACAATAAAAATAGTTAATTAAAAATACCACTTTTTCACGTTTTTTGTTATTTTACATTGAAACTCTCTTAAAACCAGTTCAGTTTTTCAGATGAGAGCCGTGGATAGTGCCTGGTATAAGCAACGAGTTAGAAATTGTAACATCTGTAACCAACCTCTTGATGGGTCTGTTTTAAACGATAAAATGTGTTAACATTGCAACAAATTTTATTAACATATTTCTTTGGTGTTCGCGAGCGAATTACATAGATCCTTAACAATACATTTTAATTGTCAAGTTTTATATATTTGCATTTAGTGAAAAAAATAATTCATATTTGGGTCATAGTCCAGGAGATTCTATGGGATCCAATTCTTCATTTCCTTCCCTTTTTCAATGGGAACTGTAATTGAAGTATTTTTTATAGGGTATGACAATATGGATCCGAGATTTTTAAGATTATTATTACCACAACTGTTGCCATTCATCACCTATTTTTTCAATACGATTTTCACCACAAGCGTGTTCCCTAAAAAATGGAAACATGCAAAGGTAATACCAGTGCCAAAGTCTAACTCAGAATTTCGACCAATTGCTATCTTACCTTTTTTATCCAAAGTACTTGAAAAACTTATGCATATTCAAATAAGTGAACACTTAAATCGGTTTATTATCTGATAGTCAATCAGGCTTTCGACCGAAAAATAGTTGTATCACAGCTCTGATCAATGTTAGTGATGATATAAGGAGTGAAATCGATATTGGTAAAGTAAATATCTTAGTATATCTTGACCATTCAAAGGCTTTCGATACTGTTGACCATTCTATACTCTGTCTTAAATTAAGTCAACTTTTTAATTTATCATGCATGTCAACCTTACTACTCAAATCTTACCTATCAGATCGCTATCAGTCAGTTTTCTTATATAATAACTACTCATCGGCTTTGCCTGTTGAAAAAGGAGTTCCGAAAGGTTCGATTTTAGGACCGCTACCTTTCTCCCTCTATGTGAATGACTTACCAGACTGCGTAGTACTACATTCTAAACTCGAAATGTATGCTGATGACGTGCAACTCTATTTAGGTAGTTCAGTAAAATGCTTTCATGAAAATGTAAGTAAACTTAACTATGACCTCAACCAAATTTATCTCTGGGCCTCAAAAAATAGGCTCTGCTTGAACCCTCAAAAATCGAAATGTCTCTTAATACGAAAAAAATCCACACGCTTAAATACCAACTTTGATATTGTTCTTAATGGCAAGAAGATTGAAATTGTCTCATCTGTAAAAAATCTTGGGATAATTTTCAATAACTCGCTTAGTTGGTCTAACCATGTAAATTCTGTAGTTGGCAAGATTAATTATATGCTTCGAACGTTATGGCCAATTCAGTTCTGTACTCCTTTAGAAATCAGAGTACTTATTGCTAAAGCTTATTTGATGCCCAGTTTGTTATATGGCTGTGAGCTTTTTGCACATTGTGATTCTGCGAGTAAGGGTAAATTAAACGTGATATACAATAAAATTGTAAGATATGTTTTTGGGCTTTCAAGGCGTGATCGGCAAAATAGAGTATCTTCCTTCTCGAAACAGTTGTATTGCATGTCCCTAGAAATTCTTTTGAATGTCAGAATACTCACTTTGCTTCACAAGATAATACACATATATTAGGGAGCCACAAAAACTTTATAATCGTCTTAACTTCTTTCAATCTGTGAGGGGTAAAAAAATAGTCTCTCTCCGTTACAGAAGCCTAATTTCTGAGTGGCAATTTTATTTTAACGCCATCCATCTTTGGAACCTTCTTCCAAACAACATACAAACCAACAACAATGCAACACGGTTTAAAAAGAGAGATTGTTCAACATTTTTCTACGTAATTATATGACATAAACTTAATTTCACTGTCTGTATTTTATATTTTTTATTTAATATATTTTATTATTATTATTATTTTTTTTTTATATATATTTATAATGTGTTTATTTTATTTATTAGTCATTTCAATTATTGCCTATTATTTTTACTCTCATTAATTAGTTAAATTAAAATTAATTTATATAAAATTTTAAAATGTAACTCATTTATGTACCTACCAATTTTTAAATCCCATATTTTAATTTAAAATATATATATCTTGTTATGTGGGATTGTCAAATAAATAAATTCAAATATGTTCGAATAATTAAAAAATATGTAACTAATCGTAAATTAATAAAATACGTGAATAACTATTTTGTTTTTTTTTCGAGATAAAAAAATGGAATCTCTAATAAAATCGTAATTCAAAAACAAATGGATTTACAAAAAAAAAAACAACATTATATATACATTTTTGAAAGTTGTTTTAAAGCACATACATTCGAAACAGAAATAGAGCACTTATCGCTCCATTGTAACCAATTTAAAAGTTGTTTGTTTTGAATGACTTACACATATTTTTGCTGGGTCTTAATACCACTACAACTTCATGAGAGAGGGACAAGCTCTCAATTTCTTAATGGGTGGGGCTACTATAGTATACTATGGACTAGAGGCTGAAAAACTGCTCTCACTTTTGAAAATTAATTTTACACTTTAAGAATTAAAATGAAAGGTTGTCTATTGTATTTCCTAAAACCTGCTCCAGCCAACACATAGTGTTAAAGCATTTTTTTTACAAATAGAAACTTTATTATTTAGAAATTTATTAATTTAGTTCGAGACTTATTATGAATTAACATAATAAGTACCTTTTTCCAAAAACTGCTATTTTTCTTCATCAGGATACTCTCCTGACAAATACTTCACAGAGTTTTTACTTTCAGAAACCTCTGCACTTTCAAGAACGAAAATACGATCGTTTCGGGGATTTTCCAAGTCCCCTTCATCAGTTTTCTTTAGAAAGTGATGGCATTACTCAATGCGAATTAAAGCATCAAAATCTCATATTAAATGTAGTCTGCTACATCAACAAAATGCGAATGAAGCAAACAATAAAATATGTTTTCGAAGTCTTCCGCAAGCATAACCAACAATACACTAATAAAAAAAAGTTAGTACAAAATTCTGTTAAACGCGTTCTGATTAAATTGAACAAATTTTTCTGTTATTTTCTCTAAAAAAGCATGTACAAATAGGTAATTCTGCTAAAATAACAGGAAATAGTACATGTATTTGCGCCAGCACAATTTTGACCTGTTTCTACGGGATTTTTTTTATTAGTGTAGAAATATTCTTATTTTTTATTTTTATTTTATTTTTTATATTTTATACAATTGACATAAATAAATACAAATTTTTATTTTTACCTTACTTCTTTGTTATTTTGTTAAAAAAATTCAAAAAATTTTACTAAAAATTAATTGCCATAATGTAAAACAAATCCATTTTAAGAGTGTCTTAAAACCCATGACGTGTTTCGGTGGTTCAATGTCGGCTGGGTTGGTTGGAGTTGCTCAAAAAATGGTATCTAAAGGTTTCTCTTTCAATCGATTTTAAAATAATTTGATCGTATTTCAGTTAGTATTTGTAATTTTTTAGCCAAAGTTAAAAAATTATGAAGTTTTGGGAAAAAATTATATATTAAAAATTATTTGAGTTTTAAATTTTTTTTTTTTTTTGGACACTAACCGAAATAGAGGCGATTAACCGAGGAATCGGTTAATCGATTAACGGAATTGGAAACACTAGTTTAATAGAATAGACTTTCATCCACAATCGATATGATGTTTTTTTTTTATAAATATTATTTTAGATTCTGGGACATTAATCATATAAAACTCTCAGGCAGAAAGGATTTATTTGTGTTAAAAAGCTTTAAATTAATACAGAAAATTCATAAAAAGGTAAATTTGTTACTTTGTTTGAAATTATTCGAACAAACTTGTCTTATGTTTATTGAAAAATATACAAAGTTTCTATAATTTTCAAAATTTATGAAGGATTTTAAATATGGGCATTTTCATCATGTCGAACGGGACCGTCAAACACATTTAAAGTGAAAAAAGTCAAAATAAAACGGATTTTTATTTTGACAATAGGCTTTACTTATATCTCTTTATTAGCCCTATAATTGGTGATGATGTTGATTTTTAGCAATTTTTCGTTTTTAAGATAATTGTAAAAAACCAAGGCATTGGCACTGGACAAAAACAGAAGTGGTTTTCGCGGCTAACAATTAAAATGCCGATTTCAGCGAAACCTGAGTCAATATTTCAATGTGACTAATTTTACACTGTTGTGCATTGATGTCTTTTAAAAATGGTTTTAATTTTACCCAAAAAAGATTCATATTATTTTTTTAATTTAATTTTATTCACTGTCGCACGGGACATTTTTTTCCATCATGAGATTTATGTTGTTTCTGTTGCTCTTTTAACGAATTTATATATAAACAAGCTTAGTAAAAATGTTTTTAAATCTACAGAAGTATTCTAGGTATTTATTTTAATATAATAACAAAAAACAAACTTAAAAGAAATATGTAGTATGAATTTAGTATTGTATATTATTAAATAAAATAAACAAAAATAAATTTATATGAAAATATCAAACACAGTTTTTTTAGAATAGGCAGTCCTAGCTGCTTTTACTTCTTGACCATGGTGCATGCCAATTTTAAAAAAATTTAAAAGTATGTATTTACATAAATAACTCATTTACATAAGAAAAAAATTAAAAATTTTTAAATTTTACACTTACGATATCGCACGTGACCAACTGCGTATAAGTACCAAGATCACAATTCTTCTTATTTTTCAGGTAGGTTTTTTTATTTATTTTAATTGTATAAAAAATCTCTGTTTGTAATCAATATTTGATGAGCTTTCTGCGTGTACTTTCGACGCACTGATATCAAATGTTGTTTTTCAATGTCGCACGGGATTTCGAAATATGCGACAATGCAAATCAAAAACTTACATTTATTTTCAATCGAATTGTTTCTTATGCATTCTTTTATTAATCATTGAACCTTTAGAAATATTTTAGAGAGCAAAAGTCAATGCATAACGTCACTGTTTAAAAACTTTTATCAAAACAAAATGTGCAATAGAAATCAGGGATGATAAAATTAGTACTATAGTACTTTTTATGGTACTATTAGAACCTCAAAAGTACTATGGTACTCCTATGACTCATTTAGTCCTATTTACACATTTTCATATTTTTTTTTTTAATTTTCATACCAAATATTGTGTTTAAAATGAAGAAATTAACTATCGGAGTTTAAAATAAAAAAGTGTTGAAAGACACAAGTAAAAGATTTTAACATTTGTGGAAACTTAATTCTGTGAAACAAACTATTAAAATATATACGGAAAAATATAAAAATAAGGCAAATTTAATTTTTTCAAAAATTTCGTATTTAAAAAAAAATCGTTAATAATCGCAACTTTAAATTGTTGTGATAACCCAGAAGTTGCGTTCATCGAGGGTTGTGTTAACTGAGGTGGTACTTAATTTAATGGTTGAATAAATCAATCGAGATAACTTGATTAAATCCCTTTAAAATAATTTTCGCATTCAAACGAAATTGAATACGACTTTCAACTTCATTCAAATAAAAACCTGAATCACACGTCAGCACAAAGTTATTATATTCCATACCACATAATTCATGGTATAATTCCATAGAAACAAGTTTAAACATGTTAAACTTGGAAGATATCGTAGTTCCGTGTTTATGCTATCTATTACGTCTGATATTCTAGTTTCTGAATTGTAAATATCGGCCCTATAGTTTGCGAGATAAAGCCGAAATGATGATCTTGATATTTTCGGGTTTTTATTTTTTTTAACTTTACATTGGTTCCAACTGAATCGTTCGATTACTGCAACCGATACTTCGGATGTCATAACCCTATTTCTGTTGTTCCAACTTAAATATGGTTGCGACAACCGAAATAGAGTTGAAACAACCGAATTTTCGGTTGCAGGAACCGAACGATTCGGTTGGAATCAAATTCGGTTGGGACAACAAATTTTTTTGTAGGTGTAGATACTAATGTAACAGTTAAGTCTAGATAGCGAATAAATAGCAAAGAATAAAAAAACATGAAAAGAAATAAAATTTTCGTAATTTTTCGAACTTTTTCGAGTACAAAACGGTGTAGAAAAGAGCCGGGAGCCAAACTTGAGCATGGGTCTTTGCCCGGAAGGATCACTACCTCATTAACGAATACAATTATTTAGGTCCCGTGGAAGAAATCGAAAAAAATGCTATGATTTGGTTATACCATTAAATACCAAGGCATTCAATATCAGATAGGTCCTCTTCAGGATCAAAAATACGGACAGATTTTAACCATTTTCAACAGCGTTAGTAATCGATGCAGTAAAAACTTATGTACCAAACTTCGTCAAATTATATTTTGAAATGCGAACTACTTATAGTTTTATTATGAAGATCGTTCATTTTATAAGGACAGACGAACCGATATCATTAACACCAACTCAATACACCCATAGAGTTGTGTAGAGTACAGAAAATATTTTTTGGTACTATGGAGGTCTATTTTGAAAATCCCATTTATCATCCCTGATAGAAATATCCAAATAAGAAAAGATGCGCTTGTGCGACTTTGCATTCGAATACCTCAAAATGGGCTATGAATAAATGAAAAATCTTTTTACGTTATTTAAATTTGATTGTTTCCCTATGAAAATATGATAAAACCATGCGCGGTTCCAGCAATTAATATAAGGGGAAAAATCATACGCCACAGTAGACAAATACATTGAGTTGGCCACTGAGGCGTATGATTTTTCCCCTTATATTAATTGCTGGAACCGCGCATGGATAAAACAAAGTGTTTTCAAGAACTTTTAATATTTTAGTCTCGGTGGACCTTTCGATGGGAATGCCCATATCCCCAAAAAATCCCCAAAACATTTTTTTAAATCCCAAAAAAATCCCCTGTCCCCAAATGAAAATTTTATCCCCAAGACCAACAAAAAATCCCCAAATTTGGGGACAAAACCCCAAGTCTGGCCAGCCTGATTATAATCAACATTCTTACAGCGCACAGTGGTTTGTAACAAAAAAAAAGTGGTAATAAATCTGTATCTTCTAAACTATAAGTCAGATTGCATCAGTATGTATGAGATAATTGTTAAGAAGGACCCAGACTTTCTGAATTTTGGATTCATGGTTACCCTGTGTTATCACAGGGTGACTTATTGGGCGTCAAAGTAGACCACCTCAAAAGTAAAATAGCTTTTGGACCGTGTAGCTCTTTCAATTATTGCCCAATATGGTTGATTTTTTATATTTTGGAATGAGCTTAGAGAAACGAAGAAAAAACATGCTTACTTTACTATTATAACTGTTATGGGTTTTAAGTTATTTCATTTCAAAAATAAAAAAACTCATTTTTCTCTTCGTCTTTTATTAGTTTTTGGCCGATTGTGAATTCGATATTATAACGATATTTTTGTTAAAAATACTGACATATAGGCAACAGTTTAAGAAATTAAACTGTGAAAACTTTTTTTAAGTATCTCGAACCATTTAGTGTTGAGAAATTTCCAAAATCAAACATTTTTCGCTGATCGAAAAAATTGCATTTCTTCTCAAAAAGATGCTATTAATTTTTCACTTTTTACTGAGAAGTTATTAAATAAAAGTTAATGTTTTATTATATATTCGTAGAGAATGGGGTTCTAAGATGCTTTTAATCCAAATTTGAAGTCGGTACAACATTCACCCTACGTACAGCATTGACCGAAATTGGTCTAATTTTTATGGGAATTTTTGAGTTTCCGATCATATAACAAAAAAGTCACGCCGATTTTGATACTTTCTGAAATATAGTTATATATCGCCATATATTCTGTTTAGATTTCAAAAATAAAAAGTAGCGCCAATTCATAAACCAATCCAGAAAACGTGATTTTATAAAAAATGGCAATTTTCCATACACCATAATTTTAATTGCAAAAAAGGATAGTTCGGTTTATTTTTTATAAAATATTTTAATTGTTTTACATGAACAATAAAATAGTCTTTATTGGTGAAAAAAATCATTCACGTACCTTGGATAGTTTTTAAGACATTGAAAGTCAACTTTCAAAGATGATTTTGTAAAAAATACACTTTTTAGTTTTTTTCGTAGATTTTTCCCAGAAGTGTTTAAGGTTTTTTTGAATGTTACTTAAAAACAGTGCAATAAACTAGACATGTTTTCCTTTTCATTGATGTATTAAACGTATATAAAAAGCATTGATAACAGGTAAAATTATTGCATTTAAAACACACACCTCAGGTCAAAAAATAGAACCACATGCAAATATTGTCCAAACATTCACTTTCTTGTTTTTTAGTTTTTTCGTACACCGATAAAATTCTATAGTTATAGTGTATTTAGACTTGGCGAAAACTAGTAGTTTTTGGGCATTTTTAGTTTTTAAGGCGAAAACTACAAAATTTATTTAGTTTTTCCTTACAATTTTCATACAAACTGAAAACCAGATTCTACCTGGTTTTTGCCAAAAACCAAATAAAAATATCTGAAATGTGCATTCTTGATACACCCGGTATCATTTATAATTAATTTTCGATAGACCCTGTTGCAACGAATATAGAAGTAAAGCAAGTGTGAAAAAAATATTTTTAATTTTTTAAAAATATTTCTGTTTTAATTTGTAATTGTGTGTTGTTATTTTTTTTTCAAATATATTAAAATTTTTTTACATTAATTTGATAATAAAAAAAGATAGAAAAGTGTGTAATAAAAAAGTGTTGTGACAAAGAAAAACTAAATAACCAGTGTAAATGACTTGGCTTTTGCAATTTAGTTTTGTAGAAAAACCAACTGGTTTTTGCTCAGTCTAAATTCAGTATTAGATAGTTATTAAAATCTATAGTTGAATTTAAAACAAATTTACATAACTATCATAATCAAAGAGAACTATTGTTTTTATTGAAATAAATTATATTTTGGTTGCCCTGTTAATAAACATTGCAATAAATTTTAAGTTGTCAGAAAAGTTTGTATTTATATTGAAAAACAAAAAAATATAAAAATATAAATTTGGTAAGATCTAATTTTTAAATGTTTTTATCCACTTAAAATTAATATTTTTCTATGTCCTTATGTTCTACAGATACCTACAATAGAAGTTTTGAAGATAAAAAACAAAATGAACAAGATTAGGAAAAACAAAAAGGAGGCCTTCAGATGCGTTTCTTCTGCCTGCAAATATGCGTTTTAAAGATGGTTTTAAAACAAAAGGTGATTAGCTGAAACAAATTATGAAAAACTACGTTTAAAATTCTAATTATATAATTGTAAATTGTATTAGTGTTATTGGTTTTTGAATTTAGTTGTTGTGTCCTTTAAAATTTTTTTAATAAACATTTTTTTAACATGTAAATATTTGTTCACACCACTAAAAATTAAAAGGAAATCACGATACCTGTAGTGTCGAATAATTATTTTTTGTTATGCTGCAGTTGATTTCTACTAATTTGTTGATATTTTAAAAACTTAGTTACCATCAACTAAATCAAATCAACTGCATAATAGTTAGGGATATTTCACTTATTATATAGTTGAAATATTCGTTATAATCAACTAAGGAATTTTATGGGTGTAGATTTTTCCCAGAAGTGTTTAAGGTTTTTTTTGAATGTAGCTAAAAAAATTAACACTACAATAAATTAGACATATTTCCCTTTTTATTGATGAATTAAACGTATATAAAAAATATTGGTAACAGGTACAATTATTGCATTTATTATTTTTCCATTAGCAATATTTACATTTTTTAATATATTAAATACTAAAAATTTGGTATAAAATAGTCCCAAGTGTCAAAAGTTAACATATTTTTAATTTCTTCATCTTCTTAACTCATTTTTGGCAGCCATTTCGTTCTAATAGAATAAATAACTGGATCTGAAGTAGGGTTTGGGATTTCCCGGACTTTTTTATTTCCCGGGAAACGGGAATGAAAAAATTTGATTCCCGGGATTCCCGGGAATCTCGGGAAATATTTTTAAACAAAATTGTTAATGAAAACCACTTATATAAGTAATTTTTGTTAAAAAAAAACACTATTTCAGTACAAATGCAGTCTGTGTAGTGAGAATTCAAAGTAAAAAATATCAGAATGTTGAACATTTGATTTCACATAAATTACTCGCAGCACTGCCAAATGAATTGCATGATTCCAGCAGAAAGCATCTACTACTGGACTGTCGGAAACAAACCGTTTTATCACACTTGGCCCATTAGATATGGTGGCCACAATGTTATTTTCCAAAGAAAAATAAAACTTTTGTAGTCTTATTTCTACAATTCTTCTTATTTCATCAGCATTACATCTTCCTGATATATAAACCAACCCCAGGTTATAAAATGAATTATTTCCGTTTATACATATGTTCAAATATCTCTTTTGTGATATTCTTGCCCATTCATCTAAGATTATAGTAAATCTCCTATTGTTAGAAATATTGCTCGATATTTCTTTTATCATGATATCTTTTACATGATTGTAGTAATTTAATATAATGTTCTTTACATCGGTTTCATTTTTTTGCAATGCCAGTTTTTTATTATAAAACTTTCTCGAATAAACGAAGATCTAGTTATGATGCGGATTGACTGCGGCTAATTTGGAAATGCTTGCCCTACCATAAAACCTTTAATGCCTATTCAGCTTACACTTTTTTCTTCGGGTACTTTGCTAATTTTAGCTGAAACGTTATTCTTGTTGTTGTTTTCTGACCATCAATTTTTTATTTTTTTGTGAACCAAATTTAACGTTAACCATTAGTCTTTTCTTTTCACATTTATTAATGAAAACGTTACTTATAAAATTATTGACCCTTAATATAAAGGAGAATTTTAAATTTAAAGTCGACTTTATTTTTAATCAAACGGTTTTGTTCATTTTGTGTATGAAAACCTTACAAAAATATTTATATTTTCAAATATTTTGATTGGTTGAAAATAAATTAACCAATCAGAACCCTCCCAGTCAAGGTATAGCCACCCAATATTTTAACTAAAGTCGCCTTTATTTAAATTATACATTTGAAAAATTTAGATAGTAAGGGCGATTATTTATAAGAAACAAAGCTTTTTTTCATATTTCTTTTAAACATTTTACCAAGTTTTTAGGTTTTACTACTTAAATTTTGAATAAGTTATGCGAAAAATCTTTATTAGTTGAAATGCTCCTAATTACTTGGCAAAGATTTTATTTGTGTGTCAAATAAATGTATTCCCTTTTAAAATATTTTAACAATGACATTTTTGTTTTGGTATTTAAAATGTTTTTTATGACTAAAATTAAAAAATCCTATTCGAAACAAAAACAATTAAAAAATTTAATATTTTTAAAATTTCCCGTTTTCCCGGGAAAAATATAATATTTTCCCGGGAATTCCCGGCAAACTTTTCCCGGGATTTCCCGGGAATTCCCGCCCGGAAATTCCCGAACCCCAAACCCTAATCTGAAGGTATAAATAAGTGGTGCATTAGATCAGAATTTTGGGCAGTTTTTGAATGTTTTCGTGTGTTCAATTCCCAATAGTGTTTAGCGTCGCTGTTTCTAGCTTCCTGCGCTTCTTCTGTTAGCTTTCCTAAAGGCAGGATACTATTTTCTATTATTGTTTTTTCATGGGATAATATTTTCATTTTCAGTTTCATTAGCAAAAATATGGAATTTATCAGAATTTATAGGTTTTTTGCTATTAATCACCCTTAACAATATTTTAAAACGTTTGATTAAAGTTTCGTCGAGGCCTGTTATTTCAGATGTTGTCTCAGGATCTTCAAAAAAACGCCTGGCAGTGTTTCCGTCATTAGAGCTTCCATAACCGTGAAGAGGTTTATCCACAATTAGACACAACTGTTAATTAAATTAATTTTGAATTCGTTTCTTTTCCTCCGATCGCATGTTTTGCAAATCTGTGTTAGATATTACACTTTTATTTTCATTTCCTGGAATTTGCCGATATTTTATATCATATGCTAAATGTAAACAATATTCCGTAAATAGTATCCTTGCATGAAGATGAGATATTCCAAATTTCAAAGCTTCTTCATTAACGACAGTTTTATTGACTATTTCCTGAAACTCTAAGCTTTTCTTTGCGCATATATTACACTTCCAGATCGATGCAGTATCTGTAATGGCATTGGCTACTTTCCCATCAATTATCGTAAAAACTAGTTGAAATGAAATCTTTAGAATACATCCATTTATTTCCACGTACAAAGGAGATAAGTTGAAAATTTCTAACTCTATTTTCTCCACTATGTTTTTTGTTGAGCTTACAGTTTCCTTCACATATTCAAAAGTCACTGGCCGACATAAAAACTTAGAACCTGGTGTAAAATTAGTTCATAAGCCTTCGTAATTCTTATTTAATGCGGAGGAAGTTGATGGGGGAGTGTCTTCCTTAAATAACCGCATTCTGAGCGGTACCAAAGATGTCATAAAAACACTTGGATAATCAACTTCTTCATTGCGTGTAGTTTGTTGTTTGTATTCAGTAAATCCAGACGTTCCATCGCAGCCCATGTTTTATCTAGTAATTGGGAAAGTTCAACACTGCCACTTTTAGAGTTTACTTCTACTGGTGATTGCACAATTTTGTTTTCCGTTTCTTTAATTGACTGACTGTTTGGTAAAATATCGTATCCTTTTTCCTGGACTGCTTTTCTCAAAATACCATACTTGTTTCTCGATAATCCTAAGCTTAGTATTAGAGCTAACGCATCTTCTTCTGTGAAAGATTTTGATGATTTTAGAGTTGAAATACTTTGCACCATACGATTCAATCGCTCGGGAGATGCTGTTGGTAATACGTCTACAATTTTTCGAGCTTTTTTTGGTTTTGTTTGTATTAAAACTGCTTTGAGGAATCCCTTATTTCTTTCGAAGAAAAATTGTTAACGACTTCTTCTTGTCTTATTTTTTTTGTCTTTTGTTGAACATTTTCGTAATGCTTTTTTGGCCTACCTAATTTCTTTCCGCCGATCTCTACATTGAGCTCCATATTTAACCAATCATTATATTTCTCCTTAAACCGTGTCTTTGACATCTTAGCTTTGTATTTCTTTTTATAACTTTTATAAAATTTTTCAATTTTGATATTTCCCTCAGATGTAATATTTAAACCATACGTGTGATGGATAGTATCAAGAAGTTTGCTATTTTTCCCGCACGTAAGGATATTTTATTTATTTATTTATTTATTTATTTATTTATTTATTTATTTATTTATTTATTTATTTATTTATTTATTTATTTATTTATTTATTTATTTATTTATTTATTTATTTATTTATTTATTTATTTATTTATTTATTTATTTATTTATTTATTTATTTATTTATTTATTTATTTATTTATTTATTTATTTATTTATTTATTTATTTATTTATTTATTTATTTATTTATTTATTTATTTATTTATTTATTTATTTATTTATTTATTTATTTATTTATTTATTTATTTATTTATTTATTTATTTATTTATTTATTTATTTATTTATTTATTTATTTATTTATTTATTTATTTATTTATTTATTTATTTATTTATTTATTTATTTATTTATTTATTTATTTATTTATTTATTTATTTATTTATTTATTTATTTATTTATTTATTTATTTATTTATTTATTTATTTATTTATTTATTTATTTATTTATTTATTTATTTCTTAATATTCAGTGCAAAGATTTAATCTTATATGAAAGCACTAAATTACAAAGTAGTTATAATGAATACCGTTCATATTAAATACAAAATTCGAAAAAAGAAAAATAAAATTAAAAATAACAATAAAATATATAAAAAGAATAAAAAGAATAGAATTGTTAACAAAAGTCAGAGAAAATTTTTAACATTAAAAGTGGTATAAAACATTATATAAAAAATTGTCATGAGAAAGGTTTTAAAAATATTTTAAACAAAAATGTTAGATATTATTTGTAATAATCAAATATACTTTTTTTGAATTGCGTTGCGCTGCGGACCACCTGTAAGCGATGGGGAAGATGATTCCAAATACTAATGGTATAAATAAAAAAATGTTGATCCGAAAAATGAGTGCTGTGTGGTATTTGAATAATACGATATCCTCTTTCTGATCTAAAAGGTATTATTCTATCATGTAAATATTGTGGTTGACCTGTATATATAAGCTTATGGAGGTAAATTAGCGATCTACATTTTAACAAATTCTCGAATGTAACTCCAAAGATCTGTTTCGAATAATGCGATATTCTACTAGAGCGGTCTATACCAAAGACATATCGAGTAATGCTATTAAACGCTATTTTCAGTTTACTCAAACTAGACGCATCACAACCAGAAAACAATTCGCATCCGTATAGCAATGTAGGTATAAGGTATGTTTTGGCCAGCAGCATTCTGACTTCAAAAGGTATAAACCATTGTGAACACCATAAGTTCCTTAGCATTCCATAAGTTTTGCCAGTTGTTATGCTGACATGGTCACTCCAAAGCAAATGTTTATTGAAAGTGATACCCAGATTTTTAAAATTATCAAATATATTTATTTCTGATTGGCCCAGAACAATATCCGGTATATAAAGTATATTCTGTCGCTTCTTCGTAATAAGCATATATTTAGATTTACTAGGATTTAGACATAATCCATTTACTGAAGCCCATGCTCTTATCTTTTCCAAATCAATATTGATTTTACGTACACAATCTTCGATGTCCGAAACTTCACAGCCAATGTAAAGTTGCACATCAGCAGCGTACATCTGGACACGACAGTGTATTAATTGATCTGGAAGATCATTGGCGTAAACTGAGTACAACAATGGTCCCAAAATAGATCCTTGCGGAACACCTCTGGTTAACTCAACACTACTTGAAACAATATTGGCATTGTAAACAGATTGGGATCTTCCAGTTAAATAAGAATACATCAGTTTTGTGGCTGTAGATGAAAAGTTGAAAAATTTGTTCAGCTTTAGTGCAAGAATATCAGCATTAACGGTGTCAAATGCCTTGGAATGATCCAGAAGTATTAAAAATGCAGCTTTGTCATCGTCAAGTTGTGATCTTAAATATTCTGTGACGTCAATCAAGGCAGACACACAACTATGTTGTGGTCGAAATCCCGATTGACGTGAAGTAAGCAGGTTGTGTTGTTGTATAAATTCAATAATTTGATTGTGCATTAAACGCTCTAATACCTTGGACAGATAAGGAAGAATAGCTATAGGACGAAACTCATATTCTGATTTTGGAATTGGAACAATCTTTGCGTGTTTCCACTTGGAAGGAAAAGTTGATTTAGTAATAATTGAGTTAAACAAATTGGTAATGTAAGGCAATATATACGGGAAAATCATTTTAATAAATTTAGGATGTACTCCATCATAGCTTGTAGCATTGGATTTAATACTGAGGAAACTTTTATATACCTCTGCTTCAGAAAAACAATTAAACTGAAATTCAATGCGATCATTAGTTACTATATGGTTTCTATAATGGGCAACATTAGCATTAGACTTTGGTAGATCAGTAAATTTACGATTTAATTCATCGACATTTATCTTATCCATACTAGCTTGAGATTTACCAGTTATTCCAATATTACGGATTTCATTCCATCTCGCCTTGCTATCTAGACAGTTCGTAAACTTGGATTTATAATAAGAAGATTTTGCTACTTTAATGCTGGTATTAACCCTATTCCTCAATGACTTAAACATTGATTGTAATTCGGACGTTTTAAATCGCTTCCACCTTGCGTAGGCTATATTACGTTGATCAATTAACCATTTTATGTCTGAAGTAAACCACGGATTCATATTCGTTATTTTTCTTTTCGTTCTTAATGGCACAAATTGATGGAAAAGCTGTTCAATATTATGCTGAATAAAATTAAGCTGTTCATCAACTTCAGACATATAGTACGTGTTATCCCATTCAATTTGTGAGAGTTTAATGTAAAGGGCATCAAAATTGATACGATTAAAATCTCTATAGCTGAAGCTTTCCTCCGATTTAATTTGTTTGAAGTCGAAACTGGTAAAAATAAGGTCATGTTTTGAAAAAATAGGTGCAGAGATTTGTTCAAACATCAGAACTTTTGACAACGAATTAGTAAAAAATAAATCGAGTAGTGAATTTGAGCTACTTGAAAAATGTGTTGGTACAGTTTTGTTCACAGCATCCAAACCAATATATTTCATTTCATCAGTTAGTGTTGAATCTACCAAGATGTTGCAATTAAAATCTCCAGATATTAGAATATTTTCATACCCAACAGCCGAGATTTTGCCAAATGACCTCGCACAAAGAATAATGTTTTAATGTTATCTCCATGATAGATTATACTTAATAAGTCAACTATTTAAACAATATCGCGGCTTATATATTGAATAATAATTCTCAACAGGTAAAAATTTAGTCTCGTATTAAGCTATTTTTAACAAAAGGGTTGCGCAAAATATCCTGAGGGTAAATAATCAATCATTAGTCATTTATATTAAAGGTATTCATTTAAAGTACCTACGCCTCGTATACTCTGTATATGTTGTAAGTTTATTCGATTAATGTCAAAACTAGTTTACGAGCCCTCGTAAATATACGCTTATATTTGTGTGTATACATATATTTATACACACATTTAAATATTGTCAAAAATAAAATTATTTTGTATTGTTTTGTTTTTTTTATTTTTTTATTTTCTGTTTTATTTGTTTTTACATGATACAAATTTAAAAAATTCTGTGTTTAATTAATGAAAAGATCAAAAAAGTGGCTAAATGCAAAATTGAAATGTGAATAGTTTTAAAAGGTGCGTTCATTCAAATAAACATGTAAAGTTACAAATATACGCGATTACAAAAATACATGGTTTACGAGGGCATATGTGCAGTTGATGAATACCACTATTATACTTTAAAATATGCACCTGTAAAATATTTGTCTCATGTTGAAAAATGTTTTGTTTTTACCTGGGGTGTATGTTTGGAATGCAATAATTGTACCTGTTACCAATATTTTTTATATACGTTTAATTCATCAATAGAAAGGGAAATATGTCTAATTTATTGTAGTGCACTGAAAATATTATTACAGTAACTGACTGTAGTTTATTTAAAAAGTTATCTGTACATTTATTTTTAAATGATTATACAGTTAAAATACAAAGAAATATATTTTTTAACTGATTTTGTCGTTTATTTAAAAAATAAACTACAAATAAATACGGATTTTCTGTTACAGTTAATATTTTCATTTAAAATGTTTTGTAAAAAAAGGAATTCCTTTTCGATTTCTAGGTCAGTTAAAAAAACGAAATAAACTAAATATCATTTATTCTTACGGATTTTGTAGTTAATTTTTTGAAATTTAAAAAATGGAAATAAATGAAAAATCATTATTTTTTAAGGATTTTGTAGTTTATTTATTAACATTTAAAAATAAATGAAAAGTTTTTTTGATTTAAATGAAAAGTTAGTAGACCGGTTTTCAAGTGATTTTTCATTTATTTTAAATTACATTTTCAGTTAATTTAAACTACAAACTATTTTGAGTGTGTTAATTTTTTAGTTACATTCAAAAAAACCTTAAACACTTCTGGGAAAAATCTACGAAAAAACTAAAAAACAAGAAAGTGAATGTTTGGACAATATTTGCATGTGGTTCTATTTTTTGACCTGAGGTGTGTGTTTTAAATGCAATAACTTTACCTGTTATCAATACTTTTTATATACGTTTAATACATCAATGAAAAGGATAACATGTCTAGTTTATTGCACTGTTAATTTTTAAGTAACATTCAAAAAAAACCTTAAACAATTCTGGGAAAAATCTACGAAAAAACTAATAAGTGTATTTTTTACAAAACCATCTTTGAAAGTTGACTTTCAATATCTTAAAAACTAACCAAGGTACGTGAATGATTTTTTGCACCAATAAAGACTATTTTATTGTTCATGTAAAACAATTAAAATAATTTATAAAAAATAAACCGAACTATCCTTTTTTTGCAATTAAAGTTATGGTGTATGGAAAATTGCCATTTTTTATAAAATCATGTTTTCTGGATTGGTTTATGCATTGGCGCTACTTTTTATTTTTGAATTCTAAACAGAATATATGGCGATATATAACTGTATTTCAGAAAGTATCAAAATCGGCGTGACTTTTTTGTTATATGATCGAAAACTCAAAAATTCTCATAAAAATTAGACCTATTTCGGTCAATGCTGTACGTAGGGTGAATGTTGTACCGACTTCAAATTTGGATTAAAAGCATCTTAGAACCCCATTCTCTACGAATATATAATAAAACATTAACTTTTATTAAATAACTTCTCAGTAAAAAGTGAAAAATTGATAGCATCTTTTTGAGAAAAAAATGCAATTTTTTCGATCAGCGAAAAATGTTTGACTTTGGAAATTTCTCAACACTAAATGGTTCGAGATACGTAAAAAAGGTTTTCACAATTTCATTTCTTAAACTGTTGCCTATATGTCAGTATTTTTAAAAAAAATATCGTTATAATATCGAATTCACAATCGGCCAAAAACTAAAAAAGTCGAAAAGAAAAATGAGTTTTTTTATTTTTGAAATGAAATATCGTAAAACCCATAACAGTTATTATAAGCTGTATTTTCGACTTAACTATATCCGTTAACTTTCAAAAAAGCACAAAGTGCACAAAAACGTTTTTTAGACGAAAACTAACATATTACTTTTCGTATGCACGTTAACTTACAACGTGGATAATTATCAACGTTGAAAACTCAACGTTTATACATTTTCACACCTAGCGTAACTTTTTCGCGTTACTACCTAAAAAGGTTTGCTGACGCACGTTCGATTATATCGGAACTATCATAAATACTCACTATTTAAAAAAATTTGATACTCCAATCAGTTTAAGGTAGATTTGCTATAAATACTTAACGTTGATAGGTACCCAGGTAGAAATTGCCGACGTTACAACAAAAGTTGTACTGGAAGAGCACTGTTTTTTACGAAATGCCGGTACTACTTAAAACGTGCTTTGCCAGTACTGTTTTCTGAAAATTAACGAGCTTTTTTTAATCTATTAAAATTAACAATTTTATAAATTTTACGTATTTTTACATCTATTACACAATTATTTATGTAAGAGAGACATCACCATTATTTTCTTGTGAAGTTTCGAAAGAATACATTAAAAATTTGTGATGTACACTAAGAGGACAGTAAAGTTCTAGCAAACTACTAAATTTGTTATTAAATGTAATGGGATAATACCAAAAAAATAAAATCGCAAGCCTGCGCCAACGTTGGGAAAAAACTACGGCCAAGCGTTTATTGGTGTTATCATTTCGACAACATGCCAGTACAGTGAAAGTTAAAAATCCGACGCTTTGCCAGTACATGTACTTCCGTCTCCGATACCCGGCCGACATTGTGCCGTTTGTATTTTTCTACCTGGGTATGAACGAAAATACAGCTATAGTAAAGTAAGCATCCCAGGTAGAAAAATACAAACGGCACAATGTTGGCCCGGTATTGGAGGCGGTAGTACATGTACTGGCAATGCGTCGGATTTTTAACGTTCACTGTACTGGCATGTTGTCGAAATGATAACACCAATAAACGCTTGGCCGTAGTTATTTCCCAACGTTGGCGCAGGCTTGGGATTTTATTTTTTTGGTATTATCCCAGTACATTTAATAACAAATTTAGTAGTTTGCTAGAACTTTACTGTCCTCTTAGTGTACATCACAGATTTTTAATGTAATCTTTCGAAACTTCACAAGAAAAGAATGGCGATGTCTCTCTTACATAAATAATTATGTAATAGATGTAAAAATACGTAAGATTTATAAAATTGTTAATTTTAATAAATTAAAAAAAGCTCGTTAATTTTCAGAAAACAGTACTGGCCAAGCACGTTTTAAGTAGTACCGGCATTTCGTAAAAAACAGTGCTCTCCCAGTACAACTTTTGTTGTAACGTCGGCAATTTCTACCTGGGATGTTTTTTCTTCGTTTCTCTAAACTCATTCCAAAATATAAAATTTCAACCATATTGGGCAACAATTGAAAGAGCTACACGGTCCAAAAGCTATTTTACTTTTGAGGTGGTCTACTTTGACGCCCTATAAGTCACCCTGTGATAACACAGGGTAACCATGAATCCAAAATTCAGAAAGTCTGGGTCCTCCTTAATAGTTATCTCATACATACTGATGCAATCGGACTTATATTTTAGAAGATACAGATTTATTACCACTTTTTTTTGTTTCAAACCACTGTGCAGCGTTGTTCTCTTCATTTTGTTTTTTCACACACATATAGTTTGGTTCATTGTCCATTAAAAAGTGAATAGTGGTTGCACATTCTTTCATTATTTTGCCCTTTGTTATTTGTTATTGTTAGCTGGATCTTATTCTTTTGTTAATATTTCTTAATAATAATGTCTTAATAAAGTTTTTTTATGTACACAAGTATTATTTTATTTTTATTAATTTCTGCACTGAAAATATTATTACAGTAACTGACTGTAGTTTATTTAAAAAGTTATCCGTACATTTATTTTTAAATGATTATTCAGTTAAAATACAAAGAAATATATTTTTTAGATGTTTTTGTCGTTTATTTAAAAAATAAATTACATAGAAATACGGATTTTCTGTTACAGTTAATATTTTCATTTAAAATGTTTTGTAAAAAAAGGAATTCCTTTTCGATTTCTAGGTCAGTTAAAAAAACGAAATAAACTAAATATCATTTATTCTTACGGATTTTATAGTTAATTTTTTGAAATTTAAAAAAACGAAATAAATGAAAAATCATTATTTTTTAAGGATTTTGTAGTTTATTTATTAACATTTAAAAATAAATGAAAAGTTCTTTTGATTTAAACGAAAAGTCAGTAGACCGGTTTTCAGGTGATTTTTCATTTATTTTAAATTACATTTTCAGTTAATTTAAACTACAAACTATTTTGTGTGTGCAAATATATAATATGCTAAATTTTTGTAACCTGAATCCAGATTCCTATATAAAATATATCGTGATATAAAATCAAAAAAGCCGTAGGGTAGAGGGGGGATCCTTCGCCAGTGGGGCACATACACTAGTCTCATTTTCTCCGATGTTAAGGGTGATAAAAAATTGTAAAAAATATATTTTGTGCATTTTTCAATTACCTTTCCTAGACATCCACTTTGACGAAATTACATCACATGTGGTCGCAGACAGACGTGTTTTTTGGGGTGCCAAAAAAATAATTGATAGCAACTTCATTTTTCAATAACTTCCTCAAATCGTGTGATAAAAAATAATTTTTCATTATCCTAAGCTTTCAGAAAATAATAACTTGATTTTAATAAATGCTTAAAAACTGTGAAAAAATGTTAGAGCCTGTATCTGGGGTACAATCGCCAGATGACCCTTGGAGTATATATAAATATTATCGGCAAAATTGATTAAAAACCTTATTCAGCGATTTACATTCTGCAAACAAATACAGCAAAACTCGGTTAAGATGAACTCCGGGGGAGCAAAGAAATTAGTTCGTCTTAAGCGAAGTTCGCATTAAACAAGGTCAAGTTTGTCTAAAATACTTTTTTATTCACAAAATAATTAAAATTTTTAATATAATTAAAAATTTTAATAAAAAATTGTATCGTATTTGCTTAAATAAATCATTTTTAAGGAAAATAGCTGTGTGAAAAGTTTGAAATTTGTCAAATTGAAAAATATTTATACACAATATTCCCAGTTTTTAAGAGTTAGTACTAAACATGGAAAATAATATGAAATTTAGTGTTTGGTACTGTTACAAACAGTTCGGTTAAACCGAGGGTTCGTCTTAAGCGAGTTCGTATTAACTAGGGTTGCCATCTCCATTTTGAGAAAAAGAGGACGTCAACCTCAAAAAAAGAGGACATCCCAACAAACAATAAGTTCCGTTTACATAGCGTTTTCGGACCGTCATAAACGGAATCCAACTCCGTATACGTACCGTTTTCTGGATCCGTACACGGACCAGAAAACGGAACTTAAGGAACATCGAAACTGATTCAAATCCGATGAAAGTCCGTCAATGACGGACCGTTTACGGACCGGTCTGTCGTGTGAAAAACGGACATGAGTCCGGCTAAAGTCCGTCAATGACGGACCGTTTACGGACCGGGCTGTCGTGTGAAAAACGGACATGAGTCCGGCTAAAGTCCGTCAATGACGGACCGTTTACGGACCGTTATGTCGTGAAAAAACGGAGTGACTCCGTTTCTGGTCCGTATCTGCGCCGTTTTTTAAAACAAAAACGGACTTCTATATCTACCTAAATTCTGACCATTTTTTATTAATTTTGAGTAGTACATTATAATTTTTTTGTTTATTAAAATAGGGAAAATAACAACACAATATAGATATAAAACAGTTTGCACCTTCATCCATCATTACGTTGCAATTTAGGCCTTTTATAAAATTTAATACCTGATAAAAACAAAAAAAAACTAATTAGATTAAACAGATGGTATTTACATCGGAGTTTTTACACATGACACAAATTAGCAAGTAATTCTTTTTGCACCATTGCATTCATTGCACACATCGTGAAAACACCTTTGGCATTTCATAAATACTTACCATCTAATATTAATTTTCAATAATATTTTAACTATTTTAACTATTAAAGAGCTGAGCTCTCTTTTTTAAACTAATTTAATAACTTTTATTTGAAAACAAATTAACACAGGTGAAGTCCGTATTTACTAGTACGGAAACGGATACAAAAAATACGGAGTCAAAACCTATTGTGTTCGAAAATCCGTTATACGGTCCGTTAATGTTCCGTATACGTACAAGCTTTTTCGGATACGTGCATACGGACCATTCACATGCCGTAAAAGCCGGATTCATGATTCCGTAAGTGCCGGAGAGTCCGTAAAAATGTTTCTTGGGATTTGTCTTCAAAAAGAGGATCTTTTTTTAATAAATTAATTTTACAAAAATCAACAACGCGATAAAATATACAAATAAAAATTTACCCCTCAATTCACAAACGCTTTGTAAAGTTATAGGAGGTTTACAAAACGAAATTTTCATACAAAATTTGTAAAATAAACCTATAACTTTACAAAGCATTTATGAATTTAAGGGTTATTTTATAAATATTTTATAAGTTTTTATTCCCACTAAAAAAATTCACAAAAAACAAAAAAAATTCTGAATTTTAAATTAGTGGTACATAAATAAACAAAAAAAACATATCGATTAGCCAATTCATTGCATACATTTTCAGGAATGTATATTTCTATAATTTCTTGGTACGATTTGTAAAGAGTTTCATGAATGTTTTTAATGCTTCCAATTTGAATCAATATATATATTACTATCGCATTTTTTCAAATAATCATAAAACTCTTGACAATTCATAGTGAAATTTTATTTGACTCTAATAATATCAGAAATAGAACTAGAAATAGTTTCTGGATTCAGTTTTTTGTTTTCTGGTGTCCACTGTGCTTTGATTAAAAAACCTTCAAAAAAAAAGATAAAAAATCAAAATTAAAATTAGTAGTACCTGAATAAACAAAAAAAGAAAACAACAATTAACAAATTTATTACATACATTTTCGGGAATGTATATTTCTATAATTTCTTGATACGAATTATTAAGACGTTCATGAATATTTTTTAACGCTTCCAATTATAATCAATATATTACTGTCGCATTTCTTCAAATATTCATAAAACTCTTGACAATTCATATCAAAATTATATTTGACTAATAATATCAGAAATAGTTTCTGGATTCAATTTTTTCTTGATTAAAGAAAATATACGTTCTACGTTGGCATTATCTGCTGGTAAGAAAAAATAGAACTTAACAAGTTTTCTCATTTTATGGCAAACATAATTTTTAATAAAAATTAATCGCACCAAAACTTGTTATCAGTCGTGTTAATTGAATTTAAGATTTTTTACATTTTTCAGGATAAAAAGCAATGTTAATTTTTTTTTTAATTCAACAGTTGGCTCACTGCTGATAAGCTTCAAATTTGGCAATCAAAGTAGGTGATGCCAAGTCAATTGAAATAATAGCAACAAAACAGCGATGCTAACAATTCAAAAGTTTAGAAGCAATAAAAAAAGTTATGGAGAAAAGTGCAAAAAGTAGGACAACCCCGGACAATTACTGAAAAAGAAGTAGCACTGCCCCGGACGCCCTAAAAAAGAGGACGGTGTCCGTGGAAAAGAGGACTGATGGCAACCCTAGTATTAACAGATATTTTTTATATGAAAAATGATTGCAAAACGTCGGAACTTTCAAATTGGTTCGTATTAACCGAGAATTCGTCTTAACCGAGTTCGTATTAAGCGAGTTTTACTGTATAATAGTGCACAAAATTTCGCTAAATCTTTTTCGCGATTTTTTTCTGCAACTAGTTTCCAAACTTTGTTGTATTAATAATGCCCCAGATTAAGATTTAAAAAAAACACACTTAAAAAATTGCAAAATAATGGCGGATCGCGAAAAAAGATTTTATGGCAGAAAAAATTAATTATAAAACTTAATCAGCGATTTAATGAGAGTGAACAATAGGTATATTTTAAAAGAGAATTCCGCGTTTAACCGAAATTTATGACCCGTAATTTGAATACGAAATAGAAATAAATAGGGCAGTGACTTTCATGCATACAAAATATAAACATATTTATTAAAAATATGCGCTGAAAAGTGAATATGCACTAAAAACAAAACATTTCTCGATTTAAAAAAATCATATTTATTACCGGAAATCGTCGCTTTAAACTAAAATTCTTATTTATACAAATTCTTCTTTTAGTTTTTAAGGCATAATTTAAATAAAAAAAAATGTAATAAAAACATGGATGGTAACCGAAACGAATGCGGTTATCGTTAGGGTAACGATATTTTAGGCTATTTCGGTAACGGTATTTTAAGGGTAACACTAATTCATTTATTTCGGTATCATTATTTTAAGGATAACGGTATTTGATTTTTTCGGTAACGGTATTTTAAAGATAACGATATTTGGGTTATTTCGGTAACGGAATTTTAAGGTTAACGGTATTTCAGTTATATCGGTAACGGTTTTTTAAGGGTACCGGTAGTCAGTTATCTCGATGCTGTAAAATTATTGGTTTTAGGGTGGTATAAGGTAAATTAAACTGTTGTCTAGGGTAATATTTCGAAAAATATGTTGTCTAGTGTTGTTAGAAAATCACGTTACTATGAAACACAAATATTTCAAATTTGAAAATTTTCTATCAGAAATTTTCATTCATAGAAAATTTTTCATTAGAGCACATTAAAACCTATAAAGTTCGGGGATAATATAGAATAAATAGAATTGTGTTGTAAAGGAGCCACAAAATTAATCCTTGTAATAAGTTTTTCGTTTTGGTGCTAATAAGGTAATATAGTTTGCATTTTGTTAAAGAGTTGTAGTGGTGAACAATATTTTTTAAAATCATCGTTTTTTTATAGAAAGATTTGCATAATTCGAGAGGCTGTGACTCACAAGGAAAACAAATTTTTGAGTCTTCTTAATCAACAATTAACAAATACAATTATAATTAATCACGTCACGAAGATAATCAGAGCAAATCAAGGTTAAAGCTGTCAATAATTAGTGGTGGTTATCAAACCAACTTGGTATTAATTTATTACCGACTAATTTTTCTTTCAAACTCATCAATATATTTCCTAAAACTGAACGGCTCTACGATATTGATAAGGAAGTATTTTAAATAAACTAAACTATTTGATTAATCATATTTTTATATTTATCTAAATAACGTCTTCTGTGGGTTTACAGCTTGCATGTAAATAAATAAAAATAATTAAACTTAATCGCTTATCGGTCTAATTAGTTATTTTATTATTTTTTTTTGCTTTTTGCCTTACGTTATTACAAAATTAAAAATTTTAAACCTTAATCCAATAATTTTCTTTTAAACTTTGTTATCCTACAATTAAACTAAACTCTTAAAACTTAAATTCATTTGATTTTTCTTTACTCAATTCTATATTTTAAACCGCGTTACTAACTTCAATCACTTCTTCTATTCAATGAATTTAATGTTCAATGATCACAGCAGTAAGGATAACGGGGTAAGTAAATACCACTTTTGTTTTTATTTATTTTATCAATAGTAATACAGTTGAGGAGTTAGAAAACTAAATTGATTTTTTTTTGTATTTATCTTAAATTTTAATGAATTTGAATTTAATTATGGTGGAGGTATTGCTAATATCACAGTTTCTTAAATTTCTTTTTATTTAATCTATCGTCTTTTTAAATTTTTGTAATGGCTGAATCCCTCCCATTTTACCCTGAGCACGGTCAGGCATATTCTAGGCCGGCGTTTTCGTTACAAAATTTAATAGCGCCCAACCTGGGGCACAGCATTTAAGAGAATTAAGGGTATTTCCAACTTTTACCTAATGTTAGTTATGTTGAATGTATGTCCTAATTTCTTCCTTCAAATTTCTTTCCCATTTTAATTTTTATTATATCTATCTTATTGCTGCATAGAAAGTTAGTGGACAAATATATTACTATGAGATATAACTGACTATGTGCAATTATTTTTTGGTTTTTAATGAATGTGTACTAAAATTATTGGAAATTTCAGATAATGGATGTTTTTCGTTTCTGACTATATTTTATTCACATCATAATTTAGTTTGATTTATTATTTACCTTTTTATTTATTTGTGTTATTTTTGCCGTAGTTCTTGGAAAATTTTGTTTGATAACGAAAGTGTCAGCAAACCAAGTTAATAGAGTAATTATAACTGAAAAGTATGAATATTGTAACTAAAAACATTTTAGATTTTGAAATTATTTCGGAACAAACTTAAGGTTATATTCATATCTTCCGATTATTAAAAAAATTTTTTTTGTAAGAAACTTGATTGTGAAGGTTCCGTCTTATAGAGATATAAAATTTTATAGTTATCTGTCGTCCTTAGTGAGTAGTCAACGTTTACCTTTCGACTAAACACATCTTTGTTTATATACAAAATACATCTTTGTTTATAATTAGTTTTAATTATTAATATTGTTTAAAGGAATTAAATATGCTAAAATCCCAAACGTATTTAACAAATTTTAAAAAATAATCCGATGTAGGCATGTCCCTATCTGGATTTCATTCTTGCCTAAATCGTCAGGGACGACGTTTTTAGAATTTCTGGAAATATTTGTTAAGTTAAATTACAAACTTAATGAGAATTTCTTGTTCTCGTCTAGGAGCGTTATTAAACATTTAAAATATCAAAGAAAAAACAAAAACAACAACAGACAATTTTCCACAATTCACTTTTTCATCTTCCAATGTACTACTCTGTTGTTTTGACAGATCTAGCAATGTAGTGACATCCATTCATGTAGAAACAACAATAGAAAACAATGTTTTCTAAAGTGTCAGTAACATTTAAATTTGCACAAGCACTTGCATATTAGTTTTTTTTTTTAATTTTATTTTATCGGGATATACATTAATATTAATATTGTTGTTGATTGATTAAATTTTCGGTTTAAAAAAAAATTAGCGATTTTATTGTTTTATAATGCCTTTGGTACGGTGGTGATGGTGATCATAATAGAGAAGATGTTACTCTCATTCATAATGAAGAAATTAACAGGGCAAATTGTGTTACAGTGCCATAGATGGTGACACATCAGCAGGCTCGTAGAGCTGCGGAAGTGAATACAGGAAATTTAAGAGCTCACCAAAATATTAATGGATGTAATATAGTTTCGGAGGGACAGGTTCATTCCATAATATCAGAGTCCCTTAATAATTTTCGGTTGGAAAAGTCTGAGTTTATTAGTAGTGAAATGAGAGAAGTCATTGAGTCTTTAAATATCAATGCGGATAGGAGACGTAGAGGATCGCGTGGACATGAGGAAAATTCGGTCGCGGATCATCAGCCTCGAATACCTCAGGATCCTTATATAACTCCAATTATATCCCGGGAAGGAGATATTCCAAATCCTAATATATGGGAACGCCATTATCGGGAAAATATTCCATTCTATACTATGGAACGGAATTCTGTTGCCAGGGATAAGATATCCAATTTAATTTATAATTGGTATATTACGTTTAAAGGTAATTCGGATGAGATGGGTGTTGAGGATTTCATTTATCAGATAAATACTTTGACTTCGATCCATTTGAATGGCAATTTTTAAATTTTGTGTCAACATGCTCATAATGTATTTGACGGTAAAGCTAAGAAATGGTTTTGGCGGTTTCATCGTAATAGTAATAGCTTTACGTGGTCCGAATTATGTCAGGCGTTGAAGCGACAATTCAAGGATTCAGCTACAGATTTCGATATTATGGATGACATGTGTAGGCGCAGCCAAAGTCCAAATGAGAGTTTTGATGAATTTTTTGACATTTAAATGTGTATAGGCGATAGGTTAAAAACTCCTTTGAGTGAACAGGAATTTATTGAAATAGCTATAAGGAACTTGAAAATTGATTTACGCCGCGAATTGTTGCATGTGAACAGTTCTAATATTGCAGTTTTAAGAAATGAAGTTAGAAAACATATTAAATTTCAAGAGGATTTGAAACAGTGGTCACATCGTTCAGGATCGGGAGGGTCTCGTCAGGTTTCCGAGATTGATTATGATATTCCTAGTGAAAATCAATTGGCTGAAGGTATTGAAGAAAAAATTGATGTTCTCGATTTATCCAAATTAAAATGTTAAAACTGCAAAACTATTGGCCATAAATATCAAGACTGCTTGGCTCCACGTAGGGTTTTTTTATGGGTGTGGAAAATTGGATACATACAAGCGAACCTGAGCAAATTGTTTGGCTCAAAACAACTCTTTAAACTCCAAGGTGGATGTGCGTCAGGTGAGAGATACCACCTGTAAATATAATCTCGAAGATCGACTTCTAAGGAGTCCAGACCAAAGACAGCTTTTGCTATACCCAATCGACCTCTTTACCAGTTTTGTCGAATGCATTTTGGCCTATGCAGTGCACCACAAACCATGTGCAGACTAATGGATAAAGTTATCCCTTATAATTTAAAGGATCATGTTTTTGTTTACCTAGATGATCTACTCATAGTTTCAAATTCCTTTGAAGATCATCTCCTTCATTTACTACAAGTTTCGGAACTTTAAAAGAAGGCTGGATTAAAAATCAATGTTAAAAAAAGTTATTTTGCTTTGAAACAAGTTCAGTACTTAGAATATATTGTGGGTAATGGATTATTCAATTCCAAAGGCAGTTAGTAACTACTTCAATTCCTTGGAATGACTGGATGGTATCGGCGTTTTGTGGCAGATTTTGCTACAGTAACCTTCCCATTGACCGAACTTCTTTCTAATAAAAGATCGTTTAGTTGGAATGTATCAGCAGAAGAAGCGTTTGAGAAGTTGAAGAATTTGTTATCAACCGCTCCATTTCATATTCATCCAAACTACGACAAGAAAATTTATTGTGCAGTGTGATGCAAGTAAAGTAGGAGTAGGTGCTGTGCTCGCCCAAGAGGACGAAAATGGTGTGAAGAGACCGATAGAATATACATATGTCACAAAATTAAACAATGCCCAACGAAATTACACCGTTACAGAGTTAGAGTGCTTTGCAGTGGTGTTGGAAATAAAGAAATTTCTAAATTATATTGAGGGTCATACTTCTACTGTCGTAACGGATCATTCTAGTCTGAAGTGGTTAATGAATCAGAAGGATTTAAGCGGAAGATTAGCCAGATGGTCGCTGAAATTACAGGGCTTCGATTTTACTATTGAACATAGAAAAGGTATAAAAAACGTGGTACCTGATGCCTTATCTCGAAGCTTTGAAGTTGAATCTATTGAGAAGGTGGAATTGGAAACTTTACCAACAATAAATTTGCAATCTAATGCGTTTGAATCAGAGGATTATCAAGTTTTAAGGGACAAGGTTAGGCAGTCGAATTTAGCGGATTATACGACAGTGGAAAAATTTATATATGACTTTAGCGGCATGCCTTAGGCCTAGTTTTTGGGATGTCAGTTACACCGAAAACGAAAATTGTCGTATCGGGCAAGCCCGCTTCATTGTTAGCGTACCTTTAAAATGTAATTTGTTTTGTATAGGAATTCAATATTTTTATGAAAATAAAATACAATGGTCCTTACTATAAAAGAGTATTTTAAATTTAAAGTCGACTTTATTTTTAATCATATGGTTTTGTTCATTTTGTGTATGAAAACCTTATGGGCTTCGAAATAAACAGCCTCAATAAAAGCTTCGCCAACTCACCATCAAATGGCGCTCAATAACTGTTCTAAAATTCAACATCTCGCTCAATTACAGTATTGCCACATTTGAGGCCTTTCATATTTCACCACCCCCTATCTCTTTATCCACTTTTCAAATAAAGCAACACGCTAAATAAGGTTGGATTGGATTAGGTTAATGCTATAAGTGCTGCCTGGTTGTCATAGTAACGCAAAGGCTTGGTTGTCATAGCAACACGAAAATTTTATAAGATAAGATAATATAAGATAAGATAAGGATTAACGATTAAGATAAGATAAGGTTGGATTATATTAGGTGGTTGTCATAGTAACGCCAAGGCCTGGTTGTCATAGCAACACGAAGGTTGTCATAGCAACGCGAAAATTTTATATGTAGGGACGCCCTAATCCCCTAGCGGTATGAAAAATGCTTTACGACTTATTCTCATACCTACTAAATACATAAAATCGTTAGAGCCGTTTCGGAGGAGTTCGACCACAAACACCGCGACACGAGAATTTTATATATGTGACCTTCTCCGAGAAAAGGGACCTAGTGTGTCAAAAAACGGGTTTGGACTTAAGAGTGGATTCTGGTACCTAAAAGGGTGTAGAATAAGATGAAATGAGTTAGATTTCTGATAAAAATTTATTTACTCCATAAAAACGTACAAAACGAACTTGGGAAACTGGGGTGATAATGCGTTATGAAACTTTAAATGCGTTCTTCTCAAAACTTCATTTTCACACACTAGGTCTCTTTTCTCGGAGAAGGTCACATACATATATAGATAGAACAGATTTTGACGAATTTTCACAATGGAAATTATTTGTATCGCAAGAGCTTAGAGAAAATGTCATATACGCGAATCATAATCCTCCTACTTCGTCACATTCAGGAATGGCGAAGACTCTAAACCGAATTCGTCGGTATTTCTTTTGGCCCTGTATGGTAGTTGATGTCAAACAGTACATTCAGAAATGTGAATATTGTGAGACTTTTAAAACGCCAAACCAGAATTTAAGACCAGTAATGAGGAATAGGGCTGAGTCCGAAAGGCCATTTCAAAAATTATATATTGACCTTATTGGACCTTTTCCTAGAAATAAGCAAGGAATTGGAATTTGCATCGTGTTAGACCATTTTTCAAAATTTACATTTCTTAAACCACTAAAAAAATTCTATTCGAAACAAATTCATAAATTTGTGAAAGATGATATTTTTCATTGCTTTGGAGTACCTGAGGTGATTATTTTTGACAATGGTACGCAATTTACTTGCAAGGATTTTGAAAAATTCCTCAGGAGTTATGGCGTAAAACACACACTTACAGCTTTGTATGCACCCCAAGCGAATGCTAGTGAGCGTGTTAATCGCAGTACAAATGAAGTTTTACGGTCATATATACGGAAGGATCAGAGGGAATGGGATATGTATCTTAGCAGTATAAATAGTTCTCTGCGAAATAATATTCATCAATCCATTGGAAAATCTCCATATTATATTGTTTTTGGGCAAAATATGGTGACTAACGGGGAAGACTACAAACTTGAAAAATTTAAATCTAATAGCTGAAGGTCCTGCAGAACTAAACAGGGGGGATAAATTTAGTTACATTCGCGATATCGTTGTAAAAAAAATGAAAGAATCATATGACAGGAACAAACGTCAGTATAACTTGAGAAGCAGAATTAAATCGTTTAATGTAGGACAAATAGTAACTCGTAGGAATTTTATACAGAGTAAGTTAACAAATCATTTCAATGCTAAATTAGCTCCTGTAGGAATAAAATCTCGTGTAGTAGCTAAAGTAGGTAACTGTAGTTATACTTTGGAGGATATTGAAACAAAGAATGTTGGCACATATCACGCCACGGATATACGGTCGTTTTTTTATTTTTTTTATCTGTGGTGTAATTTGTAAAATTATTGGTCTTAGGGTGGTATAAGGTAAATTAAACTGTTGTCTAGGGTAATATTTCGAAAAATATGTTGTCTAGTGTTGTTAGAAAATCACGTTACTAGGAAACAGAAAAATGTCAAATTTGAAAATTTTATATCAGAAATTTTCATTCATAGAAAATTTTTCATTAGAGCACATTAAAACCTATAAAGGTCGGGGATAATATTTTTGTGATAAATACGGGAGAATTCAAGGACCAACGTAGAATTGTGTTGTAAAGGAGCCACACAATTAATCCCTGTAATAAGTTTTTCGTTTTGGTGCTAATAAGGTAATATAGTTTGCATTTTGTTAAAGAGTTGTAGTGGTGAACTATATTTTAAAATCATCGTTTTTTTATAGAAAGATTTGCATAATTCGAGAGGCTGTGACTCACAAGGAAAACAAATTTTTGAGTCTTCTAAATCAACAATTAACATATACAATTATACCCGTTTTATTATATAACAACTTAGCAATTATAATTAATCACGTCACGAAGATAATCAGAGCAAATCAAGGTTAAAGCTGTCATTAATTAGTATTAATTTACTACCGGCTAATTTTTGTTTCAAAATCATCAATATATTTCCTAAAACTGAACGGCTCTACGTTATTGATAAGGAAGTATTTTAAATACTTATGTTAATCTGCTAACAATTTAGCAATTTTACTGAATTTTACTGAATGAGTTTAACCCTCGGTAGTTAAACTATTTGATTAATCATATTTTTATATTTATCTAAATAACGTCTTCATAATTAAACATAATCGCTTATCGGTCTAACTAGTTTTTTTTATTATTTTTTTTTTTTGTTTTTGCCTTATGTTATTACAAAATTCAAAATTTTAAACCTCAATCCAATAATTTTCTTTTAAACTTTGTTGTCCTACAATTAACTTAAACTCTTAAAACTTAAATTCATTTGATTTAAATTTTTCTTTATTCAATTCTATATTTTAAACCGCGTCACTAACATCAATCACTTCTTTTATTTAATGAATTTAATGTTCTAAATCAATTTATTTAATATTACCGTTACATTATAATGTCATAATTAAAATCCTCTAACGACCTCAACTTTATTATCCTTTAACAACCAACAATTAATAGCTCTGCGTCATCATCAGTGCAGTGATCACAGCAGTGAGGATAACGGGGTAAATAAATACCACTTTTGCTTTTATTTATTTTATCATTAGGTTTGTTTTTTTCGAATTTTATACCTATATCTATAATGACTTTTAAAAAAACAACTATCCGTACTTACCTGATTTTCTTTTATTTTTTGTAAACAAACAAAATTTAAACATTTGGGGTCGCCTTTGTACAAAAGCTGTTTTCGTACAAAGACTTCGCCGGAACTCGAAATGGAGCAATAATCTTGTGTGCCCTGCTGTACCTTTACCAACAAACGCATAATTGATTTGTTAACTTTTGTTGTTTCAGATATTTTATGAAATAATTTTTAAGACTTGGTAACATTTTTATAACTACTTAATTTATAAGAAGCTAAATTTATACCTACTTAAAAGTTTTATAAATGCTTAAATTTGTATGGAATATTTATACAAAATTCGAAAAAAAAAACCTAATATTAATACAGTTGAGGAGTTAGAAAACTAAATTGATTTTTTGTTTGTATTTATCTTAAATTTAAATGAATTTGAATTTAATTATGCCCAGGTGGAAATTGAAGACGGTACAAAAAACAAAGCGCTGTGAAAGCGTTTGTTTTCAATGGTACCAAAAAAAGCGTTTTCACAGCGTTGAAAAACATTATTTTGGATTGCTTTTCGAACGTTAACAAAAACTATTTTAGGAGCGCTTTTCATACAAAATTTACAACCGTTTGTGAAATAAAAACACTGTTAAAAACACTGTTAAAACATTAAAACAAAGAATATATAACCGATTATTTAAAAACACTGCCAAAACATTGATTTAAAGCGCCTTCAAAATGTTCGAAAAAGTTCATTCCAATGTCACGAGTCCCCTTTTTAAAGTGTTTGATCAAAATGATAAAAACAAGTTTTTTATATACATATATAATTTTAATTACATTTTATTATTTATGTGAAAAGCGTTATAGCAATCATTATTTAAGTAAAAGAGTTATAGCAATGGTCTCATTATGAAAATTTTTAAGAATACACTTAAATTGCACTAATTGTATACTAATATCAGCATAATTTTCATTAAATTTTTTTTACATTATACAATCCAATTTCATTTGATGAAAGTGGATACTGAAAAACATTAGTTGTTTCATTATATATTTGGCCATTTATCACAATTGTGTTTACAATGTTTGATGCTAAAAATTTCTTTAATTACTAGAATATTTCTTTAATATATGAAGTGAATTAAAAAAAATTAACAATTTAATCGATAATTTTTTCAATATCATTTTGAAATGTTTAATTTTCTACGCAGTTTCCGCGATTTCAATTGGTATAAATATTGTTTTAGAATATAATTTCAAAAGTCAAATGTTTCTACATACAACCGATTTGTTTGTTAATATGATCAAATTTTCGTCGAGAATAACCCAACAATACAAGCATTTTTTCTCTGTAATATTTTAAATAATTCAAAATCCTGAATAAAATACTTTTTATGTTTAAGTTTATCAATTTAAGTGTATTTTTCATAACTTTACAATAAATTTTAATTCAAATTTAATAAAATATAATTTATTAAAAATGTTAATATATAAAAATGATTCCCATATTTGTATTTAAAACGATGGCAAAGTACTTCATTTGTTTATTATCTAACGATTTGACAGCGTTAAAATTGGTATGTTGTAATAACGTTTATAGACCGTCGAGATAGTACTTTGAAGTTTGTTTTTGGAACGGTTTGACAACGATATAAAATACCACCCTGAAACCGTAAATCATGGTTATCATTGGGTTGTTTTTACAATGCTCTGAAATTGTAAACCAGAATGTTCTATATACCCTAGTTTGGCGGTTAAAAAAGCATTTTAAAGTTTTTTTTATGCAACGCTTTGAAAACGTTATAAAATACCACCCTCACACCGTAAATCATGGTTATCATTTGGGGCGTTGTCAAAACGCTTTAAACTTGTAAATCGATATATTCTGAAAACGTTTGTACCACCTTATAAAATGCTTTTAAAACGTTTTCACGATCGTAATTTTCCACCTGGGTGGTTGAATAAAATGTTAATAATTTTGATCATGAATTGTTGATTTTTTTTTTTTTGTGGATGAAATCTAGCGATGGCAGGTATTCGTATAGACTGGAGCTATTGCTAATATCACAGTTTCTTAATTTTTTTTATTTATTCTGTCCTCTTTTTAAATTTTTGTAATGGCCGGACCAAGATCCCCTCCCCCCCCATTTTACCCTGAGCACGGTCAGGAATATTCTAGGCCTGCGTTTTCGTTACAATGCATCCCGCAATTTTTTTTACAAAAAACAAACCAATTTATCAACTTAATGCTCCAAAAGTACTCAATAACCACGTGAAATTACCAAAACCAGAAAATTAAAAATAACGGTAACGGTATTTTAGGGATAGAGGTATAAAATATATGTATGTATTAAATTTGTTTTGTTGAACCGTGTTATGTCGTATTCAATTAATTTTATTATTGATTATTCTTTTAGTGTTCCTCCTTTATAAATATCGAAAATATGAAACATTTATTTAACACTTTTACCCATGTAAAAAAGAACCCATAAATATATAACATTTTACTTAAAGTTATTTGAAAATCCTTTTATGCCATTTTTGTTTTGTTGTGCGCTCTGTTTTTGTTCACTTTAAATAACATTTTGCCAGGTTTTTTATAATACTATAATAATGGAAACTATAACTTTTATTATACAAAATTAATGCTTTGTACAATATATAAAAGCTTTTACTGGGTCTTAAACATTGGTTTTTAAAGAATTTGATAAAAATCAAAGATAAGGGCACAAAAAAATTATTTAGTCAATTCAAGATAATCCATTGTGGACTTATAAAAATAATTGCAACAGAATTACGTGTGAACAAGTCAATGTGTTTTGAGAGTGGTCATCTAGCACCTACACACAGAAAATAAATTGGTTGGAATTATATCGGAACCAACGAAATATTTTCATCATTCAATAATTTTAATTGCAGTTATTTAAAATTCATCATCAGGAAAGTTATATTTATTTGTGAACAAAAAATATATATGATGAACCAAAACACTGTCACATTATCCAAAATATTGGCTTTTCTAACCAATATTGAAAAATTACTAACTTCCACATTACCTTCAATACCAACAACCACCAATTTATCGAAGATAAATATCGGCAGCAACAATTTAGTATCAGTTGTGTTTCAATAAAATCGATCACTTAGAGATTTGAGTTCAAACTTCAACCAAGGCATTACTTTTTTTTTTTTAATAATTTTTTTATTGATTCAAATTAAAAGACACAATTGATTTTCTGTTGTGAATATAATTTTATTCAAAAACAAAATATTCAAATTTTCAACCTGAAGAAATTCAAATTTAAAATTTTACAAATAAAATTTATGTCGAGTTTAGCCTAAAGGAAAAGCAATGGGCTGACAAACGGAAGGTCGCCGGTTCAATCCCAGTTCGCGATATAAAATTTTTTTTTTATTCAAATTAAAAGACACAACTGATTTTCTGTTGTTGATATAATTTTATTTATAGACAAAATATTCAAACCTGAAGAAATTCAAATTTGAAATTTGACTGAAAAAATTTAAATAGAGATTAGCTTATAGGGAAAGCAATGTGCTAACAAGCGAAGGGTCGGGTGTTCGATCCCAGTTAGCGACAAAAAAAATTTTAATTTTTAAATAAATTTTGTGGAACGTGTTTTTATATTTATACCCCTGAATTCATAAACGCTTTGTAAAATTATAGGAGGTTTATTGAACAAATTTTGTATGAAAATGACGTTTTGTAAACATGCTATAACTTTACAAACCATTTATGAATTGAGGGGATAGAATTTATAATCCACAAACATTAAAGTAATCTATTAACACAACAAAAAATCAAAAATTGTAAATAAATTTCGGTAGTTACAATGGTATTAAAAATAAATAAAAGCGATTGTACCTGGAACTACAAAAATTCGGTTGGAACTACGAATCTGTTTTCTGTGTGTACTTAGTAATTGAAAGAAAGTCTGGAACGGGTAAAGCTAAAGGACCCAGAACTGAAACCAAAGTCAAGAAGGTGGAGTAGCTATTGAGGCAATTTCAAATATTTCTGGCAGCGAAGTAGCACGGCATGTGCAATGTCTGGAAGCTTTTGTGCCCAGAGTTATGGCTCACCTTGGGCTTAAAACATTTAAAGTTCAGAAGTTCCGCACAGCAATGCTAAGAAGAACGTTGATGTCAAAAAACGAAAAAACCTGCTCAGTGTTACATTTTTTAATGGCGCACTCTTTATATAATTCCGAAAGCGAAATTAATAGCGATGACTTCTTGAAAAAAAAAATCTAATATACACTTATGCTGCTTCTTCCATCCTGTCCCGAATGTGACAAATTTTGGAAAAATATTTTAAGTTTGTCCAGTTACCAAAATCTGAACAGCTAACTTTTAAAATTTAAATAACAATAATTACAATTTAATATACTTACAATGACTCGATCATATAAATGTGAACTTGACAGCCAACAATAAAAAAGTACATTTTTGGAAGTTTTAGAATTTTAATTTGTGAAGCGCAGGGTATCCAATATAACCGAAATTTTTTTACATTTTATTATTTTCGATAGAACGGCCTATTAAAGGCCGTTTTCTAGCAAAGGAACTACCAAACTTTACCAAAAATAGTACACTGTCAGACCAAGATTTTACAAAGTTACTATACCTTGTTAAAATACCCAGCGAAAATGTGGAAGCAGTAAAAACGTTGACTGCTTCATTACTGCTAGTTTTACGTCTTCTAAAAATATATAGCTTCGTAAACAGCACTAATGAAAGGCCTAAGTTGATTAATTGTTTACATCGCTTTTTGCTGTGTTTTTTAAAAAGGCATGTAATGAGCAATACATTTTGATTGTTGAAATATTTTTGTGGTTCTTTTATCAACATTCTTTAGAATGCGGAAAGAAGTTATTTTAATGAAAATAAGAGGTTTTACTAAAAAAAGAGGCATTTTTTCTTCACGGAAAAATATGCAGGAATATTGTGCTTTTGAGAAAATATGATTTTAAATAGTTGAAAAGCTTTATAATATGCACACTGAAAATATTATTACAGTAACTGACTGTAGTTTATTTAAAAAGTTATCCGTATTTTTATTTTTAAATGATTATACAGTTAAAATACTAAGAAATATATTTTTTAACTGTTTTTGTCGTTTATTTAAAAAATAAATTACATATAAATACGGATTTTCTGTTACAGTTAATATTTTCATTTAAAATGTTTTGTTAAAAAAATAATTCCTTTTCGATTCAGTTAAAAAAACGAAATAAACTAAATATCATTTATTCTTACGGATTTTGTAGTTAATTTTTTGAAATTTAAAAAAACCAAATAAATGAAAAATCATTATTTTTTTAAGGATTTTGTAGTTTATTTATTAACATTTAAAAATAAATGAAAAGTTCTTTTGATTTAAATGAAAAGTTAGTAGACCGGTTTTCAAGTGATTTTTCATTTATTTTAAATTACATTTTCAGTTAATTTAAACTACAAACTATTTTGAGTGCACTTCCGAGAAGGCATGAATTATCGACTTTTTAAAAGAAAAACAGGAGCACTAATTAAAAGCGGTGAATTCATGCCTTTTTGGATCTCGAAACAAGTGCTTTCACGCGAGCTATCTCGAGCAAAAATCAGGCATGATATTATCAATAATGCAATCGCTTCACTGCTCAACTTTCCCTGACAAAACTGTAAAACTGTAACAGCAAGCAGTAATTTCTGCTGGGTAAGGTTAAAGTTCAGAAGGTCTCGAGTTCGATTCCGTTTACGGACATAAAATTTTGTTGTTATTTTTTTTTTTAATTTTTTTAATATTTTTATAAAATTAAATTTTTTTTATGTAATTTATTTACTTTTTCCTTTTGTATAGTGTTGTTTTTAACATCATATAGACAGCTGCTATTAATATTGCAACTAGTATGCATTTTTCAATTCCCAGCAGAAATTCGGAAGCGGTAAAATTGAGTTAAAATGATTACTGCTTCTTTTCTGCTTCTGAGAATTTATAGCTTGCAGTAGTGTGTTAAAAAACGCAATAGAGTTTTGTTTACCGCACTTTATGGCTCTAACAAAGCACGAAAGAATGACAATGATAACCGAATTTACTAGCTAAAAGTTGTGATTTCATGCCATTATTTGGAGCTATGATAGAAGCGCATATCGGATATCGAAACAAGTGCTTTCACGCGAGCTATCTCGAACAACAATCATGCCTTATATCAGCATTAATGCAAGCGGTACACTATTTTCTTTCCCTGACGAACCTGCTTCCAAGCAAGCAGTATTTTTTGCTGGGTTTTAATTTGAGTTAAGAAGAAGAACAAACCTTTTTCTCTAAAAATTATGAACTCATTAATTTTCAGATCAGACTAGATCTAGTTTCTGCACCCAGAAAACAGTCCCAGTTGTGGCCACCGAATTTGTTGGCAATCGAATTCATGCGGTTACGACAACTGTCTTTATGTTAAATTAGATTTTGGTCGTGAAAACCAATATGCAGTTGTCTAAATAATTCAGTATTACATCGCACAGAAATATTATTATGTTCCATTCAGATTCATAGTTCACACTCTTAGCCATTGCACCACAACTTCTTTTAATTTTCTTTGCCATATTTGCTCTTCAAACATATGCATATTTTATTTTAATTAAAAAAAACATCTAAATTTTTGTCTTTTCCGGGATTTGAACTCGGAAATCCGGCGTACTAGGCTACCTCTCTACCCACTATACCACAAACACTTATTAATTTGAATTTATATGGGCAAATCTACGTAACGGGCGATTTCATGTAACTCGGGATTTAAACCGTTTGAATAACAATATATAATATTTTTGATGGTATCAGCATTTTCTAGGCAATGAATTTAATCAGGCGGCCATCTTAAATTTTAATATTTATACTATTAATGTGCTTTACTCAATTAAAAACCACCCTAATTTACCCTAATTTTGCTTGTAACTTTCAAAAGTTTTTCAACTCTTTTGGGTATAACCATAGTCGGGAAGTATTCAGTACCTCAGTACTTAAGTACTAGTAAAGTACAAGTACTTGGTACTTGTACTTAAAAAAATAAGTAAAAGTACTTTGAATGTACTTGTACTTAAGTACAATTACTTGGTTAATTACTTGATACTTTCTAAGTTCCAAGGTACTTAACAAATACTGTGGAACTTGCTAAGTACTACGGGTACTTGCTAAGTTCTATAGTACTTGCTATGTACTTTTGGTACTTGCTAAGTTCTATGGTACTTGCTAAGTACCTTTGGTACTTGTTAAGTACTATGGTACTTGTTAAGTACTATGGTACTTGTTATGTACCGTTGGTACTTGCTAAGTACTATGGTACTTGCTAAATACCTTTGGTACTTGTTAAGTACTATGGTACTTGTTAAGTACCTTTGGTACTTGTTAAGTACTATGGTACTTGTTAAGTAATATGGTACTTATTAAGTACTATTGTACTTTTTATCATGGTACTTGTTAATTACCTTTGGTACTTGCTAAGTACTATGGTACTTACTAAGTACTATAGTAGTTTTCAATACTACTGCACTCGTCAAGTTTCACAATAATTATGTGTATATTTGTGCATTTTAGTTGCCTTTTCCTACTTTTGACTCGTTGTGGCCGCCATAAGACTATATTTAAGACTGAGAGTCACAACTTTTCATACAAAGCAACAAAAAATTCAAAAAATTCAGATTTTATTTGTCATTTTTATGATTGTGTCGATACCAATTCTTAATTTTTCTGAAGTTTTCAAGCGAAAATTTTAATAAATATAATTTATTGTGACTTTGCAATAACAAATATATGGGGAATACAGTCACAACTAAGAGTCGCAGACCTCTCGTAGGCACGTTAACGGTATTACATGGATGTAAAAAATCGCTGAAATTGAAAAAAAGTTTCAAATATCAGAAAAAATCGCCAAAACAAAAAAAATTTTTAAATTTTAAAAAAATCGTCATAATTAGAAAAAAAACACCAAAAATCGCCAAAATTTAAAAAAATGTCAAAAGTGAAAAAAATGTCAAAAGTGAAAAAAACACCAAAATAAAAAAATTCTAAAATTTTAGAAAATCGTCAAAAATTAAAAAAAAAAATTGCCAAAATTGGAAAAAATTTAAAAAATGGAAAAAATTTAAATAAAAACGCAAAATCTGGAAAACTAATCGCCAAATTTAAAAAATCATGCAGATTTTATAAAAAAATTTAAAAAATCGACAAAATTTTAAAAAATCTTCAAAATTTATCAACATTGTCTAAATTATAAAAAAACGCCATATTAAAAAAAATCGTTCAAAATTAGAAAAGACCGCCAAAATTTGAAAAATTTCCAAAATTGAAAAATTTTGTAAAAATTTTTAAAAAATCGTCCTAACTTTAAAAAATCGTCAATATTTGAAAAAATTTCCCAAATGGTCAAAATTAAAAAACAAATCGTCAAAAATTAGACAAAATCGCCAAAAATTAGGCAAAATCGCCAAAATTAGACAAAATCGCCAAAATTGCAAAATATCGTAAAAATTTTGAAAAAATCGTTTTGAAAAATGGTCAATATTTGAAAAAATTACCAAAATCGTCAAAATTTCAAAAAGTCGTCAAAAATTGGAAAAATTGCCAAAATTTAAAAAATTTTTTGAAAAAATTGCCCAAATAGTCAAAATTTAAAAAAAATTAGAAAAATTCGCCAAAATTGCAGAATATCTTAAAAATTTGGAAAAAATCGCCTTAAAAAAATTGTCAATATTTGAAAAAATTACCAAAATCGTCAAAATTTCAAAAATTGGAAATAATCGGAAAAATTGCCAAAATTTAAAAACTCGTAAAATTTGTGAAAATCGACAAAAATTAGAAAAAATCGCCCAAATTTTTTCCTTGCTCCAAAACCGTTGTCCGTTTTCATTTAACTCATTTAGTTTAAAGATAGTAGCGTATTACAAATAAAAGCCCTTTCCTCTCTACGAGGCTTAGTTTTCGATAAAAACGCGATTTTAAAATCTAGCAATGCAAGTAAAAATTTAGTTTCGGTTTTTGTTAATTTTGACCTCAATTTTCTCAAAAACCAGATGTTTCTGAACAATTTGGAATCAAAATTCGGACTCAGCACGGAAAGGTTACTTGAAAATGTGTGGTCACATGCCTTAAAAAACTAAAAATTTAAAAATATTTAGTAGGGAAAATGTGCGCGAGTTTTTGTTTATAACTTTTTTGCACTCAAAAAAAATTGATTCACGCGAACAGATTACTTCTTTTTAATGCATTTTAAATAAGTTAATCTATAAAAAAAATGTGTGCCACTAATTTGAAATTTTTCGTTTTTAAAATCTGAAATCAATCTGTTTCGTAGATTTTCCCATATGCTCTGTGAGGAGAACAAATACAGTATAAACCCTTTAGAAGAACGTGTAAGGCCACACAATGTAATCGATTTGGTGTACTTCATTTTGTGCGTACTTACGATATGGGATACCTGTGTATAACAATTGTATATGAGGTTACAATTATGAGTACGCACAAAATGAAGTACACCATATCGATTACATTGTGTGGCCTTACACATTTTTCTAAAGGGAAATTCCTTTACCAATACCAATCATCACAATAAGCACATAGGTTTTAAAAATTTAAGTGGTTTAAATTTTGGTTCAAGTAAAGTATATTTCAATTCTGGAAAACTGGAAAACAGGGCTGGAATTGGACTTGTTTTCAACTTGAATTCCAGTGAAATTGTTTATAGGAATTAGTTGCGTCTGTTACACTATGCGACAGTCAAAATCGGGATGGGATGAAACCAACTGGAAATGTTATATCGGTCAAAAACAAGTTATACGTGTCCCGGCGTTTCGCTGGGTCACGTCTAGGAATCGAGATATATCGATTTGACCTTTGGTGGTCTTTTTTTTTGACATAACTCGAGAACCACTAGTCCGATTTTGCTCAAACAATTTTAAAAAAATTTAAAATTACAATTCCTTTAATCTGTTCATATAACGTTTTTCTATATACTCAACAGTTTTGCCGGTAAAAATAAATGTTTGTTACCGCTACCATAAAAATCAAATAACCTTTTGTTTATTACTTTTTTTTTAATATTTTAGGCAAAAAATGTTTTTTTCTTCATATATTTAGGTCGAAAAAGCAAACGAAATTCCTAATATGGCAAGCCATATGTAGCTGCGGCCAAAGAAGCCAGTTATTTGTGGCTCTATAAACAGCGAAATTTATATCAAGGAGTGTTTGCAGAAGAGACTTCTTCCATTTTTGAGTCAGCACAATGTATCCACTTACTTTTGGCCCGATTTAGCATCTTGTCAATACAGCAAGAAAGCGCTGCGATGCTATAATGATAATAATGTGGTTCTTGTACCAATAGAGGCAAATCCACCAAACTGCCCACAGCTCTGGCCAGTGGAGAGATATTGGGCTCTTCTTAAAAGAGAATTAAAGGGCACAAAAAGGGTCTCCCAGCACATGCAATATTTCAAACGTAGATGGACCATCTGCTCTAAAAAGGTGACAGAAACTACCATAAAAGCTTTAATGGGAGGGTTTCCGCAAAAAGTGGATAACTTTGTTCGTAGTGGTTAGAATTCCATGCGGTTTTTTTTTGTTAGATTTTGTATTAAATTTCATTTAATAAAAATTTAGTTGGAAGTCTTAAAATTCAGTGGTTTGTTTTTTATTTAACTTTATGTGTGTTAACATTTTTATGATCTCACTCCTTAATATTGAAGTAGACAACCGAATATTGGCTTTCACGTTTCACGACGAAAAATATAATTTCATATAAACCCAGCAAAACCTTTCATTACCATGTAATGAGTTTTAGGTATTGAAATCTTAAGTGTTCACTAGTTACCTTTTAATTACTAAACTACTTATTTTAACATGGTGATGTCATTGGAGGAAAGTAATTACACTGATGTTACCTGTACATAGTTTATCAACTGTTCTATAAATAGATGTTGAATATAAATTTAAAAAAATATAAAAATTTAAAAACCAATAGGAGCTGACACGTATTGATCAGCGTACCCCACGATTGTCAGGCAAATACTCTAACCATTAGACTACGACATCACTATGATTTTTAATGCTTTAACGTGTGTACACATTTATTGTGGCAGCTGTTATACATTAGGTTGTCCCGATTTTTTTTTAGATTTCCCTAACGCAAGACCTCCTAAAATTTGCGTAATTGATCGTAGATTACCAAAATGATTTTAAAAATAAAATGAAACTATATCTTTAGGATTCTACCGATCTTCAAAGTTTTGAAAAGTAGTTATTTTCATGATTTTATTTTGACACCTAAACTAAATATGCCACGACTACAGTATAATTCACTTTCAATCACTTTCAAATTACATACCAATTATTACGGTTATAGCGAACTCTTGTTTATTACGAACCAGTTTTTAAGTTCCTTTTATAGTTACAGCTTACTCCCTAAAATATAGAAACCCTTGAACATGAAATAAAAAAAATTAAAAATCTGGCATGTGGAGTTGATAAAAAAGAAACAGCTCGATTAATAAAACGAAATCAGAGACAAACTGAACAATCCATAAGGGCAGCAAAAAAGGAGAGTTCTACTTAAGAAAACGATTCTATCCCAAAAAATTGTGATGAAGTTTCACTGTGTGAATCTTCCCTAGAAACGTATCCGATAACAGAGGCATCTCCCACTAATACACTTTCGACAGACACGCCTTCGACTTCAACGACGAATCAGAATACATTGCCGTTGCCAACAGTGGGTAAGGTCTGTGACAGATACGGTTTATCGACTCGGTCTGCTGCTGCTGTTGCTTCTACGGTTTTGACTGACTTCGGCTTAATTTCTACCGAAAATTTAACTCTGGTAATCGATAAAAACAAAATACACAGAGCTGTATCTAAATTCCGGAAAGAAAATTCAAAAGGCATTGGAGGTATTGTTATCAAAAGCATTTACTTTGATGGACGAAAAGACAAGACTCTGATAAGTGAAAAAATAGGGGATCGTTACCATCGCAAAGAAATTTTAGAAGAACACATCTCAATTTTAGCAGAACCGGAATTAATTTATTTGGGTCACACAACGCCAAGTCGTGGCACTGCAAAGGGCATTCTAACTTCGATCCCAACTTTATTAGAAGATAAAGGTTGGAATTTAGATGACGTGCATTGGATGTGACGGAACTGCAACTACTACCGGTTGGAAGGGTGGCGTTATTCAATATTTGGAGGAGTATTTGAAGAGACCGTTACAATGGTGTGTTTGTATGCTCCATGCCAATGAGTTACCCCTTCGTCATTTATTCTTCACTTTAGATGGTTGCACTTCGGGACCTAGAGAATATTGTGGACTTATTGGAAAACAATTAGCTATTTGTGATAATGAAACAACGGTTTCTTTTTGTGCCGTGCCTGGTAATTTGCCTGACTTGCCGAAAAATGTGGTCGATCAACTAAGTACGGATCAAAAATATCTTTATGAGATATGTAAAGCTGTACAAACTGGTTATTGTAGTCCTGAGCTGGCAAACCGTAAACCTGGAAAAATTGCGCACTCGAGATGGCTTACCTCTGCTAATCGTCTACTCAGAGTTCACGTAAGTACCCTTAATCCATCAGAAAATTTGCAACTGCTTGTCAATTACGTTGTTAAAGTATACGCTCCGATTTGGTTCCTAATCAAACAAAAAACGTCTTTTAAAGAAGGAGCCAAACATATTTTTCATCTGATTATGTACTCTCGTTTTTTACCCCAAAACATGAGATCAGTTGTGGATTCTGTTATCGAAAGAAATTCTTTTTTTTTGCTCACCCGGAAAATCTACTTGTCAGTATGCTGTTTGATGATAGAGACCACATTCGGGAGCTGGAATTGCATAGAATAATCAAAGCTAGAGAAGCTGAAAGTAGCACTAAGCACAGAATATTTAAACCACCAAAAATTAACTTCTCTGCTAGAGATTACACCGAAATTATTATATGGCACGAGTGTAGGGTTACATCACCGCCGGTTCTTCGGCATATTTCTAATGAGGAACTTCAAATTATGGCAAAAGATAACAGCTTGGAAATTGTTGACTTTCCTTGTCACTCACAAGCTGTGGAAAGATGTGTTAAACTGGTAACAGAGGCCTCTCAAAGTGTAACTAACGCTGCTTCTAGAGATGGCCTTATTAGAACCAGGTTGAAATCACGAGCAGAAATGCCAACTTTTGATCAAAAAATATGTTTAAATTTTAAGTTGTAGTCATTTATTATAAGTTTTATTTTCTTGTACATTAATTGCAAGTATAAAATATATTAATAAAATAAATTAGTATCTCGTTTTTTTATTATTTTAAGCATACGGTTTAGGATTGTAAAAACGTTTTAAAAAGTAGAGCCCTCAAGATGGCATGTAATTCGATTTTTATTTCTTTTACCGTAATCTGTGTAAAATTACGCAAATTTTGATACCTCTTGCGAAAGTGTAGCTCGAAAAAACATTTTTCTCATTCAAGGACGGGACAGCCTATTATACATGTCTATTTTTCACAAAACTTGTTGTTATTAAATACTGCTTAATGAACATCAACATTTCTAGAAATATATCTTTAATATAAATTACAAAAAAAAAAAAAAACAATGGAAGCTAACACGAGTTGATCAGCGATTCTCATGTCTGTCATGCAAAAACGCTAAACACTAGGCTACGCCATAGTTATGGTTTTTAATGATTTAGAACATATATTATTGGTTTCAGCTATTGTGAAATAGTAATGTGTGGGGTATAATTATCGGTAACTCATTACATTCAGTTTAAAAGTAATTCAACGGGTAATGAGATATGAGATCTAAGTAATGCATGTAGTAATGACCAGTCATTACCAAGTTTTTGCTGGGATGTAATGAGTTTTACGAATTGAAATCTTAAGTGTTCACTAGTTACCTTTTAATTACTAAACTACTTATTTTAACATGGTGATGTCATTGGAGGAAAGTCATTACACTGATGTTACCTGTACATAGTTTATCAACTGTTCTATAAATAGATGTTGAATATAAGTTTAAAAAAATATAAAAATTTAAAAACCAATAGGAGCTGACACGTATTGATCAGCGTACCCCACGATTGTCAGGCAAATACTCTAACCATTAGACTACGACATCACTATGATTTTTAATGCTTTAACGTGTGTACACATTTATTGTGGCAGCTGTTATACTGTAATAATGATTACTACTAATAAAATGATTAAGACTGCGACTTTAGTTTTGTGTATCTACGACGCGACTGATTTATTTATTTATTTAAAATACTTAAAGCTACTTAATACAATAAATGTACATTGGTGGAATATGCATACTACGCATATTCCCACGATACAAGTTTAGTGCAGTATGGACATATAAAAGAATATCGTATTGCATGCTTATGGTATGCAATACAGAGTAGTCTAACATACTACACCTCCCTTTTACAGAAAAAGAATGGTCAATGGGGTATGATCAATATTCATTGATCATTCTTTTGAATATTAATTTTTTAAAATTTAAATTTGTTTTTTTTTCTTAATTTTTATAAATATTATTCTTATTAATTTTTTTTGTTTATAAAATTTTAATTTTACGTGGGAGTTAGGGCGTACTTTTTCCTCCCCTTTTTTTAAAAAAAATAATTATTTATTTTTAATCTTATTTTCTCTCACTTAATATAATGTGTGGCCATCACATATTAAATTTATATATTAATTTTCTTATAGTATAGCTTAACCCTGTTCTTATGTACTAAGGTGGACTTATTGCCATCAACGCCAAGTCGTGGCACTGCAAAGGGCATTCTAACTTCGATCCCAACTTTATTAGAAGATAAAGGTTGGAATTTAGATGACGTGCATTGGATGTGACGGAACTGCAACTACTACCGGTTGGAAGGGTGGCGTTATTCAATATTTGGAGGAGTATTTGAAGAGACCGTTACAATGGTGTGTTTGTATGCTCCATGCCAATGAGTTACCCCTTCGTCATTTATTCTTCACTTTAGATGGTTGCACTTCGGGACCTAGAGAATATTGTGGACTTATTGGAAAACAATTAGCTATTTGTGATAATGAAACAACGGTTTCTTTTTGTGCCGTGCCTGGTAATTTGCCTGACTTGCCGAAAAATGTGGTCGATCAACTAAGTACGGATCAAAAATATCTTTATGAGATATGTAAAGCTGTACAAACTGGTTATTGTAGTCCTGAGCTGGCAAACCGTAAACCTGGAAAAATTGCGCACTCGAGATGGCTTACCTCTGCTAATCGTCTACTCAGAGTTCACGTAAGTACCCTTAATCCATCAGAAAATTTGCAACTGCTTGTCAATTACGTTGTTAAAGTATACGCTCCGATTTGGTTCCTAATCAAACAAAAAACGTCTTTTAAAGAAGGAGCCAAACATATTTTTCATCTGATTATGTACTCTCGTTTTTTACCCCAAAACATGAGATCAGTTGTGGATTCTGTTATCGAAAGAAATTCTTTTTTTTTGCTCACCCGGAAAATCTACTTGTCAGTATGCTGTTTGATGATAGAGACCACATTCGGGAGCTGGAATTGCATAGAATAATCAAAGCTAGAGAAGCTGAAAGTAGCACTAAGCACAGAATATTTAAACCACCAAAAATTAACTTCTCTGCTAGAGATTACACCGAAATTATTATATGGCACGAGTGTAGGGTTACATCACCGCCGGTTCTTCGGCATATTTCTAATGAGGAACTTCAAATTATGGCAAAAGATAACAGCTTGGAAATTGTTGACTTTCCTTGTCACTCACAAGCTGTGGAAAGATGTGTTAAACTGGTAACAGAGGCCTCTCAAAGTGTAACTAACGCTGCTTCTAGAGATGGCCTTATTAGAACCAGGTTGAAATCACGAGCAGAAATGCCAACTTTTGATCAAAAAATATGTTTAAATTTTAAGTTGTAGTCATTTATTATAAGTTTTATTTTCTTGTACATTAATTGCAAGTATAAAATATATTAATAAAATAAATTAGTATCTCGTTTTTTTATTATTTTAAGCATACGGTTTAGGATTGTAAAAACGTTTTAAAAAGTAGAGCCCTCAAGATGGCATGTAATTCGATTTTTATTTCTTTTACCGTAATCTGTGTAAAATTACGCAAATTTTGATACCTCTTGCGAAAGTGTAGCTCGAAAAAACATTTTTCTCATTCAAGGACGGGACAGCCTATTATACATGTCTATTTTTCACAAAACTTGTTGTTATTAAATACTGCTTAATGAACATCAACATTTCTAGAAATATATCTTTAATATAAATTACAAAAAAAAAAAAAAACAATGGAAGCTAACACGAGTTGATCAGCGATTCTCATGTCTGTCATGCAAAAACGCTAAACACTAGGCTACGCCATAGTTATGGTTTTTAATGATTTAGAACATATATTATTGGTTTCAGCTATTGTGAAATAGTAATGTGTGGGGTATAATTATCGGTAACTCATTACATTCAGTTTAAAAGTAATTCAACGGGTAATGAGATATGAGATCTAAGTAATGCATGTAGTAATGACCAGTCATTACCAAGTTTTTGCTGGGATGTAATGAGTTTTACGAATTGAAATCTTAAGTGTTCACTAGTTACCTTTTAATTACTAAACTACTTATTTTAACATGGTGATGTCATTGGAGGAAAGTCATTACACTGATGTTACCTGTACATAGTTTATCAACTGTTCTATAAATAGATGTTGAATATAAGTTTAAAAAAATATAAAAATTTAAAAACCAATAGGAGCTGACACGTATTGATCAGCGTACCCCACGATTGTCAGGCAAATACTCTAACCATTAGACTACGACATCACTATGATTTTTAATGCTTTAACGTGTGTACACATTTATTGTGGCAGCTGTTATACTGTAATAATGATTACTACTAATAAAATGATTAAGACTGCGACTTTAGTTTTGTGTATCTACGACGCGACTGATTTATTTATTTATTTAAAATACTTAAAGCTACTTAATACAATAAATGTACATTGGTGGAATATGCATACTACGCATATTCCCACGATACAAGTTTAGTGCAGTATGGACATATAAAAGAATATCGTATTGCATGCTTATGGTATGCAATACAGAGTAGTCTAACATACTACACCTCCCTTTTACAGAAAAAGAATGGTCAATGGGGTATGATCAATATTCATTGATCATTCTTTTGAATATTAATTTTTTAAAATTTAAATTTGTTTTTTTTCTTAATTTTTATAAATATTATTCTTATTAATTTTTTTTGTTTATAAAATTTTAATTTTACGTGGGAGTTAGGGCGTACTTTTTCCTCCCCTTTTTTTAAAAAAAATAATTATTTATTTTTAATCTTATTTTCTCTCACTTAATATAATGTGTGGCCATCACATATTAAATTTATATATTAATTTTCTTATAGTATAGCTTAACCCTGTTCTTATGTACTAAGGTGGACTTATTGCCATCACTTAAAAGTACATTATTTCTATTGTCTATATCTATGACCTCGAAAGGTCCTTTAAATTGTCCAATCAATTTGTGGCCGGATTCGTTCCGAACCAAAACTAAATCGCCTATTTCAATACCTAGTTTATTCAAGTTTCTATCATAGAGGATCTTTTGTGCTCTCTTAGCTTTATCAAGCAATTTCCGAGCTCTCTGATTCGAAACTTGTAACCTATATTTTACTTCTAGGTTATAGGAATCCACATTATATATGGGATCCACCTGGCCTTGGTTCATGACGCCAAAGTCAGTAGGTATTTTTCCAAATACTAGTTCAAATGGGCAATAACCATGAACTGTTGATGGAGAAGTGTTGTAGCAATAGATAAAAGACTTTAGCCATTCGTCCCAGTCGGATTTGTCAGATGACAAATATGATCTGAGATACTCGTTAAGTGTTCTATGAGATCTTTCAATCGTACCCATGGATTCATGGTGATATGCTGTAGATGTTGATTTCTCTATATTTAAGAGATCGCAAAGTTCCTGAAGAACTTGATTTACGTATTCAGTACCCATGTCCGTTAGAATTTTTCCCATTGGACCATATAATAGTACAAAGTGTTCCATAATAGCTTTGGCTACACTTTTCGCACTTTTATTGGGTATTGGCACCGCTACAAGATATTTTGTAAGGTCACAAATCATAGTTACAGCGTATTCGTTTCCATTATTAGATCTCGGTAATGGACCAATTGTGTCCATTAGAACAATATCGAATCGTTTCACTGGCGTTGGAGTAATTATCATTTCCTCCTTAACGTTTCTCAGTGCTTTATTTCTTTTACATTGATCGCAGGACTTGACATATCTCTTGATGTCCTTAGTCATTTTGTCCCAGCGAAAATATTTTCTTATTTTATTAGGCAACCGTGTTATACCTGAGTGTCCTCCAAAAATTGGATCATCATGATATTTTCTCAGTATATTGCGCTTTTCTATTTCGTCTGTTATTTTCCTCAATTTAGGTGTGAGGGCTATTTTTACATTATTGAGGGAAGCATTTCCTCTCTCTTTAAATTCCGCGATTCCTATGTATTCAAATAATTTGTCATCTAGTGACATTTGGATATATATATATGGATAATATCCCGTTATTACTAGCTATCTTTTCAAGCTGTGAGAAGAATTGATCTAAATTTATTTTCTCATTAGCAACAAGGTTAGGAATATCCATTTTGAGAATTATCTTTTTCCATTTTTTAATATTTATTGCGGTATCCTTAGTGTATAATCTTACACTTACACTTCTTTAATTCGCTATTATTAAGCACCTCATAGACGTTTGGTTGAACTAAAATTTTATCTTTTGTCGTTTTAGGGGTAATTTTGTACCTTTTTGATTGAAGTCTCGTGGTTACCTTCAATATTTTATTAGTCTCAGTATTCATTATATCTGAGAATTCTGTGCGAGACAGCGCATCAGCTGCATAATTGTCTCCGCCCCTAATATACTCGACTGTAAAGTCATATTCCTCAAGATCTAATCTCATTCTCGTCAGTTTCGATGAAGGATTTTTCATAGAAAATAAATAGGTTAGAGTTCTATGATCACTTCGGACCAAGAATTTTCTACCATAAATATATGGTATGAAATATTTAATTGCCCAATGAATGGCAGCTAGCTCCTGTTCAATCGTAGATTTATTACTTTCACCTTTCGTGAATGTCCTTGATGCATAAGCCACATGTAGTTGAATACTTTGATGTTGCTGGCTTAGAACAGCGCCACAGACATGTTTACTTGCATCTGTTGTTATACAAAATTCCTTTGTAAAATCAGGATATTGCAGTATTTTCGGATTTAATAATTGACTCTTGAGGTATTTGAAAGAGTTTTCACATTCCTCAGTCCAATCAAAAGAAACATTTTTCCTAGATAATCTAGTCAAATGTCTCAATGACTCAGCAGAATTAGGTATAAACCTTCTATAATAATTGCAAAATGCAACAAAGCGTTTAGCTTCATCACCATTTTTAGGTGTTGGATAATTTTCAATTATCGAAAATTTGCTGTCATCAGGCAGAATGCCCTTGTCCGTGCATTTGTGTCCTAAGAATGTCACTTCACGACAGAAAAATTAACACTTATCCGGATGCAATTTGAGATTATATTTTCGACACATGCCAAATACATCTCTTAAGTTCCGCAACATATGCTCCTCTGAGCAACTGATTACCACTAGATCATCCATATACCAAAATGCTTGGGCTGGCGACAGCCCGGAAAAAGCCAAAGACATGATTCTTTGGAATGAATTCGTTGCAATTTTTATACCATATGGAAGTCTTTTAAATTTAAAGGAACCTTTTTCCGTTGAAAAATATGTAATATCCCTGGAATCTTCTTCCAGTTCTATCTGATGAAAACCAGATACTAAATCTAAACAGGGTAAAAATTTTGCTCTACCTAATTGATCTAAAATATCATCTATGCGAGGAAGAGGGAATTTATCAGCTATAAGCTTCTTATTTATTCCTCGGTAATCAACGACAAGTCTCCATCTTTTAAGGTCAGTCCCTGGTAACGATTTCTTCGGTACTAATAAAATTGGACTGTTATATCCGGAAACTGATGGTTCGACTATGTCATAATTAATTAATTTATCCACTTGTCTATTAACCTCCTCCTTATGGGAGTGTGGTATGCGATAGTTTTTCATATATACGGGCTCATTATCTTTTAATCTGAGTTTTTGTCTATAAAAATTATTAACAGTTATCTTCTCAGATTCTAATGCAAATATGTCAACAAATTCAGAGCATATATTCCTTAATCTGTCCTCGACAAATTTAGGAAAATTTCTGGATAATCTTTCCAGTTTTTCTCGATCCTTTTGAGAATCTCGGCTCTGTTGGACAATGTCGTAGTCGTTTAGACTTTCCGTTCGTATTTGAGGATTTGAAATAATAATATTCTCGTTTGTTGTGTTAACAATTCTAACGAGTGGCAGTGACTTCAAAGTTATCGTACTCGCAATATAAATACCATTTTGTAACATTTGGTGTGGAATCAATACTTCATCTTCACTACTCTGAATATTGATAAGTCTTATCACTTCCGATCTTGCAGGAAGAGATATGGAGTTGATTTGCGGTGCATTCCGCATCTCCAAAGCGATATCATATGGACATTCTTCAGATCTTAAAATAATCAAGTCATTGCCGCTCTGATAATCGAGTACACAATTATATCTCCGTATGAAATCCATACCTATTATTCCGTCAGATGGAATTGTGAAGTCATCCTGAACAACATGAAATTTATGTGCTATAAGGAGATCTTTAGCTTTCAAATCCGTTTCGTTTTTTCCAAGTGTAGTTATCAAACCTTGTCCTACACCACTAATAGTTGTCGCTATATTTGCATCAATTTGTTCGTTAAGAACTTTACCGATTTTAATTATAGAAATATCGGCTCCCGTTTCTCCGTTTAATGTAGTCCCAATGGAAAGAGATAGATTGAAGTTGTAAATTCTATTTCCTATTTGCTTTATATTAGGGGTGCCTATTAGTTTTCCGAAACATTGTCGGTTACTATTTGATTATCATCATATGAAATATTGTCATATGTAATTCTATGGTTTCTTTTACCATTATAAAAAATTTCTCGGTCGGGGTATTTGTATTTACTCCTTCGACCGGAATTGTAGTCATTGTAAAAATTCTCATTGCCTACGATACAGTAGCGTTTGCGTATGATTCGGTACAACTACTGATGAACTTGGCAAGTAGTTGATTCAAGTTTGAAAAATTGCCTGCCTCTATTATAAATTTCACCCTTTCGTTTGCAGCATTGTTGGCAATTGCCCTTACCGCTGCCTGGGTTGATTATTTAGTTGCCAATTCTAATGGCACTCCGTCCGAAATATAGGCATTTTCCAAAGATTTTGTCAAGTATTCAATTTTAGTAGCGTATGAATTCGCACTGCTACTGCCTTGACGGATATTAAAAAGTTTAGCCGAGGCTAGCTCGACTGATTCGTATTTCACGGAATATTTTAATTTCAAGGAAATTTCTCGGAGAGTTGTCTCCGAAGTAATTAAGTTTCTTACGAAACCTTTTAATTTCGTTTTCGCAAGCTTCACTGCCAGGGTCTCGTGTGATTCCTTAATAGAGTCAACAAGATCAAGGGCATCTAGAAAACTCTGTAGGTTTTTTCAATTTTCGACTATCCTACTTTAGTAGGCCAATGTTAGTAGTAGTAGAGAATGGAAAAAAAATGTGTATATGTGTCATTACATCCGTTATCCGTTTCCTTTTGGCAACAGATCTCGGTTGTAATGGCAGATATCGATCATCTGGTCGTTTGGTGACCGTATAAATTTTATCACACTGTGGGAGGGTCACGTATGAATCGCCACAGTTGAAAAAATTATTTAAAAAAATAATTGTTAGTAAAAAAATTTTGTTTTTTTTAAATTTTTTTCTTTTTTTTATTTCCACACATGTATATTAAAAATTTCCAATCTAAATTTTTGTTTATTCATATTAAAGCATCTTTTCTTTTTTTTTTTAATTTAGTTTTCCTTTTTCTTTTATTATAAAAATTGTTTACTTTTCCATAAATAACGATTATATTCTTTTTTTTTCAAATTCTAATTTTATGTTTTTATAAAAAAATAGTTTTTATAAATTTAATTTAATTTCAATTTTTTTCTTTTCTTCTTCTTCTTCTGTTTTTTTTTTTATAAAAAATTTTATAAATTTAAAAATTAATTGTTTAGTTTTACAGAAAAAAATAATTTTATATTTTATTAGAAGTTATTTTTTTTATATGTAAATAATATTCTTAATTTTAACTTACTGGTAAGGTATTCCTTAATGGTTGGAAGAGATGACACAACACGTTCTTTTAAAGTTTCAATGGGAATGCTGGCAGAATTTGTTGAGTTGGTGGATGAGATGGAGTAGTATTTATATTGCAGGTTTAACTATGTTAATAATTTGACCATTTAAATGTTGTTGCTGCAATTGTTGAGCTTGAGAAGATTTTTGGTGTGTTTTGGTTGTTGTCTCCATTGTAGCATCCATTAATTGAGCATTGAAGATAGTTGGTGACTGGTGTATTTGGCAAGACCAGCATCTTCCTTCGGATTACTCGGCGTGTAACCCATTTTTTATGTTGTTTTTTATTTTATTTTTATTGTTAACTTAGCATTGTTAATGTTGGTAATTATATTTTTGTAATGGTTGTGAGTTGTTCTTGTTGTTGTTATTCTAAACGATTTGTTTCATTTTTTTTTTTTAAATTTGTATTAGGAAATATTTTCGTTTATTGTAATTCGTTGTTTAAAAAGTTTTCTATATTTTTTTTTGCGAATAAATGTAGCTGTTTTAATATTATTTTATCACTTAAATATTTTCTTTTTACATTTGCTTTTTACTTCATTAAGTTGTGTTATTGTTTTTTAAAGTTTTTCCATTTTTCCGTCCAGAGTCTGCCAAGCAGACCCTGGCAGGATCAGACCATGTGATATTAAATTAAACACTTCACTTAAATACAATAAAACTGATGTGGCAGGATCGCCATGTAATAATGATTACTACTAATAAAATGATTAAGACTGCGACTTTAGTTTTGTGTGTCTACGACGAGACTGATTTGATTTATTTAAAATACTTAAAGCTACTTAATACAATAAATGTACATTGGTGGAATATACATACTACTCATATTCCCACGATACAAGTTTAGTGCAGTATGGACATATAAAAGAATATCGTATTGCATGCTTATGGTATGCAATACAGAGTAGTCAAACATACTACAATACATATCTATTTTTCACAAAACTTGTTGTTAATAAATACTGCTTAATGGACATCAACATTTCTATAAATAGATGTTTAATATAAATTACAAGAAAAAAAAAACAATGGAAGCTAATCAGCGATCCTCATGTCTGTCATGCAAAAACGCTAAACACTAGGCTACGCCATAGTTATGGTTTTTAATAATTTAGAACATATATTATTGGTTTCAGCATTTGGAAATAGTAATGTGTGGGGCATAATTATCGGTAACTCATTACATTCAGTTCAAAAGTAATTCAACGGGTAATGAGATATGAGATCTAAGTACTGCATGTAGTAATGACCAGTCATTACCAATTTTTTGCTGGGAAGATAATTGTCGTAACCGCACGAATTCGATTGGCAACAAATTCGGTGGCCACAACTGAGACGGTTTTCTGGGTGTAATGAAATAATTTTGGTTCAGTACTCAATTATAGGTAACTCCAAATAAAATAACGTCCTGGAAAATGGTTTTGATCGAATTCCAACCAATTATTTTCTTGTGTGTGGATGAAGTCTTTTAGACGTACACCCAGGAAAAAGATTGGTTGGAATTCAATCAAAATCATTAAAATGAATTTGCCAGTACGTTCTTTTATTTGAAGTTACCTATAATTGAATACTACACCAAAAATATTTTACTAAGTATTAACAATAGGGAAAATGAACTAAAAAACAATCCTTTTAACAAATTATTGGTATCTCCAATCAATTTTAAAATTAGTATCACACAGAGGAAAAAGACGTTTTTGTATATGTTTGGAGGTAATCAATGTATGTTTACAAACTACCATATATATATTTCCCGGTAATAATTATATTTGTGGATACAATTAACATATATTTGGAAAAACGGCGAATTTCCATTCTGGATACATATAAAGTTGTATGTAGCCATTATAACTTTTGTAGTTGGTAATAATCGTTTAGTTGAGCTAGACTGCATCTAGTCAGAAAATTTAGTGATATTTTTCCTTTATTTATTAATTTTATTATGAAAGATGTGAAAAAATAAAATAAATTAGTACCCGGGTAAAAAAAATAATATGATGTTATATGTAATGATATCTTATTTAATATAATTGGAGATATGCTATGATCCGAAAAATGGTGGATAAAATTATATCGCATAAGATCTAAATATATTGAATCATATAGAATCTTATCCGGATTTTGACCCGATATAATTATATCTAATTTGATGTAGAAAGACATAATTATATAACGCTTCATACTTCAAGATCAAAACAAAAACTATTAAAAAGTACTAAAAATAACACCCTTCAGTTAAGAATTAAAAATTTTAATAAAAATTTAAAAGAAGTTGTACATAATTCTAACCAAGCATTTTAAGCCTTCTCATATAAACTTGTATTCTACCCGTAAACTGTGTAAATCTGGTTATGAGTTAATGTCAAATTCCATACAAGGTTTACAAGGAATTTAGATGTTATAATGAGTACGCCTTTTATATTTTGAAATCATACATAAATATATCTCAAAAAAACATAGATTTTTTTTAACAATTATTTTAATTTTTGCATTAAAAAATACAAAAATTGTTTTTACGGACTTTCTATATTTTCATATATTTAGTTAGAATATTCTTTTTGAAACAACAAATAAAAATCTAATATGACAATATCATATTAGAATTTGGACTTGAGGTGGAAGAATATTCTAACTAAATATATGAAAATAGATTTTTTTTTTACATTGCGCTATACTTAAACATATCTAAAACAACTTAGAAAAAAATTTAACATTGAGCTATATAAAAATTTATATATTTTCCGATAAAGCCATTTTTAATTATATATGACGATGTATTAAAATTGTCATAGCATATGTAAATATTTATGGCACATACAAATATATATGGGGACATGTATATTTATACTGATCTATATATGACATCATATAAGAAATTTTTGAAAAACTCAAAGCTATACATAATTATATCCGCAAAGATATAGTGTTACACTTGACTATATATAAACATATTAGTCCATATTAAATTATATAATTTCCTATATAACTATTTTTTCTCGGGTATAAATAAAACATAAAATTGTGTTAAAAAGAAAAAAAAATATTTAATCTCTATATGTGACGCGCAAAATAGAAAGGGACCTAAGGGTAAAAAGGGTTTTGTTCAGGAGAGCTATTTTAAAGATTTAAATACGTGTATCATCAAAAAAAAATTGATTTTTTTTCCCTTAGGTCCCTTTCTCTATGAGCTGTCACATATATAAAAGAATAACGTGACTGACTGACTGACTCAACATCGGCCAGCCCAAACCGCTGAAGCTAAGAAGTTGAAATTTGGTATGTAGGTTCCTCTTTCGGCGTAGACGTCCGCTAAGACGGGATTTTTGGAAATTCCTACCGGAACGGGCAAAAAAGGGGAAAGTCTCCCCCTTGACGGCCTGCCAAAACCCCTTTGGCTAGAAAGCTGCATATGTATTCCTTGGAGTAGGGGCTAACTTTTTTAGAAAGTACTTTCAAGAATTTTGGACAGGGACGTTGTAAAAATGGGGGTTAAAAAGGGGAAAAGAGCCCCCCTTGACGGCCTGCCCAAACCGCTGGAGGTAGGAAGTTGAAATTTGGTATAAAGGTTCCTCCACTATCGTAGCCATCCACCAAGACGGGACTTTTTTTTAATTTTTACTGGGAGGGGCAAAAAGGGGAAAAAGTCTCCCCCTTGACGGCCTGCTCAAACTGCTGGAGCTATGAAGTTGAAATTTGGTATGTAGGTTCCTCGACCGGTGTAGACGTCCGTTGAGACGGAATTTTTGGAAATTCTTATCGGGAGGGGCAAAAAGGGGACAAAAAAAGTACCTTTTTCCAAAAAAACGTACCTTTTTCCAAAAAAAGTACATTTTTCCAAACAAAGTACCTTTTTCCACAAAAAGTACCTTTTTCCAAAAGAAGTACCTTTTTCCAAAAAAAGTACCTTTTTCCAAAAAAAGTCCCTTTTTCCAAAAAAAGTCCCATTTTCCAAAAAAAGTACCTTTTTCAAAAAAAAAGTACCTTTTTCCAAAAAAAAGTACCTTTTTCCAAAAAAAGTACCTTTTTCCAAATGAAGTACCTTTTTCCAAAAAAGGACATTTTTCCAAAAAAGTACCATTTTCCATAAAAAGTACCTTTTTCCAAAAAAAGTACCTTTTTCCATAAAAAGTACCTTTTTCCAAAAAAAGTACCTTTTTCCAAAAAAAAGTACCTTTTTCCAAAAAAAGTACCTTTTTCCAAAAAAGTACCTTTTCCAAAAAAAGTACCTTTTTCCAAAAAAAGTACCTTTTTCCAAAAAAGTACCTTTTTTCAAAAAAAGTACCTTTTTTCAGAAAAAGAAAGGAGAAAGGTACTTTTTCCAAAAAAAGTACCTTTTTCCAAAAAAGTACCTTTTTCTAAAAAAATTTACCTTTTTCCAAGAAAAAGTACCTTATCCAAAAAAAGTACCTTTTTCCAAAAAAATTAATTTTTTCAAAAAAATACCTTTTTCAAAAAAAAAATACCTTTTCCAAAAAAATAAATTTTTCTTAAAAATAACTTTTTCAAAAAAAGTACTTTCTTCCATAAAGTACTTTGTAAAAATAGAGTATCTTTCTCCAAAAAATTTCGCTTTTTCCAAAAAATTCCATTTAAAAAAATATAATTTCACAAAAAGTACTTTTTTTCCTCCCCCCACGGATATCTGCACTAAAACAAGGTTTCTTGATATTCCCCATAGACGGTCTCACAATTTGGAAAAGTGTCCCCATTAACTGCCTGCCCAAACTACTGGAGATAAGAAGTGAAAATTTGGCGTAAAGATTCCTCCACTGTAGTAGACATCGACTAAGTTTGTGTTTTTGGAATTCCCTACAGGATATCCCAAAAGGGGGATGTTTCCCCCTGCTCAAACGGCCTGCCCAAACTGCTGAAACTATGTAGCCGAAATTCGGTATGTGAGTTCCTCCTTCTGTGTAGGCGTCCGCTTAGACGGAATTTTTAAAATTCCAATCGGGAGGGAGATAAGGGGAAAAGTATTCTCCTTGACGGCCTGCCCAATCCCTTGAAATTTGATATGAATGTTCCTCATCCATCGCAGAGAGCCGCGAAGATCGAATTTTTGTAAATTCCTAAAGGGAGGGGCAAAAAGAATAAAGCCTCACCTTGGTGGCCTGTAAAAACCCCTTCGGCTAGAAACCTGAATTTTAAAATGTGGGTCCCTGGAGTAAGGGCTAACTTATTAGAAAGATACTATTTTGAATTTTGGACAGGGCTCAAAAAGGGAAAGTGGCCCCTTAACGACCTGTCCAAACTGCTGGAACTAGGAAGCTGAAATTCGGTACTTAGGTTCCTCTTCCAGCCTAATTCCAACCGGGAGGGACAAAAAAAGAAAAATGTCCCACTTGACAGCCTGCTCAAACTGCTGGAACTAGGAAGCTGAAATTCCCTGACGATGGATTTTCGGAAATTCCTACCCAGAGGGGCACAAATAGTAAAAGTTGGCTAGAAACTTGAAATGTAAAACATATGTTCCTTGGAGTATCGGCTCACTTATCGGGAAGGTGCTTTGTGGAATTTTGGACACGGACATTGCAAAAATGGGGATTAATGAAGCGAAAAGTGCCGCTTAAAGGCCTGCCCAAACTGCTGGAGGTAGGAAGTTGAAATTTGGTACTAAAGTTCCTCCTCTATTGTAGACATCCGCTAAGATGAGATTTTTGGAAATTTCCACAGGTAGGGTCAAAAACAGGAAAAGTCTCCCCCTTAACGGCCTGGCCAAACTGCTTAAATTCGGTATTGGGGTTCCTTCTCCAACGTAGACATCCCCTAAGACGTTAGTTTTGGAAACTCATATCGGGAGGGGTAAAAAGTGAAAAAACTTCCCCCTTGCCGAGTTGGGCAAACTGCTGGATATAGAGACCTAAAATTATGTATGTAGTAGGTTCCTCCTCCAATGCAGACGTTCTCGGAATTTTTGGAAATTCCTACCGGGAGGGGTAAAAACGGAATAATTCTCCCCCTTGATGGCCTAACCGAACCCTTCGGCTAGAAACCCATAATCTATAATATGTTTTCCTTGGAGTATGGGCTAACTTATCGACAAGGCATTTTTGGGACTTTGGACAGGAACGTGGTAAAAATGGTGGCTCAAAAGGGGAAAATTGCCCCCCCCCCCTTGAACATCTGCGTCTTTAGCTAGAAACCTAAAATTTAAAGAACGAGTATATGGAACACTAAAATTAAGAAACTAAATAGGAAACGAGTGGAATTGAAACACTACACAAGTGGAACGAAATGGATATAAACGTTGAACGAGTGGAATTGAAATTATAGACATTGGAAATGGATTGGAAGAGGAATGGACTGTAGAACGAAATGGAATGAGGAGCGAGATGGCATAGAATGGGGAACGAGTGGAATTGAAACACTGCAGTTAAAAGAGGAATGGAACGGAGCAAGTGCAAAGAAATGGAATGGAAAGAGAAGCGACTGATATCAATATCGATACACAAGACAGTAGGAACGAAATGGAATGAAACGGGGAACGAATGGAATTGGAATAACAGATAATGGGAATGAAATGCAATGGAATGGTGAACGAAATGGAATCTTGGAAGGAGTTGCATTGGAACACTGAAATTGTTAAACAAAATGGAATGAAATTTGAATGACTCAAACTGCCGGAGTTAAAGATTAGTATTTTCCTGAGTTGGAATGTTTACTGTATATTCTAAATTTTTTTGTTGTTTTGGGACGAGATGTAGTCTAAGGGTCATATGAGTAATCACTTTTTAAATTTATAAATGGCAATTTGCGTTTTCAGCAGTCCAGGATACATACACTTACTGCGAATAATGGCTTTAAACTAGTGTAAGTTAAAACTGATTTACATTATTGCTACAATAGCATGATTAAATAGTTAATAAGTTATGGTTTTTTTATATTTTCTTGGTTTTAATTACAACTGCCACATTCATTTATTAAATACATATATATTTTGATTTAACAAAATGTTCAAAAATATTCAGAATGAAATCAATGTCATTGTTTTAATTAATTTTATTTTTATTTATTTAATTATTATTAGCCAACGGAACATAACTTCCTTACAGACTGATATATAAAAAAAAATTATGGATAATACAAAAATAATTATATAAACATATACACTAAAAGATCTATAAGGTCCCCTACCCTGATTCAATATTTTTTTAAAAACATGACTCATAGAATTTTCAGATAACACTATGCGACAGTCAAAATCGGGATGGGATGAAACCAACGGGAAATGTTATATCGGTCAAAAACAAGTTATACGTGTCCCGGCGTTTCGCTGGGTCACGTCTAGGAATCGAGATATATCTTTTTTTTGACATAACTCGAGAACCACTAGTCCGATTTTGCTCAAACAATTTTAAAAAAATTAAAAATTACAATTCCTTTAATCTGTTCATACAACGTTTTTCTATATACTCAACAGTTTTGCCGGTAAAAATAAATGTTTGTTACCGCTACCATAAAAATCAATAACCTTTTGTTTATTACTTTTTTTTTAATATTTTAGGCAAAAAATATTTTTTTCTTCATACATTTATTTTTACCGGCAAAACTGTTGAGTATATAGAAAAACGTTATATGAACAGATTAAACCCTACGGGGAAAGGGACCGGTCCCAGATGACACGCAGGATAGGTCCCAAGGGGGCGGAGACCGGTCGTTGATCGGTCTTTTTGTTTGAAAGAGACATATCACTTTAACATGGCGTTGTCATTGGAAATGACCAATTGCCACAGTTGAGACACATTGTGGCAGTATGTTGGTGTGTCTAAAAATAGCTTTTCAAATAAACTAATAAAAAATTAAGAATTAAAAATAATCTACTTGGCGTCGAAGAAGGGCTCGATAACACAACCTTCTGCTTGTAAGGCAAACGCTCTATCGTCTGAGCTAATGTTGCTTATGCGTGATGGCTGACTGATGGTTAAGTTATATGTTTTTAGTTTCTGTTCAAATAAAAAAGAGAAAGAAAAAACAAATACACACACAGCAAATAAAAAAAACATGGAAAAGAAAAAAATAGAAAAGACAACAACATTAACACACACAAATATGGTGGAAGTGCCTTGAATATGCCCCCGATTAACCGGTCATGGGATAGGTCCCTTAATGGCAGTTGACTTGTTTTTTGAGTTGGCCATAATTAAATTAAAAAATCAATTAAAAATTAGAAAATTACCTCAAAACCTCTGATAATAAAAATAAAAATTTAAAAAATTCCCCTTAAGTTAAAAAGAAAAGTTAAATGAAATACCAATTGTTAAAACTAAAACAGCTTTAACATTAAAAAAACGTTGAAAATACAAAACTTAAAATTTCTTAGCAAAACATTAAAAAAATTTAAAATAAGAGCTTAAATAAGCAAATCGTGAAAAAATAAAGTTAAAAATAAATAAAAGAGTAAAATAAATAAAATATATTTTTAAAAATATGCCGCGAATTTTGTTTTTTATTTCGGTATCGGTCAAGTTTTTTTTAAAAGCAACAGTGAAAATAACGGATCAGAAAATACTTAGAAAATTAATTAATTTTCTTTTGTTCATATTTGTACTAATTTAGTAATATGCCTTCGGTTGACCGGTCACGGGATAGGTCCTTGGAGGGCAATTGACTCCTCATTCCCCGTAGGGAAGGAATTGTAATTTTTAATTTTTTTAAAATTGTTTGAGCAAAATCGGACTAGTGGTTCTCGAGTTATGTCAAAAAAAAGACCACCGAAGGTCAAATCGATATATCTCGATTCCTAAACGTGACCCAGCGTATAACTTCTTTTTTACCGATATAACTTTCCCCGGTAGTTTGAACCCTTCCCGATCACTGACCCCTACCATTTGACTCACATTGTAATTAAAGCATACTAGGAATCATTTTTTTATTTTTTTAATTTTAACAAATTAAGGAATAAATATCAGAAAGCAACATCTTTCAGAATAAGCTTCGTCCTTGGGCCGACATAGGTCGGTGTACCAAATTTCATCAAAATATCTTAATATTTGCGACCTGTAGAGCATAGTATAATATAGTAACTTTACTCATTTTCTATCATTTGAAAAAATTAAGTAGTGCTTGTAATTTTACTTGTACATATGCCCTACGGGGAAAGGGACCGGTCCCAGATGACACGCAGGATAGGTCCCAAGGGAGCGGAGACCGGTCGTTGATCGGTCTTTTTGTTTGAAAGAGACATATCACTTTAACATGGCGTTGTCATTGGAAATGACCAATTGCCACAGTTTACACACCTTGTGATAGTAAGGTGGTGTGTCTAAAAATAGCTTTTCAAATAAACTAATAAAAAATTAAGAATTAAAAATAATCTACTTGGCGTCGAAGTAGGGCTCGATAACACAACCTCCTGCTTGTAAGGCAAACGCTCTACCGTCTGAGCTAATGTTGCTTATGCGTGATGGCTAGCTGATGGTAAAGTTATATATTTTTCGTTTCTGTTCAAATAAAAAAGAAAAAACAAACACTACAAGCAAATAAAAAAAATTAAAAAGAAAAAAACAGAAAAGAAAACAACACTAACACACACAAATATAGTGTAAGTGCCTTCAGTATGCCCCGATTGACCAGTCACGGGATATGTCCTTTAATGGCAGTTGAGTCGTTTTTTGCGTTGGCCATAATTAAATTAAAAAATCAATTAAAAATTGGAAAATTACCCCAAAAACTCTGATAATATAAATAAAAGCTTTAAAAATTGCCCTTAAGTTAAAAAAAAAATTAAAAGAAATACCAATTGTTAAAACTAAAACAGCTTTAACATTAGAAAACGTTAAAAATACAAAACTTAAAATTTTTTAGCAAAAAATTTTAAAAATTTAAAATAAGAGCTAAAATAAGCAAATCGTAAAAAAATAAAGTTCAAAATAAATAAAAGATTATAATAAATAAAAAAATATTTTAAAAAATATGCCGCGAATTTTATTTTTTATTTCGATATTGGTCAAGTTTTTTAAAAGCAACAGTGAAAGTAACGAATCGCAAAATACTTAGAAAATTAATTCATTCTCTTTGGTTCATATTTGTACTAATTTAGTAATATGCCTTCGGTTGACCGGTCACGGGATAGGTCCTTGGAGGGCAATTGACTCATCATTTCCAGGGTGGTTCTTAATACCATTACTACTACATGAGATAGGGACAAGCTCTCAATTTTTTAATGAGTGGGGCTACTATAGCATACTATGCTGTAGAGTGCGCATAAGGATGCATGGACAGACAGACGGACGGACAGCAGATGGACATCCTTAAATCGAAATAAAAAGTGAGTCGATCGGTATACTAAAAGGTGGATTTAGATCCAATATTTTTGGTGTTACAAACATCAGCACAAACATTAAAATAAATATGGCTTGTATTTATATAAGATTTACAAGGAATTTACGAGTTATAATGAGTACGCCTAATATTTTATATTTCTTAAAAAGACAATCACAGAATCATTTAATATATTTTTTACGACTTTAAAACCATACTGACAATTAAAGTACTATATGAATCAAATTTTCCGATATTTAAAGTAGGTGACAATTATAGAACTTTTAGGCCCATTAACTTTCCTCGAGCAGTTAACTTTACCTTAACCATGGTTAACTAACCAATACTAAATATTTATCCCAATGAAAATTTAACCATAACAACTTATCAATATTTTAACTCTGGGTAGTTAACCTTAGTATGAAATGTCAGAATAAAAACAAAAGGAAAAACAAAAATTAATAACAAAATTTTTTTTTTTTCAATACGGGAAAAATTAAAAGCTTTTCTCGCGGTTTTTTGTGTGTTTCTGGTCATAAAAAAAATAATACACTTGACCACGTCGTTTTTTTTAAGATTCGCGGTCGCTAAATGCTATTCATGCGTTGGCAACCTTTCGAAAGTCGTGTCGTGTCTTTAATTTGCTCTGTTAAAAAATTATTTTCTTTGCTAATAATCAGTTTATAATAACTTTTTTTTTGCTACAAACATCAATTAATGCAGTGTTTAACTTCCCAGCAAAATCTTTCATTACCAAATAAGTGGTTATATAATAGAAATTCATAGCTCCGCACAACTTATTTTTTTGCGTCTAAACACATTATTTTTGTTTGGCGTGGTCGTTTTTATAAGTAATCACGCTTACCCGCTCGCTTACGAAAAAATGAGAAATAAGTGGTGATGAGATTTTAAATAATAAGTGTAATAAATGCTTACAAAAAGTTGAATTATAAGTGGTTATCCGATTGCTTACTTGATTCTTAAAAATAAGGAGTTAAGCAAATCGTTAGCTAAACGTGCAAAGGTCGTAAGTCCATATTTTTTCGAAATTGAGATTTTGATGCAGAAATGTTTAACAAATTACATATTGAAAATGTCAGTCAAAGTATCAATTTTATTGAATGATATTGAGATCAAATAGTCAGACACACTTAAAAATATACTATTCTTTTTAAGTCTCTTCAAATTAAAGGACTTAGCGATGTCCGTCTGACACATCGATTATCTGTTCGTATAGTTGTCTGTTGAAAGCCTGATAGATCTTTAACGAAAAACAGAAACGATTATAAAACTATCACTTACTGTTTGCAATTTTTTCAATTTAGTGTGCCTTGCAATTTATTTTCAATTAAGTGTGCGTTGCAATTTATTTTAATGCGGTAAATAAAAAATTGTGGAAAATTATTAGTTTCCAAAATTTGACGAAAGACAAAGGTAATGCACTTATAACATAATATTTTTGTGAAAAAATTATATTCTACTAATAATTTTATTTAAAGATTACGATGTCTTCTTCTAATAACAATAACGTGCCCCTATCATGTGAAAGCGGAAACATTGACGATTATGAATTTCAATCAGACCATGGAGTTATAAGCCTGGTTCCTTATGGATTTCACAGCGATTCCGATAATTCAGATAATTTACCCACTAAGTCGAATGAACGCAAGAAGAGAGTTCAAGTGCAAAATTCTGATTGGTTTGCGTCTAAAAATAAAAAGTGCAGAGAAAGTGGTCAACGTTATTTTGGGAAGCAAAAAGAGTGTTCTGGTTGGAATTATAAAAAGATAAAAGAGTCCCGGAAAATTAAAGAAAGATGCTGTTGCAAAGAAAATGGAGCCATGAAATGTTCAGAGATCAATGACGACAACAGAAAGAAAATATTTTCCGAATTTTGGCAATTGGAATGGAATCAAAAAAATGTATGTAAATAGTTTGGTTGACGCATATCAAATTACTAGACCACGAAACAGAAAAGACTACAGGAAATCCAAAAGATGCCTAACATATAAATATAATCTTAGATTTCAATGCAAAAATATTAGAGTGTGCAAAAAGTTCTTCTTAAATACGTTGGATATTGGAGAAAAAACAGTGCTTAATTGGATCAAGAAGACCATAGTTTCAAAACCAATTATTCTAAAATTGTAACATCATAGTCTGTAAGGAATTTTGTATCCATAGACTGAATAAATGAAATGAAATGAAAAAGTACTGCTCAAAATAAACTAACTGATAAAAAGCAATGTCTTCATGAATTTTTTGATGCGCTACCTTTAATAGAGTCACATTACTGCCGCGCTATTACGCAAAAAAAATACCTTTTACCAGAATGGCGATCAAAAAAACAACTTTACAACTTTTACGTGAATAACTGGTGTAAAAACAAAAACGTACAGCCACTTTCAATAACAGTGTTTAATAAAATATTTCATCAACGAAATTGTGGATTATTCGCGCCTAAAAAAGACCAATGCGAAATATGTGCTCGTTATTCAGTCGGTGACCTGTCTTATGAAGAGTACACACTCCACCAAGAGAAAAAAGAAGAGGCTAGAACAGAGAAGCAAAAAGATAAAAACGAAGAAACACATGTCTTTACCGTGGATCTTCAAGCAGTCTTAATGGCTCCAAAGTCTAATGTCAGCAGTTTATACTACCGCGCAAAGTTGCAAGTTCATAATTTGGTATTTTTTAATCTTAAAACCCAAAAAGCTTATTGTTTCATATGGAATGAAGCTGAAGGTGGTGTAAATGCCGAAGAATTCGCTAGTATATGGGTTTACTTTATTGAAAAAAAAAATTCTTAATGAAATAAAATAATTTTTTATAGTGATGGTTGTAATTATCAAAATCGGAACACTGTCATGAGTAATGCCTTACTAAATGTAGCTGTCAAGCGTAATATTGTCATTGAGCAAAAGATTCTAGAAGTTGGCCACACACAAATGGAAGCAGACAGTGTTCATTCCACAATTGAACGTGCCATAAAAAAAAGAAATATAGATGTCCCCAGTGAGTACATTGAAATAGTTAAAGGAGCACGAAAAAATCCTGAACCATACGACGTTATGTATTTGGAACACTCATTTTTTAAAAAATTTTCTGATGTTCAATATTACAAAAATATTCGCCCTGGCCAAGGTAAAGGCGATTATAAAGTGACAGATATTCGTGGCATCCAATATATCCCAAATGGTCAAATAAATTATAAATTAAGATTTCCAAACAAGTGGCAAAATCTACCTCAAAAACTAAATAAAAATATATTGGCAATGGATTGGTCCAACTTGCAACAACTTCACCAGAATAGAAGAAAAATAACAAACAGAAAATATCAAGATTTGCAATTTTTAAAGTCAACTTTAAAAAAGAGTCACCATAAATTTTATGACGATTTACCTCATGAATAATTTTATATCTTCCTATTTACCTTAATAAGTGTTCTGATCTTGAATTTGTAGAATTTTTCTTTTTTGTACTTTGTAATTTGTTAAACAGCAATGAAATAAGACTGTGTAATTAATGTTTATGTTAGTTATTATTTGTTTACTATTTTAAAAACAATGAAAAATTGTATTATTTGTATTAATATTTTTTATTAAAACAATTAGGTTGTTCATAAGGGGTGTGCTATCTGTTGTATCGTTGTATCGTCCTAACAAAAAACAGAGTTGTTAAAATTTTTATTTGTGTTTAACAACGATTTTCTATTCAGTTTTCTATCGGTTAGCACACTCAAACATAGGACACTAAACATACGTAAAAATGTTGTATCGTGCTATTCTCAAATGTTGTATTTGTTCAATTTAATTTTTAACAATTCTGTTTTTTGTTAGGACGATACAACGATACAACAAATAGTACACCCCTTGTGAAAACCCTTAATATAAAAAAACACACACACAGAAAAAGTCGTAAGTCCACAAAAAAGTTCACAATTGAAAACAGAAAAAGTCGTAAGTCCACAAAAATTGCTGCAGTTGCTCGAGAAATTATTTTTTCCATATATTTTCTGCTTCAATTAAAGAGCAAGAACAATAAACACGTAACTGTATTTAAAGATTTCAATAATCTTTAAAGGAAAAAAACTGAAAAGTTTTTTGTCTGTCCTGTAAAATTTAAAATAATGGACTTACGACCTTTGCACGTTTAGCTAACGAAATACTATTAGCTTAAGGAAATACCCAGCAAAATATTGGTAATGACACCTCATTACTATCTGCATTACTAAAAATGATATATCATTACCTTTTGCGTTATTTAATAATATAAAATAATGACCTCCTAATAACGGCCTATTGTATTCAGTTTCTAAATATAAAATAATGACTTACTCGTATTAGTTTAAATAATACACAGTTAAATTTTTTTATGATATGTAAATATGTTTTATGTTTAAATTTTTGTGACGAGTCCTAAAATTACATACTAGAGAAAACTTAAATTTTTCTGAAAGTATTTCCTTCGGCTAATAGTAAAGGGTTCTTCAATAAGAGCGCTACAAAAGTTTTGTTAAATAAAACAAAAACGGTTTTGGATACTAATGAAATTCTTTATTCCTGTGAAAGTACGTTCGATGCCATTATATATGGAAATCGATCTCTTTTGCATGGCCACCACTGGCACGCTTGCAGAAGTCCAGACGCTGAACCCAATTTTAGACGGTTTTAAAGCATAAATCGGCCGATATTCATACGAACTTCATCAATCGTCGCTTGCTTGTTGGCATAGACTATAGATTTGACGTAGCCCCACAGGAAATAGTCCAACGGCGTCAAATCGCACGACCGAGGCCAACCGACTGGACCATTTCGTGAGATAACACGTTCTCCAAACTTGGTTTGCAATAAATTGATTGTGATATTCGCTGTGTGGCTTGTGGCGTCGTCCTGTTGGAACCACATGTCCTCCAAGTCCATATCATCCAATTGGGGCCAAAAATATTCGGTTATCATTGAACGGTAGCGATTCCCATTCACAGTAACGTGCCGGTCTTGATTGTCACGGAATAAGTACGGCCCAATGACGCCGCCGGCCCATAAACCGCACCAAACCGTAATTTTTTCGGGATGCCATGATGACTCATGGAGTACGTGTGGATTGCTGTCTGACCAATAACGCATATTTTGTGTATTGACGAAGCCATTCATTATGACGACCATAAATTGGATGTAGCGCTCTTAACGTTGAGGCCACTGACTCCGAAAATCGGTAGTAAATTTTAATAATTTCGACTCGTTGTTGGCTCGTATATCTTTCCATCATGAAATGGCAAACCTTACTGAAGAGAAATGTCAAAAGAGCGGCAAGAAATATGGCGTCGTTTGCTGTCCCTGTCTTTCTACTTTTGTAGCGTCCCTGTTGAGGAACCCTTTATTTGCCTAACTCCTTATTTTTAAGAATCAAGTAAGCAATCGGATAACCACTTATAATTAAACTTTTTGTAAGCATGTGTGTAACCACTTATTATTCAAAATCTCATAACTACTTATTTCTCATTTTTTCGTAAGCGAGCGGGTAAGCGTGACTATTTATAAAAACGACCACGCCAAACAAAAATAATGAGTTTCGACGCCAAAAAATAAGTTGTGCGGAGCTATGAGTTTCTATTATATAACCACTTATTTGGTAATGAAAGATTTTGCTGGGTACATTCAGAAAAATTTAAGCTTTTTCTAGTGTGTAATTTTAGGACTCGTCATAAAAATTTAAACATAGAACATATTTACATATAATAAATAAAAATGTATAAAATTTAACTGTGTAAAAAGTACTTATTTAAACTATTACGAGTAAGTCATTATTTTATATTTAGAAACAATGACTACAATAGGCGGTTATTAGGAAGTCATTATTTTATATTATAAAATAATGCAAAAGGTAATGATCAGGGCAAGGACTTTCATGCAAATGCATGTTTGTAGTCAGTGGCCCAAAAATGATTTTGACCAAATACTTTTCCGAATCAAAGAATTTGCAAAAAAATGGCATCGATTTGTTGTTGCAATATTTTGTTATAAATGCATATTTTTGCATATTTTGCTTTTAAGTGCATATTTTATTGCATATTTTATGATTTTTATTGCATATTTTTGCATATTTGGAACATTATTGCATATTTTTTAACATTTTTAAATATGAAATTCGATTTAAGAATACATACTTTAAAACTAAAAAAAATTCTAAAGAATTAATTATTGTTTTTTTATTATTTAGCGTGTTTTTTAATCACCTGGATTTAGAATTTTTCATACAAAAAATGGATTTATTAAATAAAAAAAAAACTGGATTTAATGAATCCACAATAAAAGCACAAATATATGAAACAACCTATTAATTTAATGTCAAAAAAAAAAAAAAAGAATAAAAATTAAAAGAGAAACAAAAAAATTGAAAAACTAACAAATAAAAGGTTTTTCTTAAATTTTTTTTTATGAAATATGTTTAGAAAAAAAAACTTCACCTCACCAAATACATATTTTTCATCTTGGACATGGAGAAATAGCTCAAATAGAAATGGCAATTTTTCACTACAGTAATTAATTTAATTAAATCCAATTAGTGAATATTAAATATTGCAATGGAATTTTTCAATTGTGTAAAAATATAAATTGAAGTGATAAAACTGAAAAGGCAGACTGTTTATCGCTGTTTTATGTAAAATATAATTATAAATTAAAAGTTAAAGTTGAATCCTCCATCATCGAATTCGGTATTAAAAATTAGGGTGAAAGAAGTGTCGGACAGAAAATTTTTTTAAGATAGGAAAGATCGAACCCCATCTGTTGAGCACTTTTAGAAATACTTTTTGGATTTTATTAAATCCAAGTGATTAGAAAAAACGGCTATTATCTGGAAGCTAATATAACACTACACTAGAAAGAGAAACACATAGTATACAATATGTTGTCATCTACTAACACATTTTTTGTAGATGTAATTTTAAATTAGCGTTTTCGGGTGTTATTGCTCACAAAAAGAAAGTTGAAAAATTTTATAAAAATTATTTTAAGGAAACTTGTCCCCGAGCATTAATTTCTGCCACTTTTTTCTCTGAGTTACGAAAGTGAGTACGATTTTATAGTACACACATTTAAGTTCTCTTTTATAATAAAGTTTTTTCAGGTAAAATGCCACACACAAAAATATATTTAACTATGTGTATTTGAAGACATATTCAGTGTGTTCGTTTACTCGAATTTCTTACTACTTTTACTACAAGTGCAAAGTTTTGTTTACTTTTTGTATTGAATTTTTCCAGCTGTAGTAAATATATCAACTTGTAGTAAGCAAACGAACAAGCTTATTGTAACCGATACCTGAATTTTTAGGCTTATATTAGTTTTTAATAAATATAATTTAAAAAAACATTTATTTTTAATTGCATATTTTTTGGTTTTTAGTGCATATTTCGTTATAAATACATATTTAAGTGCATATTTTCCATTTTATAGTGCATATTTTAAGCGCATATTTTCGATTTTTTAGCGCATGAAAGTCCTTGCCCTGGTAATGATATATCATTTTTGGTAATGCAAATAGTAATGAGGTGTCATTACCAATATTTTGCTGCATTCATAATATTAATCGTTTTTTTCATTTAACTTTGATAAACATTATTGTATAAACATTGTTTTAAAATTAAATTCCGTAATAACCTTTTTAAACATTTGTTTCGCAAATATCAAATCAAAGTATAAATAAAGACAATAATAACAACAGTGTAAAGCCTTTACTAAGGAGAACAAAAAACCAGTACATAAAGTAATAAAATAAAAATAAACACTCTCAATTAAAGCTGCCACTTCTTCAAAAACTGTAATTCCCATAAAAAAAAGTTGATATTCCCATTGTTGGAATATAATGGAGTTTTTTGGCCTGATGGTTTTCTCCATTTGGTTTTCTTTATCTAAAATATTTTTTTTACCCTTTTTTATACTTACTTTTTTATTCTCTTTTTTTAATAATAACACATTGTTATTAATTGTTTTTTAAATAAACGTTTTATTGAACTAAAGGTTTATAATTAAAGTAAAATCAAAATTTAAGAACTTATGTCATAACATGAACTTATATAGACATAATGGCTCATATGAATAAAAAATAGATATTACCAATAGGGGGAAATACAGGGTTTTTTAAGCAATTACTTCACAAATCTAGTCTACTTGGGAGTAGACTAGAAATTTAATTTTTTAATTTTCGTTTACATTTCATGCTATTCTAACAGCCAATTGTTAAATTTGGAGTTAAAAGCCATTCCTAAGCCCAAAGTAATTACTTCGAAGTAATTGCTAAGTTTTATTCATATGACCCAATGTTAGCTATAAATGGACAATATAATTTCCTTTGGCAATCCTGTTTTTAATGAATTTAGTCACAATGTTAATTGTAACGGTATTGCTGAAAATAAAGGAAAACATACAATAAGAAGAAATATATTACCAATAAATAGTTGAATTTTATATACAAAACCAACAAGACACGTTTTACTTACCCCCTTTTTTTTCGTTAAAATTTTTAAATTTGCCCACCATTTTTAAAGTGATAAAATTTAGATTTTTTTTAAATTAAACATTTTGGCGCCCGAGCACGGACTTAATTTAAAAATTTTTTGTGATATATTTTGATAAATTATTTCAAAATATAATTAAATAAAATTTGTTAATTTATTACAAATTTATTTTTTGCTAAATTATTGCAAAAAATTAAAACACGTCTTGGTGGTATAAATATATAATTGTGCGCGAATTTTTTTTTTCGTTCCACTTTTAATAAAATAAATCGCAAAATAGTTGTCGGTTAGTGACTTAACTTAGTTTTTTTGTGGAAACTTCATTTGCTGCTACATGCCTAGCCGTTGCCGTTGTCGTGATTGCCGCCCTCATCATAACCAGGGGAGTAGTGATTCTGGATTATCAGAAACTGAGGTAAAAGCGTAAAAAATATTTGTGTTTGTTTAGTCCAAAATCTGTAAATTAATCAGATTTTAGTGATTTCTGTAAATTATTCAGAAATTTTAATTTTTCCGCTCAATTGCGAGTACAAACACAAAATTATTAAATACGCTTCCATTTTGAAATTAAAAAATATTTATATTTTATTTACAAACATAAACGCCTTGTTAGTGAAGTGAAAAGTGCGGGGGTGTTAGCTACATACATAAATAAGACCACATACACGCACGTAACACAATTTTATTTAAATTTGTATTTTCACACCGAATTAATTACGCGCTTTTATTTTATACACACAAACCGTCGGCATTTTAATTAATTTCGCATTTGATTTTTGAATTAAATTCGCTAGTGTTAATTTTTTTCCACAAAATTAAAAATTAATTATAAAATTTTCTTTATTTCTTTTGTTGTTTGCTTTCTTTTTTTTCACATTAAAATTTGTTTTTGTTATCGAACATCTGTTGTTTCGATCCGTGCTGCCATACTCAAAACGATCGTTTTGTGTGGCCACTATAAACGAACCATTTAGTGCTACCTGACTAACCACATAGGGGTTCCTTACACCGTAGTGCGTGTCGTACAGTAAATTAATGAATTGGGAATTTTAAGGAATCAACTAATTGTGAGTGAAAATTTAAATAATTACTACAATTATTTATATGTACAATTGTTACAACAATTTTCACAAGAAACTTGGTAAAATATTTGTTTATTAAACGTTACCAAAGGGTGGTTAAGTGGTTTATCTGATTTAAACGAGGTTTATTGATTTTTTATCGTGGATATTTTATTGATAACTGAAACAAAGTGATAACATTGAGATAAATTTGGTGAAATTTAAGAATAGTTGCAACCTAAAATAGAATTTAATCCAGAATTATTATTTTTTTGTTGAAGTTCATTTGCAAATTAAATATTGTTAGTGGAATTAATTTGCCGGTGAGATAAATTTCGTGAAATTTATTGTGATCAAATCGAGCGCGGTGTTGATTAAACATTAATTTACGGTGTAGTGAGTTATCGAACTTATTATTATATTCGTAAAATTAAATTGTGTGTTGATAAACAAGTACCGAAACCTAATTTTTTTAATATTTTTTTCCATACAGGTACTATTAAATTGCGTGTTGGTTTATTTCTTTTCCTAAATTATTGTAAAGAAATTATTTGAAATACCAATTCCGAAAATAATTTGTTTAACTTTCGGAAGATCGTTAATTAGTAAAACAATCTTCATTTGTTCCATTTGGAAAACTCACAAGTACAAATTTATTTTCGAGCGCTGTGTATTTTGTCAATTTTTATTGAATTGTACACACTTATTTCAAGGTTAAACCTTACACTCAAAAAATTGTATGAACTAAAATTAAGGTTTCACTTTACTAAAACAATGTATATGAGTTATTAATAAAAATAAGTTAAATTTCTTTCCAATAAGTAAAATTGCTTTCAAATAATGCAAATTTTATTTGATTTTAGTTTATCCAAAATTCGTATTAACTCAAAAATAATAAAACATTTTCCTTAAATTTATTTTCTTGAATTAGGTTAAAATTTCTTAAAACTGTTGAAAAATGTATGTATTTTTAGTTAATTATCTTAAATGTGAAGAATTTGGTTGAACTAAAAATTACGAAATTTAAAATTGTATGAAAAACTATATTCAAATAATGAACTTCCTTAAATTTAGTTTAAACATTTTAACTTCTTTAAACCAAGTATAAACTTCTTAAATTCTAGTAAAGATTTTCTTTCACATTCCTGAAAATATTTTATAACCTATGGAATTCTTATTTGGTTTGTAGTTTGTATTATATAAGTATTTTAGTGTTGTGAAGAAAATTTAAGCAATAAATTTTACACAAATTTATATTAAAGTATTAAAGTTATGTTCGTTAATACTTTCATAAAAAAATATATGAAATTGATTACTTGGATTTTTGGTAGTGAAACTAAAATACTTATATATTTGAATATTTATACCTAATGAGAATTAAAAATTAATAAATAATACCTGCAGTTTTTTGAATGTTTTTTTTTGGATTTTCTTACTTAATACGAGCATAACATATGAACTAAAAATAAGTTTATTCTGCGTTAGCACAAGTTCAAAGCATCTTTAAATTTAAGAACAATTGACTTGATTTTAAGACATGTTTACTAAATTTAAAAACAAGTTTATACTAAATTTAAGTAAAATGTATATTAATTTTAGTAAAAATTTCAGAAAAATAAAAACAGTATTTACTAAATTTCAGAAAAAAATTACTTAATTTAAGTTAATTGTTTTAACTTGTTTTTAAGAAAATTGTGTACTCGATTTAAGTTAAAATTTCCTTGGAGCCAAATCATTCCCAAATTTCTTTAAATTTAGTTCAAATGACCTAGTATTTGGGAAACAATTTTTTCGGTGTATATTTGTTGCGGATAGCGAATTTCCTGGGAAATTGGGTTTCGCGAAATTTCGGAAATTTTTCCGTTTTATTTTGATTGATATTTTTATATTTTATTGAAGTCTTTTCTCAATATGGCTGGTGGTAAAAAACACCAAGATACTCCTGTATCGGGAGATTTGGCGAAATTGATACAGAGGAAGGCTAAAGTGATTGAAAGTATTTCAAGAATCCGTACCTCTATAGTAGAGAAAACGATATCATTCAATCCCTTTGAGATAGACTGTCGTTTGGAAATACTAAAAGATCATATCACTCAGGCAATGGAGTATCAGTCGCAATTGGATGATTTGGATCCTCAGAATAGCGACAGAAATGAACTTGAAGATCTTTGTGTGAACACGAAGTCTCTATTATTGAGTCTTCAGGCCAAGAATAGAAGAACCAGTTTACCTGAAACTTCTTTTATGATGCAAGGACATCATTCTGGGCTTCCAAATATTAAACTCCCTAAGTTCAGTGGGAAATATTGTGAATTTAAAAATTTCATAAGCCTTTTTGAAGATTTGGTCCACAATGATCCGATGCTAACGGATATTCAAAAGTTCAATCATTTGATATCATGCTTATCCAATGAAGCTTTGGGTACGGTCCAAGCTTATCGCGTTTGCGAGGAGAATTACCCCAAAGCATTAGCCAGTTTAAAAGGGTTTATGATAATGAATGTTTGATATTTTCCGATAATATTTCGAGACTTTTTGATCTTCCTGAGATCACTAAACCTTCCGCTACTGCTTTGCGAAGCATGATTGATACTGTTACTGCTATTTATGAGTCATTGCTTTCTATTGGAGATGATAAGAAGATTTCTAATGCCATTATAATTCACTTAGTGATGTCGAAAGTTGATCCGATCACTAAATCCAAATGGGATGAACAGCTTGACTTCGAAAAGCTCCCATTGTGGTCTGATTGTGAGACCGTCTTGAACAAACGCTATCAGCATATTGCTGCTGATGAATCGTCAAGTTCGAGACCTAAACCTTCTATGAATAAAAACGACAATGTGCCTAAAAAACATATTAGGACATCACTATCTCTTTCGGTTTCTAAACAATCTGCTAATAAGTGCCTATTTTGTAAATCCGATCAGCATAATATTTATAATTGCCCTTCTTTTGCCGCAGTGCCAGTTCTTCAGAGGTTTGACTTTGTAAAAGGTGTGCCTGCGTGTATAAATTGTCTTAAAAAAGGTCATACCATAGCGAAGTGTAGTGCTCAAAAGTGCAGAGTTTGCAATGGTGCACACAATAAACTTCTGCATCGCTACAGTTCAGAGTCTCAAGGTGCAACTACTGTTCAAAATTCATCTGTGAATTATATGTCGGAGCAGCCATCGTGTTCTCACGCTTCGGTGCATTACGCATGCGTGAATAAAAATGTTATTCTAGCCACAGCTGTGGTAAAAGTGAGACCAAGTTCTGGAAATTATATCCTAGCTAGGGCTCTTTTAGACTCCGGTTCTCAATCGAATATGATTACCGAGGAACTTGCACAGAGACTTAGAGTAAAACGAGAAGGAGGCAGATTAGTTTTGAATGGTGTTGACGACATGAGTACATCTTCTAAATCAAGTGTCGAGATATCTGTAATGTCGAGGGTTAATTCTACCCAATTCTTTTCGGAGTTTTGGATATTAAGGCAGATATCTGGTTGCCATCCTAATCGTCGGATTCCGCGATCCGAATTGAATATTCCGAAGAATATTGAATTGGCAGATCCTTGCTTTGATGTACCACAAGGGGTTGATTTATTGATTGGTGGTGAAATTTTCTTTGATCTATTGTGCGTTGGGCAGATAAGATATGATCCGAGTCTTCCAGTTCTTCAAAAAACTTCTCTTGGCTGGATTTTGGTTGGAAGGCACAATCAGTCAAAGGGCTCGGTTTCAAATATGTACCATCTTTGCAATACAATTGAAAACCAGGAAACTGTTGACTCAATTGTTCGAAAATTCTGGGAATTGGAAAAATGTTCGGACGAATCAACAGTTATTTATAGTGAGGAGCAACGAAAATGTGAGGACATGTTCAATGATTCGGTACGGCGTTTACCGTCAGGACGTTTTATGGTCTCACTTCCTTTTAAATCGGATCCTAATCTTTTAGGATCTTCTTTTGATACTGCCAAACGGCGATTTCTTGCGCTTGAGCGCAGACTCTCAAATGACCAAAATATGGGGAAAATGTATCATGATTTTATGAAGGAGTATATCGACTTAGGTCACATGTCTATTACGGACATTCAAATACCGAATGTCCCTCATTATTTTATTCCGCATCAGTGCGTTTTACGACCTCAGAGCACGACTACGAAACTTCGTGTAGTTTTTGATGCTTCGAGCCGAACTTCTTCACGAATTTCGCTTAACGATTTGTTAATGGTTGGGCCTACTGTGCAAGAAGAATTATATTCGACTCTGATCCGTTTTCGATTTCATAAATATGTAATCACTGCTGATATTGAAAAAATGTATCGCCAAGTTTTGGTTGGTGAGAATGATAGAAATTTTCAATTAATCCTTTGGAGACAAAATCCATCTGATCCGCTACAGGTTTTTCGTTTGAACACTGTGACTTATGGCACATCTTCCGCGCCATTTTTGGCAATCAGATGTGTTGTTTATTTGAGCGATTTGTACAAAGAGACTTTGCCTATCGGGGCAAATGTAATTCGCAGTGATTTCTATGTTGATGATTTGCTAACAGGCGCCGATAGTTATCAAGAACTTGTAACTATTCGAGATCAGGTGATTCAAATATTGAGTTCAGCTGGTTTTAATTTGACTAAATGGTTTTCAAATCACCCCGATTTGAATTTTTCTGAATGCAAGAAAAAGTTACTAGATAATGATTCCGATTCGGCTAAAGCTCTAGGCATACATTGGATTCCGAAGAATTATTCGTTTAAGTTTGATTTGGAAGATAACTTTCATGCTCTTAGGGCAACAAAAAGAAACATTTTGTCAGTTTCTTCTCGGTTGTTTGATCCTCTCGGACTTGTATGCCCGATTGTAACTAAATCCAAAATGTTGCTTCAAGAACTTTGGATTCAGAAACTTGACTGGGATGAATCAATACCTATGCGACTAGATACTGCATGGGATAATCTGAGGGATAATTTACTGAAAATTGATTCAATTCAAATCCCAAGATTCGTCCACACAACTTCTTCGGCAAAGGTCCAAATTCATGGATTTGCTGACGCTTCTATTGGGGCTTATGGGTGCTGCATTTATATAAGGAGTAGTGACTCAAATGGGGTCTTTTGTCGGCTACTTACTGCCAAATCTAAAGTCGCTCCACTCAAGACAAAATCTCTTCCGAGACTTGAGTTGTGTGCAGCACACCTGTTGGCAAAATTGTGGGTTCGAATTAAAGATATGATGAGCTTTGAGATCGAGAGTGTTAATTTCTGGACAGATTCAGAAATAACTTTACATTGGATTAAAACACATCCATCCACCCTTGCAACTTTTGTTTCTAACAGAGTTTCTGAAATTCAGGAATCGTCAGATCGCGCTTTATGGCGTCATGTGCCTACAGGGCAGAATCCAGCTGACATTGTTTCTAGAGGATGTGATGTTGATGGTTTAAAAGATTTAATTTGGTTTGAAGGTCCTTCGTTTCTTCTCCACGATATTTCAAAGTGGCCTGTTAACCATCATTTCGAGTTAACAGAGGACCAGGAATCTTTAGAGAAAAGGAAATCTAATGTATTCCTTGTAGTGGAGAATCCTACGGGATTAGGGCCATACCCGATTATTGGGAATATTTTCATTAAGTTGGTTGAGGACCATTCTTCATATAGGAAAATTTTGAGAATCATGTGCTTTGTGCTTCGATTCATTGACTTTGGTAGGAAATGTAAAATTTCAAAGTCAAAATATCCCACTGCAAGGGAAATGAATTGGGCCTTTTATAGGCTTGTGGAGATAATCCAGAGAGAATCGTTCTCTGAGGAGATTCAAAAATTACGGAAATCTCTGGCATTACCGTCGAATATACAGAGGCTAACACCATTTATTCACGATTTTACTGAGGTTAAACGAAACTTTTCACTGGTCAGGGTAGGTGGGAGGTTGCTAAAAGCACCATTACCATATGGTACGAAATTCCCACTTTTATTACCAAGGAGAACACTCTTCGTGACTCTATATTTACGCAATCTGCACCTCGATAATTGTCATGCTGGCACGAAAGCATTGATAGCCCTTTCACGGGAGAATATTTGGCTCATAAATGCCAGAGAGGAGTGCAGTAGAATAGTTCGTAAATGTGTTCACTGTTACCGCTATAAACCGAAATTGATGACCCAAATAATGGGAAATTTACCCACCGATAGGGTGAGAAAGCTACGGCCATTTTTAATAGTTGGCGTAGACTTTTGTGGTCCCGTGAATATTTCATTGCGAATTCGCGGTAGACCACCTGTGAAAATGTATATAGCGGTTTTCGTTTGTTTTACTTCCAAGGCTGTTCACTTAGAATTAGTATCTGATTTGTCTACTGATGCATTTATTCTCTGTTTTAAAAGGTTTACTGCCAGGAGAGGTCTTCCCAGCAAAATTTATTGCGGCAACGCCACCAACTTCGTGGGAGCCAGCCGAACCCTCAAAGAGCTGTACGAAGCGTTCGAACGCAGCAAGGAGGACGTCGTATCGTTCGCAGCGTCGTGCAAGGTAGACTTCAGTTTCATACCTCCCAGGGCTCCTCACTTCAGAGGACTGTGGGAAGCAGCCGTGAAGCAGGCGAAGCACCTACTTCTGCGAGCAGTGAGCAACGCACTGCTCAATCAAGAAGAAATGGCGACAATGCTTGCAGAAGTAGAGGCGGTGCTCAACAGCCGTCCAATAGCACCGCTGTCTCCAGACCCGAACGACGGGGATGCATTAACTCCAGCGCATCTTCTAATAGGGGAGGGTCTGCGTTCGCTGCCGCCAGAATCCGTCGGAGACGTCAACGACAACAATCTGCGGTACTTGAAGCGATGGCAGATGCTCTGCGCTCTCAAGCAGAGGTTCTGGCGAGCCTGGCCCAAGGACTACGTCCTGGGGTTGCAGGACAAGGGCAAATGGCACAAAGAAGAGCCCAACCTGGAAATCGGCCAAGTAGTAGTGGTCCACGAGGACAATCTCCCGCCCCAAGAATGGCTGACCGGGATAGTCGTCCGCGTAATCGAAGGCCAAGACGGCAAGGTCAGAGTGGCGGAGGTAAAAACCAAAAACGGCGTTTATAAGCGCCCTATTACTAAACTGGCACCACTACCAGATGTTTGAAGACCTACGGTCCTTCAATGTGGCCGGAATGTTGGAACATAATGGAGTTTTTTGGCCTGATGGTTTTCTCCATTTGGTTTTCTTTATCTAAAATATTTTTTTTACCCTTTTTTTTACTTACTTTTTTATTCTCTTTTTTTAATAATAACACATTGTTATTAATTGTTTTTTAAATAAACGTTTTATTGAACTAAAGGTTTATAATTAAAGTAAAATCAAAATTTAAGAACTTATGTCATAACATGAACTTATATAGACATAATGGCTCATATGAATAACAAATAGATATTACCAATAGGGGGAAATACAGGGTTTTTTAAGCAATTACTTCACAAATCTAGTCTACTTGGGAGTAGACTAGAAATTTAATTTTTTAATTTTCGTTTACATTTCATGCTATTCTAACAGCCAATTGTTAAATTTGGAGTTAAAAGCCATTCCTAAGCCCAAAGTAATTACTTCGAAGTAATTGCTAAGTTTTATTCATATGACCCAATGTTAGCTATAAATGGACAATATAATTTCCTTTGGCAATCCTGTTTTTAATGAATTTAGTCACAATGTTAATTGTAACGGTATTGCTGAAAATAAAGGAAAACATACAATAAGAAGAAATATATTACCAATAAATAGTTGAATTTTATATACAAAACCAACAAGACGCGTTTTATTTACCCCCTTTTTTTTCGTTAAAATTTTTAAATTTGCCCACCATTTTTAAAGTGATAAAATTTAGATTTTTTTAAATTTATCAAATCCTTAAAAACTATTAAGGAATAACACCCATAAAAAATATCATTTTAAACAATAATATTTTAAAATGATTTGGTCAAAACCTAATTGTAATATTACTGACTACAATGAGGCATATATTTCTTGCTGGCTCTGCAACATTGTGTACCATGCGAGATGTGTTGGTATTGCTGTCCGTGCTGCTGATAACTTGGCGGAAAACAAAAGTCTCCGTTGGTGCTGTCAAAAATGTAAAGTGTATGACATGAAATTCTTCTCACCCGAGTAAAAAAATAATATGATGTCATATGTAATGATATCTTATTTAATATAATTGGAGATATTCTATGATCCGAAAAATGGTGGATAAAATTATATCGGATAAGATCTAAATATATTGAATCATATAGAATCTCATCCGGATTTTGACCCGATATAATCATATCTAATTTGATGTAGAGAGACATAATTATACCAGGTTCAAAACAAAAACTAATAAAAAGTACATACTAAAAAATAACACCCTTAAGAATTCAAAATTTAAATAAAAATTTAAGTATTTAGAAGAAGTTGTACATAATTGTAACGGAGCATTTTAAGCCTTCTCATATAAAATTTTATTCTACCCGTAAACTGTGTAAACCTGGTATGTTTACGAGTTTAACCCTCTAATGCTCTTTCTTCTGATTGCGATAATATTTAAACTATATATTTGGCATTGAAAATCTACTATGGAAGAAATATTAAAAATTTTAATTTATCGCTTTATTTAGGCGATATCGCATAATAAAGTTTGAATACGAATCAAGAAATCCAGTAGTTAAAAAATTTCGGTTTTTGCTATCAATATAATAAAATTACTTACTGAAAATTACTCATTTAGTCTTGTTCTTTCAATAGTTATGGCGATTTTCGCTTTTTGAAAATTAGGAAATTTGGCACAAAACATCAATAAATTTTGACGAAACTAGTTTTGCTTAGTACTAGCTCTGAGTATGTAATCAGTGTTTAATTTCAGCTAGTTTTTGATTTAGAAATATATTCGCAAGATGTATCCTGACGTTATACTGTGAGTCCTGGAGCAAAATTTGTAGCTGATTGACGATAATGTATGCCAGATCGTAAGTGTATTTTTGACGATTTTTCAAATATTTTTTACGGTTTTAAAATGTTAATTTTTTCAAATTTACAAAATTTTAACTGTACATTAGGGCGGGTCGATTTAATAATCGCCCATCAGTGAAAATCGTATTCTAGGGATCAAAATAAGAAACTTCGCCGAAGGAACCATACCTCTAAAACGAATTCTACTACCCCCCAACTGTTGACTTTTGTCCCGTAGGGTCAAGTTTTGAAAAATCCCACTTTGACCCATTTAGAGTGCCCCAATCGAGTCCAAATGTATGACCGACCCCCACTATTTTTGGAGGCCCGATCCACCCATGCCAGTGGCACACCCCCTGGAACTCCCCTGGGGGGTTCCCCATACAAATATTTTAAAAAATCACCATTTTTGGCACTTTATTTTATTATTTTTTATTTATTTTATTTATTTTTTCTCTTTAGAAATTTATTTAGTCAGAACATATGTAAATGAAAAAATTAATTTAACTTAGTAATAGAAAAGAAAATAAAAAAAATTACTGTTTGAAGTCTTTTTTGCTTTCAAGTCTGGGCAATTTCGCACGGCTCTCTAATGGCGTCACCATAACAGCCTCTACATTTTCCGGTATAACTCGTTTGGAAACCCTAGCTAGCAATTGAACGTGTCGTTCTGTTGCAGGTCGTAAAATAGGTTGTGTGGGTTTTTTAAGCCACCACAAGACATAGCTGCATGTCGTAAACTTACTTAAGCTAAATCGGTTACAGGTAGAATTGAGCATAAAATTATCATAAAGGATTTTCCAGAAGTAATAAAAGGCGCACTTGCTTAACAGAATTTGTAGTCAGATTAACGTTTAATTTACATGTAAGTACTTTATGGGCAGTTTTGACAACAAAATCGGTTACAGGTAGAATTGAAATTACCATTTCATTCTTATTACCTCGTCTCCTAGACCATATATAACGCAACAGTTTTTGTGAATGCATTAAGTCGTTGTGAAGAACTCGAAGTGTGAAGTGCTAATTTGAGATAAAAAAATATTTAAAAAAAAATCATTCCAAATCAAGAAGTTTACAATGAATCCACCATCCTCTACACCGCAAGATGAAGCAATAACAACATCAACAACTATCGAAAACCCAATGAGTCATATACCCAGGCATGATGTTACTGTTTTTGGTGTGTCTACTGATTTGACTGATCTTAATTTACCAACCCATCTGGATATCTTGAGATATTATTTTTACTTGAGCGAACAAAAAAAGTTGTCCTATAAAGCATTCACTATTCAAGTACAAGATAAGTTGATTGGAATTTGGGAAAAACTTGGTATGGAAATAATGCTGAAAAAAAGTGTATGTAATAAATTGAATAGATTGCTTGACAAATATCAAGAGCAAATCAAGAGAAGAAACAAACCCCAACAATTTACAGAGTATGTAAAATCTCTGGAAACAATTTTTTTCATTGGAACATGTAAATGCGATTTGAAGGCAGCTCCATGTGCATGCGGTTTGGTTCCCGAACGCCTCAAAGAGTTTATGCACGATCAACATCATCAGAGAAGTCTAACAATGGATGGATTTGCGATCGAAATTGAAGAGCAAGGAGCAACGTCTATGTCATCAATGCCAACATACCAAGATCCCGATGATTCAACATACGCACCGCCACCGGTTCAAGAAGATTTGGATATAAGCACAAGTTCACAATACACACAGAGATACGATTGTTTTAACTTTGCCTTGGTATGTGACAGATTTGGCGTGCCTGATAGAGTAGCATCAGCAATGGGAACAGCTCTTTTCCAAGATTTTAAAATGAAAGATATCCATGGCAAACCTCTCATCATGGATAAATCGAAAGTTCGCCGAGAAAAAGAGAAATGCAGACAAGAAGTGCTTCGCAAACGGTTAGATGATACCAATTTGATAGCATTTTCATTCGATGGCAGAAAAGATGATACTTTAACGAGAGATACAATTGATGAGAAGTATCATACTAGAATGGTAAAAGAACCTCATCTTGTTATTTTGAGAGAACCGAATTCTGAATTGATTGGTTACGTAAGACTGGAACATGAAACCGCTGAATACAAAACAACCAAATTAAATGATTTTTTCAACGATAAAAATATATCACTGGATGCATTAATTGGCATATGCACTGACGGTGAGCCAACAAACACTGGCCCAAACGGTGGAATTATACGACGATTCGAATTGCTGTTAAAAAGACCATTGCATTGGTTCGTTTGCCTTCTACACTTCAACGAACTTCCGTTTCGGCATTTGTTTGAAGCTTTGGATAAATCAACCAGCACTGGACCAAGATCGGCAACCTGAAAATTGAGCCGTCAAATCGAAACTTGTGAAACTCTTCCGGTAAGTTATTGCTATCACTCATTTATTATAATTGTCAACCGTTTTTAATTGTTTTATTTTTATATATTTTCAGGTGGTGGACGGCTTTCAGAAAATTGAGTTGAAAAATATGCCCCCTGCTCCAGAAAAAATTGAATTTTCCACCGATTCCAAGTACTTATACGACATGGCCCATGCAATTTCTAGCGGCGTGGTTTCAGTGGATCTGGCAAACATCAAACCAGGGAAAATTGTACATTCTCGGTGGCTCACCAAGGCCGCTAGACTATTACGATTATATGTGACAACGGAAAATCCAGATGCAAATTTAAGAATACTGGTTGAATTTATAATTACATGTTATGTGCCAATGTACTTCAATATCAAGTATTACAGCTCTATCGTGTACGGTAGTAGATTATTTTTCAAATTCATTAGTTGGTCAAGATTTCTAGAACCTCATTTACGCAAAATTGTCAATAAAGTAATTACAGATAATTCATATTATGCGCATTCGGAAAATATCTTGTTATCAATGTTGTTTGATGATAGCAAAGAAAAGCGCGACTGTGCTATCAAGATAATTCTACGCTATCGAACCGATGTTGACGACCCAACGGGACTTAGAGCTTATAAAAAACCAGATATAAACTTTTATTGCACAAGTTACACGGAAATGATCAATATGAATGACATAAATGACGTATTTGAACCACCATTCACGCGAAGCATTCCAAGAATATTTAAATCAAGATGATCCACCGTTTAATGATCCAAAAATTCCATCACACATACAAGAAACAGAACCACACGTTAAATTGCTAGCTAGCGTTTCCAAACGAGTTATACCGGAAAATGTAGAGGCTGTTATGGCGACGACATTAGAGAGCCGTGCGAAATTGCCCAGACTTGAAAGCAAAAAAGACTTCAAACAGTAATTTTTTATTTTTTCTTTTCTATTACTAAGTTAAATTAATTTTTTCATTTACATATGTTCTGACTAAATAAATTTCTAAGGAGAAAAAATAAATAAAATAATAAAAATAAATAAAATAAATAAAAAATAATAAAATAAAGTGCCAAAAATGGTGATTTTTTAAAATGTTTGTATGGGGAACCCCCCAGGGGAGTTCCAGGGGGTGTGCCACTGGCATGGGTGGATCGGCCCTCCAATGTTAGTGGGGGTCGGTCATACATTTGGACTCGATTGGGGCACTCTAAGTGGGTCAAAGTGTGATTTTTCAAAACTTGACCCTACGGGACAAAAGCCAACAGTTTCTTATTTTGATCCCTGGAATACGATTTTCCCTGAGCCATGGGCGATTTTTTTGCCTCCCCACAAATCGACCCGGCCTACTGTACATGCTTCTCGTTTGAAAATAGTGCCTTATACAAAAAAACTTTTGAAGGTGAAAAAGTAGGTAATTATGTTTTCTATTGATATAATATAACTTGTTTAATAAAAAAATGTTATTTAGCGAAAAACTATTTAATATCTGAAGACCGCTTTTTAGCGGCCTTGGGCATTAGAGTGTTAATGTCAAATTCCATACACAAAAAATATGGCTTGTATTTATACAAGATTTACAAGGAATTTACGAGTTATAATGAGTACGCCTTTTATATTTTGAAATCATACATAATCTCTCATAGAAACAGAATTTTTTACATTGCGCTATACTTAAATATATCTAAAACAACTTAGAAAAAACTTTAAAATTGAGCTATATAAAACTTTATATGTTTACCGATAAAGCCATTTTTAATTATATATGACGCTGTATTAAAATTGTCATAGCATATGTAACTAAATATGGTACATATTAATATATATGGGGACATATATATTTATACTGATCTATATATGACATCATATAAGAAATTTTTGAAAAACTCAAAGCTATACATAATTATATCCACAAAAATAAAGTAACACACTTGACTATATATAAACATATTAGTCCATATTAAATTATATAATTTCCTATGTACTCGGGTAAAAAAAATAATATGATGACATATGTAATGATATCTTATTTAATATAATTGGAGATATGCTATGATCCGAAAAATGGTGGATAAAATTATATCGGATAAGATCTAAATATATTGAATCATATAGAATCTAATCCGGATTTTGACCCGATATAATTATATCTAATTTGATGTAGAAAGACATAATTATATAACGCTTCATATTTCAAGATCAAAACAAAAACTATTAAAAAGTACTGAAAAATAACACCCTTAAGTTAAGAATTAAAAATTTAAATAAAAATTTAAAAGAATTTGTACATAATTCTAACCAAGCATTTTAAGCCTTCTCATATAAACTTGTATTCTACCCGCAAACTGTGTAAACCTGGTATGTTTATGAGTTTAATGTCAAATTCCATACATAAAAATATGGCTTGTATTTATACAAGGTTTACAAGGAATTTAGGAGTTATAATGAGTACGCCTTTTATATTTTGAAATCATACATAAATATATCTCAAAAAAACATAGTTTTTTTTTACATTGCGCTATACTTAAACAAATCTAAAACAACTTAGAAAAAAATTTAACATTGAGCTATAGATATATATATTTTCCGATAAAGCCATTTTTAATTATATATGACGATGTATTAAAATTGTCATAGCATATGTAAATATTTATGGCACATACAAATATATATGGGGACATGTATATTTATACTGATCTATATATGACATCATATAAGAAATTTTTGAAAAACTCAAAGGTATACATAATTATATCCGCAAAGATATAGTGTTACACTTGACTATATATAAACATGTTAGTCCATATTAAATTATATAATTTCCTATATAACTATTTTTACTCGGGTAACTATTTTTACTCGGGCATTAATTAAAAATACTCTTTCCGAGTTTGATAATATAAATAATGATCTCAAGCTGCTAACTGATAAATCTTAAAAGTATAAAGAGTTATTTGATAATGCATCTTGTCTAATTAACTATTTGGAATCGCCTACTAAATCACCTAAAAGGAAAAAACTGCTGATATCACTATTAATCAAATACCACCTAATGATCTTAGTGATATAACAGACCCAATTCAGCCTACTTTGCATTCTGGTCAAATATTAGTTGCTCCAACTACTGAGTCAAATGGTGTTTCAACATATAAAAGTTCTACCGAAATACAAAATCCAGCTGAAAATGCCGCTCCTTTAAATTTTACTCCTTCAGGTTTGAATAAAATTACATCTTTAAATAATGCAATTTATCAAAAATCATCCACCAACTTGCCTGCTGAGGAAATTATTTGCTCCAAAAATAAGAATGTTGAATTAATCGCTGTAAAAATTCGTTTTAAAAATAAATGCCTGTTCATTTCCTGCTCATACATTCCTCCCCATTCAAATAGTGATATTTATATTGAACATGCTTCTGCTACTAGTTCTGCTTTCCAAACATCTAAATCGTGTGATATACTGGCTGCGTTTGGTGACTTTAACTTAAATTCTATTTTATGGAATCAATCAACTGATTCCAATGCACTGGTTTCTGTCATTTCTAATGGATGCACCAATGACTTCGTTGACACATTACTTAGTTATGGTTTATCTCAAATCAATTATATACCTAATATGCAAGGAAAATTTTTAGATTTAATTTTCGTAAATCATGCGTCCGAAATATCATTGATCTTATCATATCCTGTTACCCTTCCTGAGGATCGTTATCATCCAACTTTAGAGTTAAAAGTTTTGCTTCCATCTATTGGTCAAAAAAATATTATAAACACAAGAGAGTATTGCTTTTCTAAAACTAACTACACTCTAAAAAATTTATGTAAATTTACTACTATAAAATGGGTAATTTTTTGTGTAATATAACAAATAGTGAGTAAATATAAACACCAAATGCGTAAAAGCCTTTTCGTACGCACTTTCATATACAATAATACACATAAAACTTAAAAATAGGCATTATGTGTTCATAATTAAACAATTTGTGTCTAAAATTAGTATTTTGTTGGTAATTTAAAACTTTACACGAAAAGCTTGTAAATTTACTAACTTGTAGTAGTAAAAAAATATTGACATTTCTAAATACTAAAAAACTTTAAGAAATAAAAGCAAAATTTATTTAAAACAAATTTTATTAACGACGATGATACTGCGGAGATAATGATAGCTGCAAATGGAAAAACGAATTGCCATTCATATCCTATTATCCAACCAAAAAGAAAAATACTCAAGTTCAAGACATGAACAATGTTTCAAGCAATAAAAACATGCCTAAAGTGTTGTTCAAAAATACCAGTTCCTAAAACCACCGAAATTCTTGTATCGCTAAATACAGGCAAAATATTCAATCATCCAATGTGGCGAAGTGGGTGGCACAAATTACAAATACATTAACTTAGGTTAGTGGAGAAAATTAATCAAGAAAAAAAATCAAACCTATTCTCAAACAGTTTGCTAAATTTCGTGGAATAACGATTATGAATTTTTAAAGTAACTATAATAAACTACAAGAAACTAAAGTAAAAATATGTATAAGGCTTTTTATTAAAAAACATATAATTTTTTAATAAATTTTTTTGTAATTTTTTTTAAAATTCTTTTACGCACATACGATGTAAATTTACGCATATTGTGTGTACCACTTTGCACATGATGTGTGTAATATTTTTTATTTACACACATAGAGTAAATTTACCCAATTTATAGTAGGAGTTCAGTTAACTACTATAAATTGGGTAATTTTAAACAAAAATTAATTAGAGTGTATGTTAAACTAAATGAACTTTTAACTTCTTTTAATTGGAACCATGTCGTTTGCTCAACCGATTTTAACGAAATGTTAAACTGCTTTTATAACACTTTGAATGATTGTATTGCTAAATCTGTTCCTAAAATTTTTATTCGCAACAACATTGGACCACCTTGGAATAATGACTGTTTGGTAAATCTAAAAACAAAATGAATAAAATGTTCAAAAAATATAAGAAAACTGGTTCATCATGAGATTTTTATAACTACTCGATTGCAAGATCAGAATATAATGTAACAAACACAAAAGCATACAACAACTACCTTATCCGTATCAAAAACCAATTGAAGAACAACCCTAAATCATTCTATAAGTTTGTTAACTCCAAACGGCGATCACGTGATTTTCCTAATTCTCTGAAACTTGGTAATATTGTAGCAAATGATGTTTTAATATCCAATATGTTTGCTGACTTTTTTGAATCGACTTACTCAATGAATAGTTATAATGAATCAACTCCGTATCCTTTTCTTTTACCAGAATCTTCAACTATAAATATCCCATTTTTAGATAAAAATGTAGTTCTCACAAATTTGAAATGCATAAAAAACTCGTTTATTCCAGGCCCGGATGGAATTCCTAGTAATATACTTAAACACTGTGCTGCTGAGTTAGCAGAACCCCTCACTAAAATATTCAATAAATCTTTGTGTAGAGGGTATTTCCCACCTATATGGAAGGTATCTTTTATTGTGCCTTTGTTTAAATCTGGTAGCAAAATACAAGTGTCAAACTATAGAGGAATAGCAAAATTAAGTGATATTCCTAAATAATTGGAGAAAATTGTAACCGACGTATTAAAGCATCAAGTATCACCTTTATTATCTCCATGCCAGCATGTTTTTCGTAAGTCTCGATCCACTGTTACAAACATTTTGGAACTCACTACAATCGTAAATAACGATATTAAGAACCGGATGCAAACAGATGTTATTTACACTGATTTCCTCAAAGTTTTTGATAAAGTGAATCATCAGTTGTTGTTGTACAAACTGAATGTAATGGGGTTCAGTAGTTCCTTGTTAATGTGGTTAAGATGTTACTTGCAGGATAGAACTCAACGGGTTAAATTTAGAGATGCTGTTTCCAGAAATATTGAAGTTCCTTCTGGTGTTCCGCAAGGAAGTCATTTAGGTCCAGTGCTTTTCACGTTATTTATTAATGACCTTCCTTCTGTTATTCAACATTCCAGTGTTATTATGTATGCTGATGATGTGAAAATATTTCGTACTTTAATAAATATTGATGATAAATATTTGCTTCAATCTGATCTTGATAGTTTTTCGAGGTGGTGTAAACTTAATTTAATGGAACTTAATATAAAGAAATGTAAACATATGTCTTTTTTCCGAGTTAATCATGTTCATACCAACTACTACGTGGATGAAGTTGAACTTGAATTTGTAAAATCCATTAATGATCTTGGTGTCTTACTAGTTCATAATCAAACTTTTCGACCACATATCTCCTTAACTGTAAATAAGGCTTATGGGCTTTTGGGATTTATGAAACGCTGGAGTAAAGAATTTACTGATCCAAATGTTACGAAGCAGTTATATATCTCATTGGTCCGTCCTATTCTTGAATATGGTTCAGTTATATGGGACCCGTGCTACTCGATTCATATTAACTCTATCGAATCTGTACAAAAACAATTTCTTCTTTTTTTGTCTACGTGTACTTGGTTGGAATTCTTACAATTTGCCTTCCTACAAATATAGACTTGAACATATAAAGCTACCTTCATTAAAAAGCCGTCGTACTATGCTTAATATTTCTTTTTTAATGAGTATTATCCGTGGTGATATCGATTCCAACTTTTTACTAAGTAATATCCGATTTAACTTTCCATTTAGATCAACCAGAAATTTTAAACTCATAAATGTAAATTATTTTAATACTGATTATTCGAATAATGATCCATTCCGTCGGTTATGTGTCCAATTTAATAATTTTTATAATATCATTGATTTGTCCGAAACCAGAACTATTTTGAAGCGTAATTTAATTCTATTTTTGAACAAATAATTTTAAATATATTTTATTTTGTACACTCAAAAAAAAGTTAGTAAAGTCAGCAAAAATTGTTGCTGTGTCAGCAAATTTTTAGTCAGGAGCGTGCTTGCAAAAAAGTTGGTAATTTCAGCAAAAGGTTTGCTGAAAATCAGCGAGCCGATTTTTACCAAAAAAATAGTAATCTTCAGCAAAAATTTTGCTAACACTTAGTCGACTGCAAATGGAAAAAATGCTTGCTAAAATCACTAAACTTTTTGCTGAATATTAGTAGATTGAAAAAAACTCAAAAAACTTGTAGCGAAATTTTACTTTAGTTAATTTATTTGCTGAAAATTTAAATATAGAATATGTGTAGAGTTGTTTTCCTTTTTTTGTCATTTCCGTTTCCAGACAAGCTGCGACATCTACATCTAGTCTATCTGGATGTCGTCCACGATATGAATGCTGTTATCAGCACAATTTTTGTAGCAAAATAAATTAGTAAAACATTAGTTCAAAATTAGTTTAGTGCTAAAAAAATATAACTAAAATTTTTGCTAAAACGGAATTTCAGCAAAAAAATTGCTAAAAACTAGTACACTTGATATACAAGATGTTTTACTAATTTTTCTACTAACTTATTTTTTTGAGTGTATATATGTATCGAATTTTTTTAATCTGTAAGGATAATTTGTAAATCCATAGACTTAAATAAAAATAAAAAAAAATGATTGGTTCACATTTCGTAAATTCGAGAGTGATTTCTATGCGCTTTTTTATATTTAAGAATTAAATTCAGTAGTCTTGTACTTCACGTGTACCAAAATTCTGCAAATCCTTGATAACACACCTCAACAAACTTTCAGAGGTTTCAGCTTTGATACATGACTCATTTTGAATTTGATACGCTGATTCCAAATTCTTAAATGTAAGCTACCAAAAATTGATTGAATATGTGTTTTTCTGAGAGTGGTTTTCAAAAGAATTTTTTCCTATAACGGTACACAAATTAAAAAACTGTTTTCCTATGTATTTTAGAGAACAAAATTCATTCTTTACTACCATCGTAACAGAAAGTCTTAAAGAATAGAGATTTGGAATCAGCAAGTAAAATACTAAAAGTATGTATCAAGCTTCTACCATTTTGTAGAGGTGTATAATTCGTGTCAAATTGTTCTAATATTGGTCACTATTTTCAGTTTTAATTACTCAAGACAGATTTTGGGTACTTGAACCTTAAAAGAATAAATTTTTCCTATTTCCTTATATGATACCAATTTCTGTAAGCTATCTCAGAAACCTAAATCCTAAATAGCAAAAATTTGTGCACGTTTTTAAGTAATGATGCAATATTTTTAAGTTTTGGTAAAGCCGGGAAATGCACATCGAAAATACTTATATATGTCATAAAAGATTCTTAGTCAAAGTTTGGTTAAAGCTGCGCATTAAATTTTTTTAAATAATCATCATTACAAGTTTAATTTATTAAAATATCTTATGTAGGGTGAATTGTTCTTAAATAGCCTTGGTTAAGTTTCTTAACCACAGAAATTTCTATGGTTAAATTTAAGCATTGGTTAGAAGAAATGCTTGGTTAAAATTTAGATAAGTTATTCAAAAAATATGTTTACCAGTGGTTAAGGCTAGTAGAGGTCTTACCCAGCGTATGAATTGAGATAAGTTAACGGACCTTAGTGTATTTATTTTTAGGTTCTTTGTGTTTGAAAAAACTGGAACGGGCGTACTTTCACATCGGCGGGCCACAAGGAGGGCTTAAAAATATCATTGTAGTTCTTTGCGTTGATTCCAATTTTAAAAGATATTTTTCCATCCTTTTTAATCAATTTGTAACATTCAGTATTACTTTTTTCAAAACTAGCATATTTCAGTACATACATATTTTACAAATTGTTCCGCTGTTACGTTAGGTTTGAATGATGATGTATGAGCCCAGATTTTTTTAACGATAACATCAAAATCATTTGTTTTATTATCACCTTACGAGTATATAGCTCGTTTGCATTTCCTTTTAGACTTTATTTGAGTCCAACCCGAATTGTTTAATGGGATGCACTGAGAGAATTATCCTTCATGATATTAATGATATAATTTCATAGAATTTTTTCGTAGAATCAATGAAGAATTTCATTATGTATATAATATTTAATTAATATTATGAAATTTTTCATAACTTTTCTTTCATAAAATTTCATAAATAAAATATCCATAAATTTAATATAAATGTTCTGTATATATATGAAATTGTTCAATAGTAATTACTTTTTTTAATTTTTTTATAAAATATCTTCATTTCCTGAGAGAATATTTTTTTATAATTTTTATTTTTTTAAAATTAATTTTTTATTATTAATTTTGGACTATGAAATTTTTTTACAAATCATATTATTTTTTTCGAAACTTTTTTATGAAGTTTTGTAATTTAATGAATTCTTTCTTTAGATATATTTTGTACATCCGTAAAATATGCTACGGGTTTATTACGCCTTTTGCATTTGCTAGTACTTTTTATTTATCCACTCCAGCTTAGCAACGCAACAATCAACTATAATAAATAATAGTAAATGAAATTGCTTCGTAGATTTTATGGAGCTCTTCATTGGCTGAATGATTTATTCATTGGACGAGTGGCCTATTATTTTTATGAAGAGTTTCATTAATTTTATGAACTTTTCATAAACATTGACTTTAATGAAACCTGTTTCATAGATTCTGTGAAAAGTTTCAATGGACGAGTTCCAGTGACAATTTTTATTGAAACTATGAAGAAATTCATTACTGAAGTGATGAAAATTCTCTCATTGTGTAACTTTCTGCATTAGAGAGAGTAGAAGCGTCACTATCGGAATTGTCAGCTTAACAATTCAAAGCAATAACATTATATGGTTCAGTAGTAACACCAACAGAATTATGATTAGCATCGTCATTTACAGAAGCAACAACAGGATTTGCGTGGGCACAATGACTATCAGATACATTTAGGCAATTGAGAGAAGATGAAGGAAAAGAACCACCCAAAAGTGCACGAACTCTTCGTTGTTTATCATTATTTGAAGTTATGCACTTATTGACAATTGCTTTTTTTTTGTAAAGAAACACGATCAGTTTCATTATTGCTGTTTACGTATATATGATTTTTCTTTTAGTTTTTTAACTTCTTTTGACAATATTGACCCCGTAGCAATTAAGTCTTGATGTGTTGGCACAGTTATTACAATTGTATGCAATGTTTTTTGAAGATTTTATAAGATTATAGTGATTATCACTATCAACACACAGACTTAATTGTGTAATATCCACTGCAAATGATGTATTTAAGAAAAGCGCTACCGATTGCTCTAAGGCAACTAGCCAAACAAGTGTTACTTAAGTAGAATGCATTAGACAAAATGAAAGAAAAAACACGACTTGCTCAAACGATAGTCACTACTGAACTAATTAATTTTATTCAGATTGATTTTTATGAAAGTTAGTGGCCTGGTCAAGAGAATACACTCACAATATATTTTTTATTTAAAAAGTAATACTTAGGTAAAGTTTGTTTTCAATTGAAGGATCAATTAAAATATATTGAAACATATTGTTTAACTTTTTATATTCGTCAATAAAAAACAAACAAAAAAAAAATATTTATCGTCTGTAGCAGTTGTTATTTTCAGTCAAATATTCTATTTTTAGATTTCTATTTTTAGAAAAAATAATTTAAATAATTTCGTTGTTTTCTGTTTTAAAACAAAAAATTCAAATATTTTCGGTTTTCTTTTTTATTAAAATAGTTTGTATATATACAAAATTATTCCCATTCAAATTACAAGAAATTCTTTACTCATAGACACAAACATAGCCAATAAAAATATGAACGTGTGTGTGAACCACAAAATCGTTTTTTTTTATGTTTTGTCAGTTAAGAATTGATGATTGTGTTAATAGACTTTTCAATTATTTTTATTTCTTTTATGGATTGTTTAAAAAATGTTTGAAAATAAATAGCAAAATGGTTTGAATATAATGAAAAATCAGTAGTCCTTTTTTTAATTGTGTTTCAATTAATGTAATATATATATATTTTAGGTTGCTTTTAACGATAAAATATTGTGAGTGTACTTTTTTCAACTTTTAACCTCATTTTCATAATGTACAGTCAGCTGGTAACTGGGACTTTTGCTGCCATAGTTGTTGTGGGTGCCTATATAAATTTTTTATTTAACTGCTTGTTAAATTTTAACTGGGCATTTAATACTCCTTAGTCCATAGACTTTTATAATTCAAATTAAACAGCAATTAAACAATTACATTTTTTTACAAACATATTAAGTAAATTATAAATTTATGTAATTGCCATTAATATTAAGGTGTTTTTTTGTTATGCTTTATAGGCCCATTTTACATTAATAAATGGCCCATACATGGAAACTGTGGTTGCTGTTGTTAAGTGATGGTGCACTTACTTTATATAGGCATAGTTAATGTTGCCAATAATTCACTTGTTTAATAAAAGGAATGTAAGTAATTTAAAATTTATGTAACTATATTAACAGTACACATAATTATAAAATGACAAATAACTAAACTAATGTGAACTGAAAAATAAGTTGTAAGAAGTAATCAAAAATTTAGCTAGAAAAAAAAAATAAAAAAATATTCTTTGTTTTTAATTATAGGAACTATTTTTTTAAGAGTTGTGAAAAATAGCATTCAACTTATTTATTTAGACCTCAATTTTTCTACGTACTGCATTGTTATGAACATATTCACCCAAGTAGAAATTGCCAACGTTACAACAAAAGTTGTACTGGGAGAGCACTGTTTTTTACGAAATGCCGGTACTACTTAAAACGTGCTTTACCAGTACTGTTTTCTGAAAATTAACGAGCTTTTTTTAATTTATTAAAATTAACAATTTTATAAATTTTACGTATTTTTACATCTATTACACAATTATTTATGTAAGAGAGACATCGCCATTCTTTCCTTGTGAAGTTTCGAAAGAATACATTTGAAGAAATTCCATCAAGTCTCAAGACATTGCCAAAAAAAAAATAAAAATAAAAAAAATCTGTGATGTACACTAAGAGGACAGTAAAGTTCTAGCAAACTACTAAATTTGTTATTAAATGTACTGGAATAATACCAAAAAAATAAAATCCCAAGCCTGCGCTAACGTTGGGAAATAGCTACGGCCAAGCGTTTATTGGTGTTATCATTTCGACAACATGGCAGTACAGTGAAAGTTAAAAATCCGACGCATTGCCAGTACATGTACTACCGCCTCCAATACCGGGCCAACATTGTGCCGTTTGTATTTTTCTACCTGTGCAGTTACGTATGAGTTATTTTTTCCTTCAGATCATATCACGTATACGCACCGTATGAAAAGAAATAATAGATATAAATTTTTGAATAAAAATATTAGCCGTTTTTTCTAATCACTTGGATTTCATAAATCCAAAAAGTATTTCTAAAAGTGCTCAACAGATGGGGTTAGATTCTTCCTATTTTAAAAAAATTTTCTGTCCGACACTTCTTTCACCCTAATTTTTAATACCGAATTCGATAGTGAAGGATTTTACTTTAACTTTTAATTTATAATTATATTCTACATAAAACATCGATAAACAGTCTGCCTTTTCAGTTTTATCACTTCAATTTATATTTTTACACAATTGAAAAATTCCATTGCAATATTTAATATTCACTAATTGGATTTAATTAAATTACTTACTGTGGAGTGAAAAATTGCCATTTCTATTTGAGCTATTTATCCATGTCCAAGATGAAAAATATGTATTTGGTGAGGTGTAGTTTTTTTTCTAAGCATATTTCATAAAAAAATTTAATAAAAACCTTTTATTTGTTAGTTTTTAAATTTTTTTTGTTTCTCTTTTAATTTTTATTCGTATTTTTTTCTGACATTAAATTAATAGGCTGTTTCATATATTTGTGCTTTTATTGTGGATTTATTAAATCCAGCTTTTTTTTGGATTTAATAAATCCATTTTTTGTATGAAAAATTCTAAATCCAGGTGATTAAAAACACGCTAATTGTCTTGCAAAACATGAAAGAACAACTTTTCTTAAATAAATTATAGTTGAAATGGTGTTCAATTATTAAATACCAAGCATCGGATAGTTGCCAATTTATTTTATAAAATGTTTTAATATGTTTATAAAAGTGTTTACTGTTCATTATTTAATTTCAGTAAAAATAATATTATTTTTATATGCTGGTATATTGAGCTTTTTGTTTTCAGGGTCCATTTAAAAAAAAGCAACAAAACCTATTATTAAAATTATAATGAAAACCAAGTGACCAACCAATTTGGCATGCGTGTATAAATGTTTCTTCTATCTTCTATATATGTATATATAGAAACTTCGTTGCCTGCAGTTCTAGATACGTTTTGGAATTTATTTAGAGATATGTTATTATTTTTCTAGGGACTTTTCTCTTTTAATATATTTGTTTAATTCTTTTGCAGTAGATGTTTCAATTTCAAGTTTCACATATCTAACTCAACCCTCTAATGCTCTTTTTTTGATTGCGATAATATTGAAACTACCTATCGGAACCAAAAAAATCTTTGCCTTATTCAATAATTTTAATTGGAATTACTTTAAATTCATTATTAGGAAAGTTACATTCATTTGCGAACAGAAAATAAGTACGATGAACCAAAACACTGTCACATTATCCAAAATATTGGATTTTCTAATCAATATTGAAAAAATACTAACTTCTCAATTACATTCAATACCAACAACTAATTTTTTTGTAAGAGAAGCAACACTTAGGAAGTTTTTCCTATTAATTGACGTGTTGATTTCTTTGGAAAAAGGATAGAGAAGAAGTGAAAGGTGGTGAAAGATAAAGGGCTTTAAATATGGCAACACTGTAATTGCGCGAGATCTTGAATTTTAAAACAGTTGTTGCGCGACATCTGATAAAGAGTTGGCGAACTTTGTTGAAGCTTAACAACGCGCTAACCATTACACCACACCGTCCATAATTTATCGAAGATTTACCCATTTGAATAAAATATCGGCAGCAAAATCTAGTATGAGTTGTGTTTCAATGAAATCTATCACTCTATCCAAAATATTAGTTTTTCCAATCAATTTAAAATTTGTTTGTCAACTTTAGTGCCAGTAACCAAAAATTTTTATTATTTTGATAATTATAATAATGTGTTGATACTAGGAACAGAAATTTTGTTTATCATAATAACAAGAGGGTATTAACTCAAAATTTTAAAATTTTCAGTAGAGGTGAAAAACTGTTTGTGGGTACATTTCAAGAGAATTAGAAAATCCGAATACATCATAGTAAGCAAATTTAATTTGAAAATATATTTACATTGTTTTTCTTTTAAATTTTTGCAATTATTGCAAAAAAATTTTTTTTTAATTAATACCATTTTTTCTGATACTTTTTGTTGATATAAAGGTAGCCACTACACTATCATGAAAATGGTCTCAAATGTGGTTTTCGAGATGAAAGAGTAATCGGAATACGCTGAAATTTTTACAGTAGATAGATATTGATGTTGTTAGTTAATTTCTTGCAGAAAGTGAAATTTTAAAAATTTTGAGTTGATCAAGTGCTATATGTATACTTAAATTCAAATTTAGACAACTCCTAAATATAAGTATCTGTGGCGCAGAGGGTAGAGACCAGGGATGGGAAAGTTGATACGATCGTACCTTTTTTGATACTATGTGATTCCAAAAAGTACCGTAGTACTCCCGGGTCGCATTTGATACTCTTGCATCGTCATAACTACTCAAGGCTTAGAAAATGCAAATAAGTCTCAGCTTTTTTCCATCAAGTGCAAATTATTGTCAATTTCGCTATTTTCTTATCAAATCTAGCTATTTTTGAATGCATTTAGTGTAATAAAATATAATAATGCTATTATCCGGGATTATAGAAATTTGTACAAGTGTCTGAATGTTTAACGCAAAAATTTTAAGCAAAACTTTATTATTTTTCAACAGTGTTTTCATTTGTAATTTTTTGTAATTATAGAGATTTACCACTTTTCATAGAAAATTGTTCAAATATTTGTTTTGTTACGAAAATAAATGGAAACATATAATGTTTCCGATGTAAACAAAAAATAAAACAAAAATAACAGTTTTTAAAAAATTAATTGGCTCTAAGATTGTATAACTTTTCGATCCTTTTGCTCCAATTTTTATTGAAAAAAAAAACTCAAAAATTAATTTTGTTATTTTAATTCATTTTTGTACACAATTGTGTAAAAAAAGCATCTAAATAAATCCTCTAAAATTAGTTTGCCCCTACAAAAATTGTATGTATTTATGCATATTTTTAACCCTTTGACGACCGAACATAAACTGCTAGAAAATTTGTATTTTTTTTGCGGATTCGTGATAATCGACCCAACATTTCTAAACAAAAGTGTCGTCAAAAATATTTTTTTTCAACTCCTTCATCGAAAAAATCCATGGAACATATATATCCCATTGGTCGTCAACGATAAAAATTTGTGAACAACTAACTTACTCTGCTCGTATCGAGTATAGTGTGTTTTGTTATAGTTTTTGAAGAAATAGTTGCATTTTCGGTTTTGTTGTTGTTGTAAATTTTTACATAGTGCCGATTACTAGTTTTTTTGTTTTTCTTATCATGCGAAGTAGTTTGCGTATCGCGTTTTGTGCTTAAAGTCGAGTGTTCTAACGTTTTTTTCAAAATAATTTTGCTCATTTGGAAAAATCGATTAACAAGTGAAAGGAGACACCATGTTTAGTAAAAATGCTTTCTCAATTTTTCATTATCACTTTAGTAGTCCTTAAAAAAAGACTTTAAATTTTCTGCGCATGGTTTTTGGCAAACTCTTTTTTAAGGATATTTTGTACATTCCATGATGCTGATATGGGGATCAAATAAAAGAGGAGAATTTCTACATTTTAAAAAAAGCTTTTCTTTTTTTTCTACCGAAAATTTTAAAAAATATTTTCTTAGTAATTTTTTGTCAAAATTTATATTATCACTGAACTGGGGAGATTATCCTTTCTTGTTTGATGCCCATTATGGAGAGAAGTAAAAAAAAATATAAATTGCCATTTAGTATGTGATGGATATGCAGTTCATCTATAAATGGTGTCTACCCTCACATATATTTTGATTCCGCCATGGGTGAGAGCAAAATTTGAAAATGTTGCACGTTGTAACATATAACTGCAAGAAGAAAAGAAATAAAATCGACGTTGAGATTATATGCAGCAGATGATGAAGTTATAGAATTGCTTAACGCATATGAAAATGATGAAACCCACCATATATATATTTCATCTCTTGACTATGGATTTATTTCTGTATATAAGTTTAAATTTTTTTAGGGAAATGAATTTAGTATAGTGCATCATAATCAATCAAAAACTTGATTTTGAATTTTTTATTGTTACGCCCTTCTGCATTTTAGGCGACGATATTTAAAACAAATATCTTTTTCCTAAGTCTTTTTTATGTTTGGTTGAATGAAGAGTTTATTTAATTTTTTTAATTTTTTGTTTAATTTAATGAAAAAATAAAACTATAAAACTTCTTCTTTGTTTACCTTTGATGACCAATGGGACACATATGTCCCATGCTGAATTTGCGCCCTGTAGGCAAGAAAACAAAAATATGCCCTATATTTTGGTATTTCTGAAAACAAGAAGCACAGGTCCATGCTACGTCAAAATTTTGGTCTCGCAAAACCAATAAAGTCTGAATAAATGAGAGCCAAAAAAGATGAACAAAAAAACTTATTTTTCAGAAGTTGGGGTCAATTAATTAGGCGCTAAGACCATATGAGGCCAATTATTTGGTATAACCTGAAAGCAAAAACTTTTCTCTATTAACACAAGTCAGTTTAAAAAAAATCGGTTGGAAAATGTAGAAAATACAACAAAAAATAAAAATGGGACATATATTAACCAATGGTCGTGAAAGGGTTAATTATGCAGTTTAATAGGAGTGAACAAATATAGGTATATTTTAAAATAGAATTCCGCGTTTAATCGAAATTTATGACGCGTAATTCGAAAATAAAATAGAGGTAAATACATGCATAAAAAATATAAAAATATTTACTAAAAATATGCGATGAAAAGTGAATATGCACTAAAAACTAAACATTTCTCGATTTAAAAAAAATATATTTATTGCCGGAAATCGCCCCTTTAAACTAAAATTCTTATTTATAGAAATTCTTCCTTTAGTTTTAGCATAATTAAAATTAAAAAAAAATGTAACAAAAATCATTAAATATGCTAAAATATGTACTTAAACCCAAAATTTAGAAACCTTTTTGGGCTAATAAATACATACATTTGCATGAAAATTGCTATACTGGTGATATCTATGGGAGTTATTTCGAAATTGCGCTAACAAGCGTAAATCGAAAGTTTATGTATTTTGTCTTATTAATTAAAAAGAGCTAAAAATATTTTTTAGTACGCTTGGGGTCGAAAAAGTACTTCTCAAACAATTTTTTGATACCGACATAAAAATCTCAATTCCCATCCCTGGTAGAGACACAGCCTAATAGCCTTAACGATCCGAGTTCAAACCTCAGCCAAGATATTAATTTAGTAACTAGTAATTTTTTTATTATTTATTCAAATTTCCATCCTGAAAAAATTCAAATTTTAAATTTAACAAAAAAAAATTACATCGTGTTTAGCCTAGAGAAAAAGCAATGGGCTGACAAACAGAAGGTCACCGGTTCTACCCCAGTTCGCGATATATATTTTTTAAATAATTTTTTTATTGAATAATATTAAAAGATACAATTGATTTTCTGTTGTTGATATACTTTTATTCATAAAAAAACAGCCTTACTATCATTCCCAGCAAAAAATTTTCAAAATAGGGAATCGAGTTGGGAATCAGGTATTTTTGGTAGAACGCCTTCCCAATTGGATTACCAACTTGTTTTATTAACAAGGCGTGAAACTAAATGCAATCGATTCTTTGAAATCGCAATGGTAGCTAGTTACTAGTTTTCTTACAGAACACCTTTGAGTTTTAGTAAAAGAAGATGTTCTAATAATATAAAGATTAAGCGAGTTTCTAAAAATATATTTTCTCAAAATAGAATTTACCAATTAAATTTTAAAATATATAAAAAAACTTACACATTTCTTTGGGATTTGATCCCTGGCTTTCTGCGTGTCAGGCGGATACTCTTCCACTGAGCCACCGTCTTATGTGATAATTTACAGCTTAAATCAGATTTTATTTTTTTATAATTACTTTATACTTTTTAGCACAAGCTTGTTTTTGTGGTAAAAGAGGTAGTTCTTTAGAATTTATATATAAGGCCTTACAATACACCTTGCAAATTGCAGAAAAGGGAAGCCAATGTTTAAAATCGCGCATTTGAAAAATAATTGAAAAAGTAAAAAAAAATACGCACACATTGGTTTCTTGGGGGTTTGATCCGTGAGCTTGTTGCATGTCAGGCTGCTACTCTTCCACTGAGCTATAGTCTTACATAATAATTTATGGTTAAACTAATAGAATTCGACTTATACTAAACTAGCGGGCGCAGCCCGCTACGTTGTTAGCGTGCCTTAAAGGTTAAAGGGGGGGGGGGGAATTTTTATTAAATTCGTTTTTTTATTTAAAGTTTTTTATTTAAAGCCTTCACCCAGCCACCACAAATAAATAATTCTGCACAACAATGGGTTTAAAATAAATAAATATTTGATCACTTTTTCTCATGAAAGTGGATTGTTAGTAGGGTTTATGTCCCGGGAATTCCCGGGACGGGATTCCCGGGAATCCCGCCCTTTTTTGAATCCCGAAATCCCGGGAATTTTATGCGGGATTTCCCGGGATTTTTTTTTAGTCTTTTACAGTAGTTTTAGCTTGTTTTATTGCAATTTTAGAAGCTTTATTTAAATTTAAAGCATTGATTTTTTTTAAATTAATTTAAATAAAGATTATTTAAAATTCAAAAATACGGTTTAAAATTTAATAAACTGAATTAAGCCAAATTGTTTTTGTATGCCAATTGAATTTGGTTTAGTTAAACCAAAAAATATTATATTAGCAATTACCAAATTTACAAACTAAAATACTTGTCCTTCGGGAATTTTTTTCTTCTTTAAGATGATGATATTTGTTCAAATAAAGAAATATTTATATAGGCTGTTTTAAACTCCAAGATTCTCGGAAAGATTTTGCAACCTTGCCTATATGTTTTGCACGTGTACTGAAGTAAAATCGTACCGAAAATCTTATAGTGTAAACCAGCCTTATACAACATTTCACTATCATTATATCAGTTCCAAATACCTCCAATAAACTAGGGATTAAAGTTAAAAAATAGTAATTTTTTCGTATTTTCAATTAACATAAGTATTTTGAGTTTCTTTTACTTCAAATAATTTCATTTAAAGTTCAATTGCTATTCCTTTATTTTAAATATATTTTTTAAATATTATTAATTTTTAAAATACTAAATACATCAGATGCTTTTTCAAATTATTTTGAATTTTTTATATGCTAATTTAAAATGCAACTAAATATGAAAATTAAATAATTTCTTTTTAAGGAGTTGTGGCAAAAAAAATTTCTATTCAAAAAAACTAATTAAAGCTATGAAACTTTAATATTTTGGTGTCTACTTTTATAAAACAATTTAGGCGAATTTGCCTAAAAATTTCTGTGAAAAATGCTCACTTTTAAACTTTTTTATTAAACTAATTCTCGACGGATACTTCTGAAAATCTGCATAGAAAAAAACAAAATATCTAGAAATAGAAATTTTTGGATTTCATGTATAAGGAATATTTAAGCAAAAAATTGATTTTAGTTTTGACTATAAAACTGGTCCGACACAAGTTTGCACCCATTAACAATTACAATATACCCTGAAAAATAATATAACCGTGTCTTTCACTTTTCTATATCAATTCGTTTAATAGCTTAAACCGCGAAATTAATATTTAGTTAATATATTACTAAGTTTTTTTTTTAATTAGGGCGGCCTTCCATATAAATATATTACATAAATACTAATTCACGATTTAAATTGTTAAACGAATTGACCTGGAAAAAGTGAAAGACATGGATATTTAGCACTCCTTTCAGAACATTTTCTCATGGATACAACCAAAAGATAAACTTTGTCGAACGGTGTTTAACCAAAAAGTAGTTTTTCAAGTACAATATATGTCGAATTTATATATTTTCTAATGAGCGGGAATTCCCGGGATCCCGGGAAATTCAGAAAAAAATCCCGCTGTCCCGGGAAATGAAAAAGTCCGGGAAAAGAAAAACCCTAATTGTTAGTAATGAATCCATAATAAATTGCAATATACGTGTGTATGTTAAGATAATTTGGTAAAGTGCGAACTTAGGTAGATAGACTTGTAAGTAGTTTTGTTCATTTGTGTTTTGAATGAAAATAAATAACTTAAAGCAGGGTTGGAAAGCATTTTATAATATTAAAATAGCGGGCAAAGCCCGCTACGTTGTTAGCGTGTCTTAAAGTTTTTTTTTTAATTCCAGTTTATGTAAAGGTAGACCTGGCAATTCAAGTAAATTCACAAATTCAGTTGGAAAATTTACTGCGTCGGTTTCTTCCACCGGTGCTTCGTTACATGAAGTTTAAATATCGGTATATATAAGTTTCATTCCTTTTCTAAGGTTTTTTCTCTCTTAGAAAATTTGTTTAACTTTTTCGAGAGTAAGTTTCAATGCTACATAAGTTTCATATTCCGTGGATAGTGTTTGAACAGGTCATTCCCTCTTCCAATCCATTTGCATTCTCTATAATTTCAATTCTACTCGTTCAACGTTTATATCCATTTCATTCCACTTGTGTAGTGTTTCATTCCACTCGTTTCCTATTTAGTTTCTTAATTTTAGTGTTTCATATACACTTGTTCTTTAAGTTTTAGGTTTCTAGCTAAAGACGCAGACGTTAAGGGGGGGGGGGGGCAATTTTCCCCTTTTGAACCACCATTTTTACCACGTTCCTGTCCAAAGTCCTAGAAATGCCTTGTCGATAAGTTAGCCCATACTCCAAGGAAAACATATTATATATTACAGGTTTCTAGCCGAAGGGTTCGGTTAGGCCATCAAGGGGGAGAATTATTCCGTTTTTACCCCTCCCGGTAGGAATTTCCAAAAATTCCGTCTTAGAGGACGTCTGCGTTGGAGGAGGAACCTACTACATACATAATTTTAGGTCTCTATATCCAGCAGTTTGGCCAGGCGTCAAGGGGAAAGTTTTTTCCCTTTTACCCCTCCCGGTATGAATTTCCAAAAATCTCATCTTAGCGGATGTCTACAATAGAGGAGGAACTTTAATACCAAATTTCAACTTCCTACCTCCAGCGGTTTGGGCAGGCCTTTAAGCGGCACTTTTCGCTTCATTAATCCCCATTTTTGCAATGTCCCTGTCCAAAAACCACCTTCCCGGTCCAAAAAGCCCATACTCCAAGTAAAATATGTTTTCATTTCAGGTTTCTAGCCAACTTTTACTATTTGTGCCCCTCTCGGTAGGAATTTCCGAAAATCCATCGACAGGGAATTTCAGCTTCCTTGTTCCAGCAGTTTGAGCAGGCTGTCAAGGGGGACACTTTTTCTTTTTTTGTCCCTCCCGGTTGGAATTAGGCTGGAAGAGGAACCTAAGTACCGAATTGCAGCTTCCTAGTTGCAGCAGTTTGGACAGGTCGTTAAGGGGCAACTTTCCCTTTTTGAGCCCCCATTTTATAACGACCCTGTGCAAAATTCAAAAAAGTATCTTTCTAATAAGTTAGCCCTTACTCCAGGGACCCACATTTTAATCTTCAGATTTCTAGCCGAAGGGGTTTTTACCGGCCCCCAAGGTGAGGCTTTTCTTCTTTTTGCCCCTCCCTTTAGGAATTTACAAAAATTCCATCTTCGCGGCTATCTGCGATGGATGAGGAACATTCATACCAAATTTCAACTGCATTGCCTAAGCGGTTTGGGCAGGCCGTTATTGGGGACATTTTTCCCTTTCAACCACCATTTTTACTATGTTGCTGTTCCAAAATAGAAAAATTACGTTGCCGGTGAGTTAGTCCTACTCCAAGGAATACATATTTAAAATTTTAGGTTGACCAAAAGGGATTGGGCAAGCCGTCAGGAGGAGACTTTTACCTTATTTCCCCTCCCGATAAGAATTTCAAAAATTCCGTCTAAGCGGACGCCTACACAGAAGGAGGAACTCACATACCGAGTTTCCTTTTGGGATATCCTGTAGGGAATTCCAAAAATATAAACATAGTCGATGTCTACTACAGTGGAGGAACCTTTATTCCAAATTTCAACTTCTTACCTCCAGTGGTTTGGGCAGGCACTTTTCCAATTTGTGAGACTGTTTATGTGGAGACTTTTCACCTTTTTGCCCGTTCCGGTAGGCACTTCTATGCCGAATATCAAGAAACCTTGTTTTAGTGGAGATATCAGTGGGGGAGGGAAAAAAGTAGTTTTTTTTTAAATTATATATTATTTTAAATCGTACTTTTTGGAAAAACGAAATTTTTTGGAAAAAGATACTTTGTTTTTACAAAGTACTTTATTTGTACTTTTTTTGGATAAGGTATTTTTTTAATAAGGTGTTTTTTTGGAAAAATGTATGTTTTTTGGAAAAAGGTACTTTTTTTGGAAAAGGTACTTCTTTTGGAAAAGGAACATTTTTTTAGAAAAAGGAACTTTTTTTTGGGAAAAGGTACTTTTTTTTGGAAAAGGTACTTTTTTTGAAAAAGGTATTTTTTTGAAAAAATTTATGTTTTTAGGGAAAAGGAAAATTTTTTTAGAAAAAGGTACTTTTTTGGGAAAAGGTACTTTTTCTTGGAAGAGGTACTTTTTTTTGAAAAATGTATTTTTTTTTGGAAAAAGGTACTTTTTTTGGAAAAAGGTACTTTTTTTGGGAAAAGGTACTTTTTTTGGGAAAAGGTACTTTTTTTGGGAAAAGGTACTTTTTTTTTTTGGAAAAGGTACATTTTTTTAGAAACAGGTACATTTTTTGGAAAAAGGTACTTTTTTTAAAAAAGGTACTTTTTTTTTGGAAAAAGTGCTTTTTTTGGAAAAAGGTACTTTTTTGGAAAATGGAATTTTTTTTGGAAAAAGGTACTTTTTTTGGAAAAAGGTACTTTTTTCGGGAAAAGGTACTTTTTTTGGAAAAAGGCACTTTTTTGGAAAAAGGTACTTTTTTTAGAAAAAGGTACTTTTTTTGGAAAAAGGTACTTTTTTTTGGAAAAGGGTACTTTTTTTCGAAATAGGTACTTTTTTTGAAAAAAGGTACTTTTTTTGGAAAAATTTAATTTTTTTGGAAAAATGTAATTTTTTTGGAAAAAGGTACTTTTTTTGGAAAAACGTACTTTTTTTTGGAAAAGGGTACTTTTTTTTGGAAATAGGTACTTTTTTTGGAAAAAGGTACTTTTTTTGGAAAAAGGTAGTTTTTTTGGAAAAAGGTACTTTTTTTGGAAAAAGGTACTTTTTTTGGAAAAAGGATTTTTTTTGGAAAAAGGTACTTTTTTTTGAAAAAGGTACTTTTTTTTGAAAAAGGTACTTTTTTTGGAAAAAGGTACTTTTTTTGGAAAAATGTACTTTTTTTGTAAAAAGGTACTTTTTTTGGAAAAAGGTACTTTTTTGGAAAAAGGTACTTTTTTTTGGAAAAAGGTACTTTTTTGGGAAAAGGTACTTTTTTTGGGAAAAGGTACTTTTTTGGAAAAAGGTACTTTTTTTGTCCCCTTTTGAACAGGCCGTCAAGGGGGAGACTTTTTCCCCTTTTTGCACGTCCCTGTAAAAATTTCCAAAACTCCCGTCTTGGTGGATGTCTACGATAGTGGATACTTTGTAAGATACTTTGTTTTTACAAAGTACTTTATTTGTACTTTTTTTGGATAAGGTATTTTTTTAATAAGGTGTTTTTTTGGAAAAATGTATGTTTTTTGGAAAAAGGTACTTTTTTTGGAAAAGGTACTTCTTTTGGAAAAGGAAAATTTTTTTAGAAAAAGGAACTTTTTTTTGGGAAAAGGTACTTTTTTTTGGAAAAGGTACTTTTTTTGAAAAAGGTATTTTTTTGAAAAAATGTATGTTTTTTGGGAAAAGGAAAATTTTTTTAGAAAAAGGTACTTTTTTGGGAAAAGGTACTTTTTCTTGGAAGAGGTACTTTTTTCTGAAAAATGTATTTTTTTTGGAAAAAGGTACTTTTTTTGGAAAAAGGTACTTTTTTTGGAAAAAGGTACTTTTTTTGGGAAAAGGTACTTTTTTTGGGAAAAGGTACTTTTTTTGGGAAAAGGTACTTTTTTTTTGGAAAAGGTACATTTTTTTAGAAAAAGGTACATTTTTTGGAAAAAGGTACTTTTTTTAAAAAAGGTACTTTTTTTTGGAAAAAGTGCTTTTTTTGGAAAAAGGTACTTTTTTGGAAAATGGAATTTTTTTTGGAAAAAGGTACTTTTTTTGGAAAAAGGTACTTTTTTCGGGAAAAGGTACTTTTTTTGGAAAAAGGCACTTTTTTTGGAAAAAGGTACTTTTTTTGGAAAAAGGTACTTTTTTTGGAAAAAGGTACTTTTTTTTGGAAAAGGGTACTTTTTTTCGAAATAGGTACTTTTTTTGAAAAAAGGTACTTTTTTTGGAAAAATTTAATTTTTTTGGAAAAATGTAATTTTTTTGGAAAAAGGTACTTTTTTTGGAAAAAGGTACTTTTTTTTGGAAAAGGGTACTTTTTTTTGGAAATAGGTACTTTTTTTGGAAAAAGGTACTTTTTTTGGAAAAAGGTACTTTTTTTGGAAAAAGGTACTTTTTTTGGAAAAACGTACTTTTTTTTGGAAAAGGGTACTTTTTTTGGAAATAGGTACTTTTTTTGGAAAAAGGTACTTTTTTTGGAAAAAGGTAGTTTTTTTGGAAAAAGGTACTTTTTTTGGAAAAAGGTACTTTTTTTGGAAAAAGGATTTTTTTTGGAAAAAGGTACTTTTTTTTGAAAAAGGTACTTTTTTTTGAAAAAGGTAGTTTTTTTGGAAAAAGGTACTTTTTTTGGAAAAAGGATTTTTTTTGGAAAAAGGTACTTTTTTTTGAAAAAGGTACTTTTTTTTGAAAAAGGTACTTTTTTTGGAAAAAGGTACTTTTTTTGGAAAAATGTACTTTTTTTGGAAAAAGGTACTTTTTTGGAAAAAGGTACTTTTTTGGAAAAAGGTACTTTTTTGGAAAAAGGTACTTTTTTTTGGAAAAAGGTACTTTTTTGGGAAAAGGTACTTTTTTTGGGAAAAGGTACTTTTTTGGAAAAAGGTACTTTTTTTGTCCCCTTTTGAACAGGCCGTCAAGGGGGAGACTTTTTCCCCTTTTTGCACGTCCCTGTAAAAATTTCCAAAACTCCCGTCTTGGTGGATGTCTACGATAGTGGATACTTTGTAAGATACTTTGTTTTTACAAAGTACTTTATTTGTACTTTTTTTGGATAAGGTATTTTTTTAATAAGGTGTTTTTTTGGAAAAATGTATGTTTTTTGGAAAAAGGTACTTTTTTTGGAAAAGGTACTTCTTTTGGAAAAGGAACATTTTTTTAGAAAAAGGAACTTTTTTTTGGGAAAAGGTACTTTTTTTTGGAAAAGGTACTTTTTTTGAAAAAGGTATTTTTTTGAAAAAATGTATGTTTTTTGGGAAAAGGAAAATTTTTTTAGAAAAAGGTACTTTTTTGGGAAAAGGTACTTTTTCTTGGAAGAAGTACTTTTTTCTGAAAAATGTATTTTTTTTGGAAAAAGGTACTTTTTTTGGAAAAAGGTACTTTTTTTGGAAAAAGGTACTTTTTTTGGGAAAAGGTACTTTTTTTGGGAAAAGGTACTTTTTTTGGGAAAAGGTACTTTTTTTTTTGGAAAAGGTACATTTTTTTAGAAAAAGGTACATTTTTTGGAAAAAGGTACTTTTTTTAAAAAAGGTACTTTTTTTTGGAAAAAGTGCTTTTTTTGGAAAAAGGTACTTTTTTGGAAAATGGAATTTTTTTTGGAAAAAGGTACTTTTTTTGGAAAAAGGTACTTTTTTCGGGAAAAGGTACTTTTTTTGGAAAAAGGCACTTTTTTTGGAAAAAGGTACTTTTTTTGGAAAAAGGTACTTTTTTTGGAAAAAGGTACTTTTTTTTGGAAAAGGGTACTTTTTTTCGAAATAGGTACTTTTTTTGAAAAAAGGTACTTTTTTTGGAAAAATTTAATTTTTTTGGAAAAATGTAATTTTTTTGGAAAAAGGTACTTTTTTTGGAAAAAGGTACTTTTTTTTGGAAAAGGGTACTTTTTTTTGGAAATAGGTACTTTTTTTGGAAAAAGGTACTTTTTTTGGAAAAAGGTACTTTTTTTGGAAAAAGGTACTTTTTTTGGAAAAAGTTACTTTTTTTGGAAAAAGGTACTTTTTTTGGAAAAAGGTACTTTTTTTTGGAAAAGGGTACTTTTTTTCGAAATAGGTACTTTTTTTGGAAAAAGGTACTTTTTTTGGAAAAAGGTACTATTTTTTGGAAAAAGGTACTTTTTTTGGAAAAAGATACTTTTTTTGGAAAAAGGTACTTTTTTTGGAAAAAGGTAGTTTTTTTGGAAAAAGGTACTTTTTTTGGAAAAAGGTACTTTTTTTGGAAAAAGGATTTTTTTTGGAAAAAGGTACTTTTTTTTGAAAAAGGTACTTTTTTTTGAAAAAGGTACTTTTTTTGGAAAAAGGTACTTTTTTTGGAAAAAGGTACTTTTTTTGGAAAAAGGTACTTTTTTTGGAAAAAGGTACTTTTTTTGGGAAAAGGTACTTTTTTTGGGAAAAGGTACTTTTTTTGGGAAAAGGTACTTTTTTTTTTTGGAAAAGGTACATTTTTTTAGAAAAAGGTACATTTTTTGGAAAAAGGTACTTTTTTTAAAAAAGGTACTTTTTTTTTGGAAAAAGTGCTTTTTTTGGAAAAAGGTACTTTTTTGGAAAATGGAATTTTTTTTGGAAAAAGGTACTTTTTTTGGAAAAAGGTACTTTTTTCGGGAAAAGGTACTTTTTTTGGAAAAAGGCACTTTTTTGGAAAAAGGTACTTTTTTTAGAAAAAGGTACTTTTTTTGGAAAAAGGTACTTTTTTTTGGAAAAGGGTACTTTTTTTCGAAATAGGTACTTTTTTTGAAAAAGGTACTTTTTTTGGAAAAATTTAATTTTTTTGGAAAAATGTAATTTTTTTGGAAAAAGGTACTTTTTTTGGAAAAACGTACTTTTTTTTGGAAAAGGGTACTTTTTTTTGGAAATAGGTACTTTTTTTGGAAAAAGGTACTTTTTTTGGAAAAAGGTAGTTTTTTTGGAAAAAGGTACTTTTTTTGGAAAAAGGTACTTTTTTTGGAAAAAGGATTTTTTTTGGAAAAAGGTACTTTTTTTTGAAAAAGGTACTTTTTTTTGAAAAAGGTACTTTTTTTGGAAAAAGGTACTTTTTTTGGAAAAATGTACTTTTTTTGGAAAAAGGTACTTTTTTTGGAAAAAGGTACTTTTTTGGAAAAAGGTACTTTTTTTTGGAAAAAGGTACTTTTTTGGGAAAAGGTACTTTTTTTGGGAAAAGGTACTTTTTTGGAAAAAGGTACTTTTTTTGTCCCCTTTTGAACAGGCCGTCAAGGGGGAGACTTTTTCCCCTTTTTGCACGTCCCTGTAAAAATTTCCAAAACTCCCGTCTTGGTGGATGTCTACGATAGTGGAGGAACCTTTATACCAAATTTCAACTTCCTACCTCCAGCGGTTTGGGCAGGCCGTCAAGGGGGAGACTTTTTCCCCTTTTTGCCCGTCCCTGTAAAAATTTCCAAAACTCCCGTCTTGGTGGATGTCTACGTTAGTGGAGGAACCTTTATACCAAATTTCAACTTCCTACCTCCAGCGGTTTGGGCAGGCCGTCAAGGGGGGCCTTTTTCCCCTTTTTGCCCGTCCCTGTAAAAATTTCCAAAACTCCCGTCTTGGTGGATGTCTACGATAGTGGAGGAACCTTTATACCAAATTTCAACTTCCTACCTCCAGCGGTTTGGGCAGGCCGTCAAGGGGGAGACTTTTTCCCCTTTTTGCCCGTCCCTGTAAAAATTTCCAAAACTCCCGTCTTGGTGGATGTCTACGATAGTGGAGGAACCTACATACCAAATTTCAACTTCATAGCTCCAGCAGTTTGAGCAGGCCGTCAAGGGGGAGACTTTTTCCCCTTTTTGCCCGTCCCTGTAAAAATTTCCAAAACTCCCGTCTTGGTGGATGTCTACGATAGTGGAGGAAGCTTTATACCAAATTTCAACTTCCTACCTCCAGCTGTTTGGGCAGGCCGTCAAGGGGGGCCTTTTTCCCCTTTTTAATCCCCATTTTTACAACGTCCCTGTCCAAAATTCCAGAAAGTACTTTCCAGGAAAGTTAGCCCATACTCAAAGGAACACATATCCTAAATTTCAGCTTTCTAGCCAAAGGGGTTTTGGCAGGCCGACAAGGGGGAGACTTTTCCCCTTTTTGCCCGTTCCGGTAGGAATTTCCAAAAATCCCGTCTTAGCGGACGTCTACGCCGAAAGAGGAACCTACATACCAAATTTCAACTTCCTAGCTTCAGCGGTTTGGGCTGGGCGATGTTGAGTCAGTCAGTCAGTCAGTCAGTCAGTCAGTCACGTTATTCTTTTATATATAGAGATTAGACAAATACTAAATAGCATATCAGGTTTGGTGTATTTATTATATTAGCTGTCCTTTCACTCTCACTTATCAACAACATTAAATAAATAAAATAAAATAAAATAAAATAAAATAAAATAAAATAAAATAAAATAAAATAAAATAAAATAAAATAAAATGAAATAAATTAAATAAATAAATTAAATAAAATGAAATAAATGAAATACTTAAACAAAATAAATCAAATAAATTAAATGAAATAAATTAAATAAATCAAATAAATCAAATATATTAAATAACTTAAAAAATTTTATAAATTAAATAAATCAAATATTAAATCAAAAAAATTAAATAAATGAAATAAATTATTAAATAAATTATTAAATAAATTATTAAATAAATTATTAAATAAATTATTAAATAAATTAAATAAATTGTTAAATAAAATAAATTAAATTAATGAATAAATTAACACTTTAATGTCAAATGTTGCTTATATGTCAAATGTTGCTTATAGGCAACATTGTAATTTTATTTATCAAAAATTTCATGCATTCAATGAAAATGTTTCATTAGACCCTAGTTTCATAAAAACTATGAAGCTTTTAAAATTAAAATTAAGAACTTTTTTACTTTTAAATTACAAACTCAATGAGAATTTCTTGTTCTCGTCTAGGAGCGTTATTAAACATTCAAAATATCAAAGAAAAACCAAAAACAGCAACAAATATTTCCAGAAGTACTAAAAACATCGTCCCCTGACGAGTTCCTTACGCATGAATGAAATCCGGATAGGGACATGCCTCCAACAGATTATTTTTCAAAATTTGTAAAATACGTTTGGGATTTTAGCATATTTAATTCCTTTAATGCAATTAATGTATGTATGTCCCAAAAAAATTAAAATAAAAAAACTAATATGCAAGAGCTTGTGCAAATTTGAATGTTACTGACACTTTAGAAAACATTGTTTTCTATTGGCGTTTATACATTGCTACATTGCTAGATCTGTCAAAACAACAGAGTAGTATATTGGAAGATGACAAAGCAAACTGTGGTAAATTCTTTGTTGTTGTTTTTGTTTTTTCTTTGATATTTTGAATGTTTAATTACGCTCCTAGACGAGAACAAGAAATTTTCATTGAGTTTGTAATTTAACTTAACAAATATTTCCAGAAGTTCTAAAAACATCGTCCCCTGAATAAATTAAATAAATAAATAACAACAAAATTTCAACAATATCTAAATGTTTTTATGTGGAAATTACGAAAGGAAAAGTTCCTAGAATCAGAGGGTTTTTCAATAGAAAACGTTCACAAAACCTTAAAATTGTATATTAGGGTTAACCTTATTATGTCAACTTGCGATTTAAGGCCGTCCCTCCCCCCACTAGAAATGTGCCTTTGGGTATAAAACTACACCATGCAAAAAACTAAGGTGATCGGATAACGGGAACACGCGCCGCATCGGCCTGAAGTTTGAAATATGATCAGGCTTGCCATCTTAGCACTTTAGGTTATGCCAAAATGTGGCATTTTGTTGAATTTTAAAAATTCTTGTTTAGTTTATATTTGTTATTATTGATATATTTCTAGTTTGCAAATAAGAATCAGAAACTTGTATTGTAACTTCAATGCATAAAAGCATAATAACTGGAGAATGGTTTGCAATATTTACTTCGAATTTTAAATAGGCTGAAAAAAATTATTTTTTTATTAAAATATACTTTTACTAGCGGGCACAGCCCGCTACGTTGTTAGTGTGCCTTAAAGTTTAGGACAATTTAGACAATTTTTTTTAAATTCGCTTTTTATTTAAAGTACAGTTTTTATATAGTAAAAGCCTTCACCCAGTCACCACAAATAAATAATTCTGCACAACAATGGGTTTAAAATAAATAAATATTTGATCACTTTTTCCCATGAAAGTGGATTGTTGGTAATGAATCCATAATAAATTGCATTATACGTGTGTATGTTAAGATAATTTGGTAAAGTGCGGACTTAGGTAGATAGACCCGTAAGTAGTTTTGTTCATTTGTGTTTTGAATGAAAATAAATAACGTAAAGCAGGGTTGGAAAGCATTTTATAATATTAAAAATAGCGGGCAAAGCCCGCTACGTTGTTAGCGTGTCTTAAAGTTTTTTTTTAATTCCAGTTTATGTAAAGGTAGACCTGGCAATTCAAGTAAATTCACAAATTCAGTTGGAAAATTTACTGCGTCGGTTTCTTCCACCGGTGCCTCGTTACATGAAGTTTAAATATCGGAATATATAAGTTCCATTCCTTTTCTAAGGTTTTTTCTCTTTTAGAAAATTTGTTTAACTTTTTGGAGAGTATGTTTCAATGCTACATAAGTTTCATATTCCGTGGATAGTGTTTGAACAGGTAATTAATTCCCTCTTCCAATCCATTTGCATTGTCTATAATTTCAATTCCACTCGTTCAACGTTTATATCCATTTCATTCCACTTGTGTAGTGTTTCAATTCCACTCGTTTCCTATTTAGTTTCTTAATTTTAGTGTTTCATATACACTTGTTCTTTAAGTTTTAGGTTTCTAGCTAAAGACGCAGACGTTAAGGGGGGGGCAATTTTCCCCTTTTGAACCACCATTTTTACCACGTTCCTGTCCAAAGTCCTCGAAATGCCTTGTCGATAAGTTAGCCCATACTCCAAGGAAAACATATTATATATTACAGGTTTCTAACCGAAGGGTTCGGTTAGGCCATCAAGGGGGAGAATTATTCCGTTTTTACCCCTCCCGGTAGGAATTTCCAAAAATTCCGTCTTAGAGGACGTCTGCGTTGGAGGAGGAACCTACTACATACATAATTTTAGGTCTCTATATCCAGCAGTTTGGACAGGCCGTCAAGGGGGAAGTTTTTTCCCTTTTTACCCCTCCCGGTATGAATTTCCAAAAATACCATCTTAGGGGACGTCAACGTTGGAGAAGGAACCCAAATACCGAATTTAAGCTCCCTTGTTCCAGCAGTTTGGCCAGGCCGTTAAGGGGGAGACTTTTCCTGTTTTTGACCCTACCTGTGGAAAATTCCAAAAATCCCATCTTAGCGGATGTCTATAATAGAGGAGGAACTTTAATACCAAATTTCAACTTCCTACCTCCAGCGGTTTGGGCAGGCCTTTAAGCGGCACTTTTCGCTTCATTAATCCCCATTTCTGCAATGTCCCTGTCCAAAAAGCACCTTCCCGGTAAGTGAGCCCATACTCCAAGTAACATATGCTTTACATTTCAGGTTTCTAACCAACTTTTACTATTTGTGCCCCTCTCGGTAGGAATTTCCGAAAATCCATCGACAGGGAATTTCAGCTTTCTAGTTCCAGCAGTTTGAGCAGGCTGTCAAGGGGGACACTTTTTCTTTTTTTGTCCCTCCCGGTTGGAATTAGGCTGGAAGAGGAACCTAAGTACGGAATTTCAGCTTCCTAGTTCCAGCAGTTTGGACAGGTCGTTAAGGGGCAACTTTCCCTTTTTGAGCCACCATTTTATAACGACCCTGTCCAAAATTCAAAATAGTATCTTTCTAATAAGTTAGCCCTTACTCCAGACACTCACATTTTAAGCTTCAGGTTTCTAGCCGAAGGGGTTTTTACAGGCCCCCAAGGTGAGGCTTTTCTTCTTTTTGCCCCTCCCTTTAGGAATTTACAAAAATCCCATCTTCGCGGCTATCTGCGATGGATGAGGAACATTCATACCAAATTTCAACTGCATTGCCTAAGCGGTTTGGGCAGGCCGTTAGTGGGGACATTTTTCCCTTTCAACCACCATTTTTACTATGTTGCTGTTCCAAAATAGAAAAATTACGTTGCCGGTGAGTTAGTCCTACTCCAAGGAATACATATTTAAAATTTTAGGTTGACCAAAAGGGATTGGGCAAGGCGTCAGGAGGAGACTTTTACCTTATTTCCCCTCCCGATAGGAATTTCAAAAATTCCGTCTAAGCGGACGCCTACACAGAAGGAGGAACTCACATACCGAGTTTCCTTTTGGGATATCCTGTAGGGAATTCCAAAAATACAAACTTAGTCGATGTCTACTACAGTGGAGGAACCTTTATACCAAATTTGAACTTCTCACCTCCAGTGGTTTGGGCAGGCACTTTTCCAATTTGTGAGACTGTTTATGGGGAGACTTTTTTTCTTTTTGCCCGTTCCGGTAGGAATTTCCAAAAATCCCGTCTTAGCGCACGTCTATGCCGAATATCAAGAAACCTTGTTTTAGTGGAGATATCCGTGGGGGGAGGAAAAAAAGTAGTTTTATTGAAATTATATATTATTTTAAATGGTACTTTTTGGAAAAAGGAAATTTTTTGGAAAAAGGTACTTTGTTTTTACAAAGTACTTTATTTGTACTTTTTTTGGAAAAGGTATTTTTTTTTAAAAAGGTGTTTTTTTTGGAAAAATGTATGTTTTTTGGAAAAAGGTACTTTTTTTGTAAAAGGTACTTCTTTTGGAAAAAGAACATTTTTTTAGAAAAAGGTACTTTTTTTTGGAAAAGGTACTTTTTTTTGGAAAAAGTACTTTTTTTGAAAAAGGTATTTTTTTGAAAAAAATGTATGTTTTTTGGGAAAAGGAACATTTTTTTTCAAAAGGGTACTTTTTTTGGGAAAAGGTGCTTTTTTTTGGAAAAGGTACTTTTTTTGAAAAAGGTATTTTTTGGAAATATGTATGTTTTTTGGGAAAAGGTACTTATTTTGGAAAAGGTACTTTTTTTTTGGAAAAGGTACATTTTTTTTAGAAAAAGTACATTTTTTGGAAAAAGGTACTTTTTTTTTGGAAAAAGGTACTTTTTTTGGAAAAAGGTTCTTTTTTTGGAAAAAGGTACTTTTTTTGAAAAAGGAATTTTTTTTGGAAAAAGTTTTTTTTTTTGGAAAAAGTTTTTTTTTTGGAAAAAGGTACTTTTTTCGGGAAAAGCTACTTTTTTACTTTTTTTGGAAAAAGGTACTTTTTTTGGAAAAAGGTACTTTTTTCGGGAAAAGCTACTTTTTTTGGAAAAAGGTACTTTTTTGGAAAAAGGTACTTTTTTTGGAAAAAGGTACTTTTTTGGAAAAAGGTACTTTTTTTGGAAAAAGGTACTTTTTTTGGAAAAAGGAATTTTTTTTTGAAAAAGGTATTTTTTTGGAAAAAGGTACTTTTTTTTGGAAAAAGGTACTTTTTTTGGAAAAAGGTACTTTTTTTTGGAAAAAGGTACTTTTTTTGGAAAAAGGTACTTTTTTTGGGAAAAGGTACTTTTTTTTGGAAAAAGGTACTTTTTTTGGAAAAAGGTACTTTTTTTGGGAAAAGGTACTTTTTTTGGGAAAAGGTACTTTTTTGGAAAAAGGTACTTTTTTTTTCCCCTTTTTGCCCCTCCCGATAAGAATTTCCAAAAATGCCGTCTCAACGGACGTCTACACCGGTCGAGGAACCTACATACCAAATTTCAACTTCATAGCTCCAGCAGTTTGAGCTGGCCGTCAAGGGGGAGACTTTTTCCCCTTTTTGCCCGTCCCTGTAAAAATTTCAAAAACTCCCGTCTTGGTGGATGTCTACGATATTGGAGGAACCTTTATACCAAATTTCAACTTCCTACCTCCAGCGGTTTGGGCAGGCCGTCAAGGGGGGCCTTTTTCCCCTTTTTAACCCCCATTTTTACAACGTCCCTGTCCAAAATTCCAGAAAGTACTTTCCAGAAAAGTTAGCCCATACTCCAAGGAACACATATCTTAAATTTCAGCTTTCTAGCCAAAGGGGTTTTGGCAGGCCGCCAAGGGGGAGACTTTTGCCCGTTCCGGTAGGAATTTCCAAAAATCCCGTCTTAACGGACGTCTACGCCGAAAGAGGAACCTACATACCAAATTTCAACTTCCTAGCTTCAGCGGTTTGGGCTGGGCGATGTTGAGTCAGTCAGTCAGTCATTCAGTCAGTCAGTCAGTCACGTTATTCTTTTATATATAGAGATAAACAAAAAGAATTGATTGTAAAAAACAGTAGTTTTTACCAAATTTGTCAGTTGTTTTTACAACATTGGCAGTTATTTTAATGCATTTGTTAGTTATTTTTCAACATTTACAAATAACAAAAGTTGTAGTTATTTTAAAGGTAAATACCTTTGTCGCCTTTTTAACTGCATATACCTTTGTTTTAACTGTCATTTTCAATAGATTCTTCGTGTGTACTTCGAATCTGAAGGTGTTTTGAAAAGCAATATTGCTAAGACTCTGTTGCTCCTGCATATATATTAAAAATATTCTAGAAAAAAGTATAGAAACAACAAAAAAAATTTACCCTTCAAAATGTTCTAAATTTTAAATAGTTTTTCTACAGCAGGAAGAATTTAAAATTAGGTGATTTCTCTATATAAAAATTATTTTTTGGGGCAAAATATTATATATAAATATATTCAAAATCTGATGGCTTTTGTGTGAAAAAAATTTTACATAGATGATGATTGTCCTATCAAAATAGTGCACAAAACTAATATTTTTTTAGAACCTGATATGTTTCAACCTCAAAATCTGACATTATTCCTATGGGAATGCTTCTGATTTATCTCTAAATTATATATTTTTTTATTTCTGTACTGATTTCAAGCCAGAAATAGTGACGCTATAAAATGGTGACTGTATGAATATCAATAAATCCGAGGTTGGCAAGCTTTAACCCTAAAATATCAATAACGATTCGAAACCCTTTAAAATGACTACCATTACCCTAAAAGTACCACTAACGAAATAACTTAACCCTCTAACCGGCCTAAGCTTTTTTGCAATGAAATTTATACCATGTGTTCCTCACGAAAAATAAACAATAAATTCTTCTACAAAATTATTTTTCGTAAAATAGAGTGGTCACTTTTACATATATATATATATATTCGTTCCTTTTACTCCTGCAAGGAGCATAGGGCCACTTTTACATGGCGTTGTCATATGAGGGGGAAATTGGCCCCTTCTGACATGTCACAAGACAAATTCGGTGACAGTTTGTTAAAATTTCCCGTAGGGTAGTTATAAAAATAGTACCAAGTCTTAAAAATTCTTGACTTTTCTCTTTTCAATGTAAACAAAATTATTTGTGATAAAAATATTTGAAATTTTAGTATTTTTTATTTCATAAAAGATTAAAAATAGCAAAAAGCTAGAAGATGAATTATGCGTTTGTTAGAAAATGTAGAGCAGGGCACACAAGATAATTGCTCCATTTCACGTTCCGGCGAAATATTTTTAAGAAAGCAGCTTTCGTACAAAGGCGACCCCAAATGTTTAATTTTTATTTGTTTACAAAAATTAAATTCGAAAAAAACAAACCTGTAATATCACCAATTATTTAAAACACCGTTAACCCTAAACTGCACTTGCGAAACAATTTAAAATATCCTAATGAAATTACTTTAAACTTTTTTCCAAGGTTGGTTACCGAAACGGTAAGGGTAACGGTATCAGATTTCGTTTGTTTAGGTAACGGTAAAGGTAACGGTATTTAAGACTGTTTCGGTAACGGTATACCGTTATCGAAACAGCAATACCGGTACGTACCGGTATTAAAAATTATGTTAAAAACATATAAAAACAAGTAAAAACATGGCATATTTTTAATTTTAAGTACTGAAAATACAGATTTTAAGCTATAAATTTAATTCTGGTAGTTTTAATAAGTAAAATTATTATCTATAAATTTTTTGTAAAAAAAACACTCAAGATTATAAAATAAAAAATAAAAAAATTGTAATTTTTATATAAAATAATAAATACCGGTAAAATACCGGTAACTACCCATAAAAATAACGGTATCGGTAACGATAACGGTATTTATAAATTTTTTTAGAGGTATCGATAACGGTATTCAATTTGAAACGGTATTTTAGCGATAACGATATTATAACGATAACGGTAACCAAACTTGCTTTTTTCTATCAAAAAGGTCATACATAAATATGACGTAAAGTACAGCACAAATATGTTTTTGTGGTGAAATTGGTAACTAACAACTTTAGCTAAACAACGGATTTAAACGAAAACAACAGGAAAAATTAGTTCAACTGAATTAGAACGCGACTTTTGTACTAACTTTTTTTATGAGTGTATGTAAAAAACATCTAGCACCTTTTTTAGCACTTTTTGTTTTCAATCTAGCACTTTCTAGGACTTTTTTTTCGACGATCTAGCACCTTTTTGCAATTGTTTTATGGCAACACTGAATACGATTTACAAGGCGAAAAAATCTCTTTTTTTTAGCATTTTTTGAAAATACTGGCTCTGGTTAACTTTTTTAATTACACTGTTCAAGTTGTAAAATGGTACTAACGTGAAAACCATATGGTTGTCTTTGGATGAGCCCCTTGACTACTACCCCTACGGGGAATGAGGAGTCAATTGCCCTCCAAGGACCTATTCCGTGACCGGTCAACCGAAGGCATATTACTAAATTAGTACAAATATGAACAAAAGAAAATGAATTAATTTTCTAAGTATTTTCTGATCCGTTATTTTCACTGTTGCTTTTAAAAAAACTTGACCGATACCGAAATAAAAGCAAAATTCGCGGCATATTTTTAAAGATATTTTTTATTTATTTTACTCTTTTATTTATTTTTAACTTTATTTTTTCACGATTTGCTTATTTTAGCTCTTATTTTAAATTTCTATAATGTTTTGTTAAGAAATTTTAAGTTTTGTATTTTCAACGTCTTTTTAATGTTAAAGCTGTTTTAGTTTTAACAATTGGTATTTCATTTAACTTTTCTTTGTAACTTAAGGGGAATTTTTTAAAATTTTATTTATATTATCAGAGGTTTTGGGGCAATTTTCTAATTTTTAATTGATTTTTTAATTTAATTTTGGCCAACGAAAAAAACAAGTCAACTGTCATTAAGGGACCTATCCCATGACCGGTCAATCGGGGGCATATTCAAGGCACTTCCACCATATTTGTGTGTGTGTTAATGTTGTTTTCTTTTCTATTTTTCTCTTTGCCATGTTTTTTTTATTTGCTGTGTGTGTTTGTTTTTTCTTTCTCTTTTTTATTTGAACAGAAACGAAAAACATAACTTAACCATCAGCCAGCCATCACGCATAAGCAACGTTAGCTCAGACGGTAGAGCGTTTGCCTTACAAGCAGACGGTTGTGTTATCGAGCCCTACTTCGACGCCAAGTAGATTATTTTTAATTCTTAATTTTTTATTAGTTTATTTGAAAAGCTATTTTTAGACACACCACCTTACTGCCACAATGTGTCTAAACTGTGGCAATTGGTCATTTCCAATGACAACGCCATGTTAAAGTGATATGTCTCTTCCAAACAAAAAGACCGATCAGCGACCGGTCTCCGCCCCCTTGGGACCTATCCTGCGTGTCATCTGGGACCGCTCCCTTTCCCCGTAGGGACTCCACCGATGAAAATGCCAATTTGGCTCATTGGGAAAAATTTATGGCGTTTTTTATGAATTTCGGTCAATTCGTCAATTTTTGACCATTTTCAGCCCATTTAAGCCCATTTAAGTCGCTTTTCCTGTATTTAAAATTTATTGTGTTATCTTTATACGGCTCACAATTACTATTTCCACCATTAGAACGCACATTTCAACTGAGAAAATCAAAATTTTTAGCCTATTTTCATGATTTTTTCCCATTTTTCATCGATTTTCCCCATTTTTGTGCTGTTTTTATGCGCTTTTTCGTAGTTCTTGCGCAAACTTATCGACATAATTCTTACCATTTTTCCTTTTTACAATATATTATGCAATATTATTGCAATTTCAAGCAACTCAACACACTTTTTAAATACAGAAACCATCGTTTTTTACGCTTTTTCGGTAATGTGCGTGGACAGTTAAAAGGAAAAAAGGAAAGTGTACTTTTTTAATTATTTGGGTTTTTTCCGTTGGCTACCTGCATGATTTTTTTACACAAATTTTTTTTACACAAACGCACACGAATCAGGTATATAGCCACCCTTAAAAGATGCGCCAATTCATAAGTACCTCTCAGTAAAATATTGAAACTTAAGTAGTATTTATAGATGTTCATTGATCGATTTTTGTCATTCAACAAGTGTCTCCGAACGCGTAAAGTACGATTTTTTTAAAGTGACGAAAAAGTAATAAAAGTATAAATAAAGTTTCCACTTTGAAGTGATTAATTTTTACGGTAAAAAATGGATGAATGCCTGAAAAACTTCAATCATTACTGTTATATGTGCGGAAAGTGGACCATTATGTCGTCTAAGAAAAAAATTACTGATGAAATTGCAACATTGTACGAGCAGTACTTCAGTATTCCAGTGATTCGTAATGTTGACTGGGTGCCTAAAATAGCTTGTTCATCGTGTGTAGCACGTTTGTATGATTGGCGAACAGGTCGACGGGAAAGCATGCCATATGGAATACCGATGATTTGGTCAGAGCCAGTCGACCACGAAAAAAACATGTGCTACGTATGTAAAAATAATGTTGTGGGTATGAACAGAAGAAAGGCGATGGAATATATTTACCAAAGTGTTCCGTCAGCTCAAACCACTCTTCCCCATTCTCCGCCAGTGCCAATCCCGAGAAAACCGAGTCCAACTGAAGAATACATCCCACCATCTTTTTTTTCGGAGCCAGAATCGAATTTTTCTTTGTATCAGCCATCAAATATTATGCCACCATGCAAACACATTGAAGTTACACAACAGCGCTTGAACATAATTTCAAGACAACTAAAGTTGTCACAAAATAAAACCATAATTCTTGCTCAACATCTTAAAACTGTGAACATCCCGTCACCAGAAATTAAAGTGTTCGGTTCGCGTGGTCGACAGCATAAATTTCTACCGTTTTTTACTCGCAACGAAAACAATTCATTTACGTACTGTAATGATATCGATGGTTTGATGTCGGCCATGAATTACACGTACAATGCGGACCAATGGCGGTTGTTCATCGATGGATCGAAGAGCAGTCTCAAGGCTGTGCTGCTGTATTTCGATAATACAAAAAACTCTGTGCCAATTACGCTTGCCGTGAAAACAAAGGAAACGTATGATTCCATGAAACTAATCTTGGATTCTGTGAAATACCATGAACATTGTTGGAAAATATGCGCTGATTTGAAAGTGGTTGCACTTATCTGTGGCCTTCAAACTGGTTACACTAAAAATATGTGCTACTTGTGTACGTGGGATTCGCGATATACACCACAGTATCAAAAACGAGATTGGTTACTGAGAACAAATCGTCCAATCGGGCAGGAGTTGGTGCCGATGGATAAGGTATTGCTGCCACCATTGCACATTAAACTTGGGTTAATGAAGAATTTCATCAAAGCGTTACTGGTGCGTGGAAATAGATTGGCTCTTGAACGATTGGAGTACATTTTTCCATGTTTGAGTGAAGCGAAAATTAAAGAAGGTAAATAAATATTTGGAATTCTTTTTCCGCCAAACAAAGATGAAGTATTCTTGAAAGTTTTTATATAAAATCATATATTTATTTCAGGTGTGTTGAATGGCCCAGACATTCGCAAACTGATGAAGGATGAAGACTTCAACAATGTCCTTCAAGAAGAGGAACTCATCGCTTGGGATAGCCTGAAAGCAGTGATCGAAAAAGTTCTCGGCATTCAATGGACAATTGGCGTGCCATTGTTGATGATATGCTGCAATCTTTCGAAAACATCGGTGTTCGAATGTCGTTGAAAGTGCATTTCATGCATCACCACCAGGATCACTTCGAGCGTCAGTTGCCGTCTGAATCAGACGAGCATGGGGAACGTTTCCACCAGGTATCAGCACAGTTGGAACACTGGTATAGTGAAAAAAAATTAGATTCACTTTTGGCAGATCTTTGCTGGAATTTGTTAATGGAATTGGAATAGGGTTTGGGGTTCGGGAATTCCCGGGCGGGAATTCCCGGGAAAAGTTTGCCGGGAATTCCCGGGAAAATAATATATTTTTATGTTTATGTTTTTGTTTCGAATAGGAGTTTTTCATTTTAGTCATAAAAAACATTTTAAATGCCAAAACAAAAATGTCATTGTTAAAATCTTTTAAAAGGGAATACATTTATTTGACACACAAATAAAATCTTTGCCAAGTAATTAGGAGCATTTCAACTAATAAAGATTTTTCGCATAACTTATTCAAAATTTAAGTAGTAAAACCTAAAAACTTGGTAAAATGTTTAAAAGAAATATGAAAAAAAGCTTTGTTTCTTACAAATAATCGCCCTTACTATCTAAATTTTTCAAATGTATAATTTAGGTAAAGTCGACTTTAGTTAAAATATTGGGTGGCAATATACCTTGACTTGGTTTATTTTTGGAGCATTCTGATTGGTTAATTTATTTTCAACCAATCAAAATATTTGAAAATATAAATATTTTTGTAAGGTTTTCATACACAAAATGAACAAAACCGTTTGATTAAAAATAAAGTCGACTTTAAATTTAAAATACTTCTTTATAAAATTAAGGGTCAATAATTTTATAAGTAACGTTTTCATTAATAAACGTGAAAAGAAAAGACGAATGGTTAACGGTGGTATCTAAATTTGGTTATCGGACATCTAAATTTGGTTCCCAAAAAAAAAAAAAAAAAAAATTGATGGTCATGCAACTTCTCTTGAAGAAAACAAGTATAACGTTTCAGCTTAAATTAGCAAAGTACCCGAGGAAAAAAGTGTAAGCTGAATAGGCATTAAAGGTTTTATGGTAGGGCAAACATTTCCTGAAATGGTATCCAAATTAGCCGCAGTCAATCCGCACCATAACTAGATCTTCGTTTATTCGAGAAAGTTTTTATAATAAAAACCTGGCATTGCAAAAAAGTGAAACCGATGTAAAGAACATTATATTAAATTACTACAATCATGTAAAAGATATGATAAAAGAAATATCGAACAATATTTCTAACGATAGGAGATTTACTATAATCTTAAATGAATGGACAAGAATATTACAAAAGAGATATTTGAACATATGTATAAACGGAAATAATTCATTTTATAACCTGGGGTTGGTTTATATATCAGGAAGATGTAATGCTGATGAAATAAGAAGAATTGTAGAAATAAGACTAGAAGAGATTTATTTGTCTTTGGAAAATAACATTGTCGACACCATATCTAAAGGGCCAAGTGTGATGAAACGGTTTGTTTCCGACAGTCCAGTAGTAGGTGCTTTCTGCTGGAATCATGCAATTCATTTGGCAGTGCTGCGAGTAATTTATGTGAAATCAAATGTTCAACATTCTGATATTTTTTACTTTGAATTCTCACTACACAGACTGCTTTTGTACTGAAATAGTGTTTTTTTTAACAAAAATTACTTATACATGTGGTTTTCATTAACAATTTTGTTCAAAAATATTTCCCGGGATTCCCGGGAATCCCGGGAATCAAATTTTTTCATTCCCGTTTCCCGGGAAATAAAAAAGTCCGGGAAATCCCAAACCCTAATAACGAATGATATTCCATTGCTTATTTCTCTATTTCAATTGCCAATTTAAAATGAATTACATTAATACGGAGAAACACGCATTTCCATTAATTTTTATACCTAAAAAATGTATTCAACCACAAAAAATTTATTTAAATCAATAAAAAACCCGAAAATCATCCGAAAAAGCGTAAAAAACAATGGTTTTTGTATTTAAAAAGTGTGTTGAGTTGCTTGAAATGGCAATAATATTGCATAATATAATGTAAAAAGGAAAAACGGTAAGAATTATGTCGATAAGTTTGCGCAAGAACTACAAAAAAGCGCATAAAAACAGCACAAAAATGGGGAAAATCGATGAAAAATGCGCAAAAATCATGAAAATAGGCTAAAAATTTTGATTTTCTCAGTTGAAATGTGCGTTCTAATGGTGGAAATAGTAATTGTGAGCCGTATAAAGATAACACAAGGAATTTTGAATACAGGAAAACCGACTTAAATGGGCTGAAAATGGTCAAAAATTGACGAATTGACCGAAATTAAAAAAAAAACGCCATAAATTTTTCCCAATGAGCCAAATTGGCACTTTCATCGGTGGAATAGTAGTCAGGGGGCTCATCCAAACACAACCATATGGTTTTCACGTTAGTACCACAAATTTCGTGTTAAAAACTTGAACAGTGTTACCATTGCACATTTATTTACTTTTCATACAGTAATTGTGTATCAGAGTTTCGAACGACTGCTAATAGCAGTCGTAATTTAGTTAAATTTTCATATTTTGTAAGCAACGTGCTTAAAAAAAAGCAATCGCTTTCATTTTATATTATGAACTTGCTTATTTCATTCTAACTGTGTAAGTAAATTTCAAATACACACACAGTCATCATTTACATTTTTTAAGTTTTCAAACTAAGCGCAGCGTAACTGTGTGAGTTCAGCAACAAAACAAGTTGTGTTTCTTCTGCTTGCTGCGTTTTGAGTTACTGGTTAATGTGTTTTTACTTGACTGAGTAACGAAAAAAAAACTGCATAGTAGACTGTGAATAGCAGACTGGATAGTAGACTGGGGTCAGCAAACTATGTAGTTGGAACTTAAAGAGTTTTGTATATGCAAACAAAAGAAAAAAGAAACACTAGCAGCTTTAAAAAGAAAATACAATTAAACTTATCATATTTCCTATTTTATTTATTATTTTGTTAATAATATAATTTATATATTAATTAATTTCACACTTTATCAATTGTGGTACATAGTACATATGATTTGATTTTTTTAAATTGTCATTAATATGACACTAACTTACAACAATTGATTTTTTGGACAAATTACTACACCCAAAAAATACATGGTAGTTGATCATTATTTTTTCAATTGTGTCATATGTTGGCTGAATAGAAAAATTTGTTATTTTAACAAAATTTATTCCTGTTTTTTAGCTTAAAATAAAATCTGTTAATTTTAAAACATTTTTTGTTAAATTTAAAAAATCTAAATTTAAGTAAACTTTATTTATTTATTACTATTCTTTTGTTATTGTTAATTAATTCATATATTAATTAATTTAACACTTTATCGTAAATATATACATTTCTCCATTGATTCAATTGGTACATATAATTTGCAGGTTTTTTTTAATTAATCCACTCTGATATATGTATGTAGGTATATGTAAAAAATATGTCGTTTAGATAACACTACCTTACAACAATTAATTTTTTGGAGAAATTACTACACCTAAAAAAATATATAGTTGTTGATCACTATTCAGTTATGTCATATGTACTACATATTTTTTTTTTCAAGGTCGGTTACCGTTATCGTTATAACACCTTTATCGCTAAAATACCGTTTTAAATTGAATACCGTTATCAATACCTCTAAAAAAATTGGAAATACCGTTATCGTTACCGATATCGTTATTTTTATAGGTAGTTCCCGGTATTTATTAATTTATGTAAAAAATGCCAGTTTTTGAAATTTTTTATTTTATAATCTTGAGTTTTTTATAAAAAAATTTATAGATAACAATTTTACTTATTAAAAGTACCAGCATTGAATTCATAGCTCATAATCTGTATTTTTAACAACTAAAATTAAAAATATGCTATATTGAATGAGGGGTATGTATTGTTGATCTTTTATTTGGTAAAGCACCGTAAGTTGTTTGAGTTTCACATGAAAAAACTGTTATACTCCATATAAAAAAATTATTTTTAAACTTGTATTCTACCCGTAAACTGTGTAAACCTGGTTTGTTTATGAGTTTAATTTCAAATTCCATACATACAAATATGGCTTGTATTTATACAAGGTTTACAAGGAATTAGGAGTTATAATGAGTACGCCTTTTATATTTTGAAATCATACATAAATATATCTCAAAAAAACAAAGAATTTTTTTACATTGCGCTATACTTAAACATATCTAAAACAACTTAGAAAAAAATAATAACATTGAGCTATATAAAACTTTATATATTTTCAGATAAAGCCATTTTTAATTATATATGACGATGTATTAAAATTGTCATAGCATATGTAAATAGATATAGCACATATAAAAATATATGGGGACATGTATATTTATACTGATCTATATATGACATCATATAAGAAATTTTTGAAAAACTCAAAGCTATACATAATTATATCCGCAAAGATATAGTGTTACACTTGACTATATATAAACATATTAATTCATATTAAATTATATAATTTCCTATATAACTATTTTTACTCGGGTTATCAAATTAAATTTTGTTAAAAAATGGACAAAAAATTATCAAAACAACAATTGTTTTGTAGAGAATTATTGATGGAAATAAGTATTTTAAGGGTAACGGTAGTCAGATATTTCGATGCAGGCCGCAATTTTTTTTTACAAAAAACAAACGAGATTAAAAACAGAACCAATTTATCAACTTAATGTACAAAAAAATTTTTAATAACCACGTGAAATTAGCAAAGGCAGAAAATTAAAACGGTAGTTTAGGGGTAATGGTAGTCAGTTGAAAGGGTTTTAAATCGATAACGGTAATTTAGCGATATTGCCTGCCAACCCTGACTAAAAGTTCTATAATTAGGTGTGTTTCTTTACTTTTTGGGTAAAGTTCGGTAAAATAAGAGTAAGCACATAATCCTCTCACAAAATGACAAAATTACCCAATAGTACGGGAACACAAAAAACCACTTTTTTAGCCCAAAATCTTATTTCAAAAAATAATGTGAAACAGTGATGGGACTTGAAAAATTTTATTTTGTGCCAAGTGTGTGACTAAAATGTGCCCGTGTTTTCAACTTTAATTTCATTTCGTGTAATTCAACTTTAATTTCATTTCGTAATCGCATTCTTAAGGAATTAATGAATTAAAATTTTATTGAATTCGTTCAATTAAAATGATAAAAGAAATTCATTCGATTGTTATTAAAGATTTGGGAATGCAGCCAATGAATGAATTCTTTAGGAATGGTTACTCGTAATGGTGTACATAGAAACATTTTCTAAAACTGAATTAAATTTTTCATGAATTAAACTTAATATAATTCTTTCGAAACTCTGAGCTAAATTTAAATCATTTGAATTTTTAAAATTCTATGGGTTATTTGGTAATATCTTCGATGACATTTTTAGTTTTGCTTTGTTTGAAAATGTATTTTAATACGAATAAATGCTCAGAAACTAAAAATTCAAGAATTTTTAAAGAATCGTTATTTTTTAAATCCATTTTCTATTAAATTTTGTAGATAACGAAAATGTTCCAAAATAGTATCGGTTGTGCCATTGGACCAATCAATATTAGATTGTGCCACAAATCCCATCACTGATGTGAAAATGCGTATAATTTCAGTTTGCAATTTGGCACTAATACCCATATTTATTCGCATTTGAAAGTTGTTTTTGTTTTTATTCAATTAATTCTTATAAAAAAACAAGTTTCTTTTGATTATTTCTTTATTTAATTAAAATTTTAAATCTATTTTCACAATAGTTTTTTTGTTTATATTTACATCAGCTGTTTTACCAAAGTTTACCCGAAGAAAAAGTCTGGTTAAATTTAGGTAAAAAGAGACACACTAATACACTGTCATTAGCGCTCTCATTTACCCAATTTTCGAGTACGGGAACGCTTTTGGGTAAATTTCGATAACATTGGGAATGTACGGGAACGCACTTATTGTCATATGCTTTATGTGTCATAATTCTATAAGTGCCACCCTCCAAAAACGCCGGAAAATTGAATACAAAATTTTAATTATTTTTTTGTTAATCTTTACAAAAATCTAAGGTCAAATACAGCTACTCCGAAATTTTAGAAGTACCCATATATTTAATGTGTTTTTTTTTTTTTTTAATTGCCTGTAGGTGATATTTATAGAATATTCGGTGTATATATTGTATAGGTTCTTCAACCAATATATCGATAAGCGTGTTTGTTTACTTACTACAAATTGCTACTTTTACTACAACAGGAAAAGTTCAATTCAAAAAATAAACAAAACTTTCCAATTGTAGTAAAATTAGTAAGAATTTCGAGTAAACGAACACACTGGATATCAAATGAAATGTCACATAAAATAAAAAATTGCCAAAATCAAACAAAATATAAAAAGTTACAAATTAAGTGGGTTATTTTGTAAAACGCAACGCCTTGTGTTGCGTTGATTTGTGTATAAATTGTTATTGTTACAAAAACAATTTGTATGGAAAACAACGCAACGCAAGGCTTTGCGTTTTACAAAATTACACCCTAAATTTTAAACACAAAATCAAAATTGAATTTATTGCAATTGCCAGAAATTCAACAACCATTTAAAAAAAATTAATTATGTTGCCAATCTATTTATTAATTCAAAATTTTGCATTTCTAATACTTAATTGTAATAAATGGGGAATGCAAATTAAAATAAAATGCAAATTAAAAAAGCCCACGTACATATGATCACTTCTTGTCGCAATGCAAATGAAAATTTATTTTCGCCCATCTCTGGTACTAAATTTTATAAAATTTTATCGAGAAAATGCATTAATTCAAATTATATATGTATGTATATACTCTACGGGTTAGTATTATGCCAAACAAAAAAAGATATGTAGTACATATGACATAATTGAATAGTGATCAACAACTATGTATTTTTTTAGGTGTAGTAATTTCTCCAAAAAATTAAATGTTGTAAGGTAGTGTTATCTAAAAGACATATTTTTAACATATGTGACAGCGCATAGAGAAAGGGACCTAAGGGTAAAAAATTAAATTTTTTTTTTGTGGACAACATCTGAGTTTTTACCCTTAGGTCCCTTTCTATTTTGCGCGTCACATATACCTACATACATATATCAGAGTGGATTAATTAAAAAAAACCTGCAAATTATATGTACCAATTGAATCAATGGAGAAATGTATATATTTACGATAAAGTGTTAAATTAATTAATATATGAATTAATTAACAATAACAAAAGAATAGTAATAAATAAAGTTTACTTAAATTTAGATTTTTTAAATTTAACAAAAAATGTTTTAAAATTAACAGATTTTATTTTAAGCTAAAAAACAGGAATAAATTTTGTTAAAATAACAAATTTTTCTATTCAGCCAACATATGACACAATTGAAAAAATAATGATCAACTACCATGTATTTTTTGGGTGTAGTAATTTATCCAAAAAATCAATTGTTGTAAGTTAGTGTCATATTAATGACAATTTAAAAAAATCAAATCATATGTACTATGTACCACAATTGATCAGAATAAAGTATTATACGTACATACATATTTACGATAAATTGTGAAATTAATTAATATATAAATTATATAATTAACAAAATAATAAATAAAATAGGAAATATGATAAGTTTAATTGTATTTTCTTTTTAAAGCTGCTAGTGTTTCTTTTTTCTTTTGTTTGCATATACAAAACTCTTTAAGTTCCAACTACATAGTTTGCTGACCCCAGTCTACTATCCAGTCTGCTATTCACAGTCTACTATGCAGTTTTTTTTCGTTACTCAGTCAAGTAAAAACACATTAACCAGTAACTCAAAACGCAGCAAGCAGAAGAAACACAACTTGTTTTGTTGCTGAACTCACACAGTTACGCTGCGCTTAGTTTGAAAACTTAAAAAATGTAAATGATGACTGTGTGTGTATTTGAAATTTACTTACACAGTTAGAATGAAATAAGCAAGTTAATGGTTGAATATGAAAGTGTGGACTATTTTAAGCACAATCACCAGTTGAGGCAAATTTTTTTTAAACTTCCCAGTCAGAAATCGCCAGTGGTACAAAAAATCAAGCACTGGCATACCACTGGGTAACCACGGTATTAAAAATAAATGACTGGCAGAACACTCATTTGGGAGGCTTTGCCAGCGTTTGCGAAAAGCGTTTTACCAGCACTTTAACAGGTGGTACAAGTATTGGCAAAAAGTGCTTTCCCATTCCCAAAATGATAACATCATTAGACAAAAGGACCGGCTGTTCAAAATGCGCCGGAAAAGCACTGGAGGAACAAAATTTTTAAACGTTGGCAAAACGCTGGCAAAACCAATAAATAGGTGGTCTGGAAATATATTTTCCAAAATAAAATTAAAAAAAAGTTCATATGTATTTTTTTGACCCTGCCGTGATTTGAACCCAAGCCGTCAGATTGGCAGACGATTGCTCTACCCACTGAGCTAACGAGACATATAATATTTAATGGCTAAACACATAAATGAGTGATAATAGCTGGACAACTACTGGCTGTGCCAAAATGCTAGTACTGGCAAACAATTTTTAGTAACTCATATGCCAGTGTTTGGAGGGCAAAAAAAAAGTTGGTCTTGAAGGAGCTTTCCCACAAACAAAAAAATTGATTTTATAAAACAAAAAAAATTTAAAATTAAAAAAAATCCAAAAAAATTTTTGTGCTTGCAACCGGATTTGAACTCGGAACCTTCCGACTACAAACATTTTTTAACGAAGCGTCAGCATTTTTATAAAATCATTGGTTTTCCAGTGAATTGATTTTTGTACGCCTGGTAGCATTGGCTAGGTAGCACTGGATAACCACTGGTTACAAACCTTGGCATATCACTCTAAGCCAATTCTTTGCCAGTGGTTTTTTTTTATAAACCACCGAAATTTTTGTAAAACAAATACTGGTAAAACGCTTTTCGCAAACGCTGGCAAAGCGTCCCAAATGAGTGTTCTGCCAGTCATTTATTTTTAATACCGTGGTTACCCAGTGGTATGCCAGTGCTTGATTTTTTGTACCACTGGCGATTTCTGACTGGGCCGTATTAGCAAAATTTTTAAAATAATATTTTCACTGTTATGTTTAAAACTTAATAACTTCTCTTTTCAAAATGTGGAACTACTTCTTACAATGTTGTTTTACTACCAAAATGTAAACGGTTACTTTTTAAGATCAAATAATTTAAAAAGTAAACTATTAATTTTTGAAAACTTTTGTTAGTAAATAATTATATTTGAATGACTTTCATGCCTTGTTTGTTTCGATTTTTAGAATTGATTGCAATACCTCTTGCTTTATTTATGATCTTGTTAGAATGTGTTTGGCAATGCAGTAAAGAAATTTGGCAGTGAGATTTGTAAGCGGTTATATGGCAACGCCTTGTTAAGGTAATGTGTAATTTTTTCCTGGGTTATTTTTCAAACCTAGCAAACAAAGATGATCATTAATGACTCAGAAATGAGCTCCGAAAACATAAACATTTTTCCACTTTTTCCTATGAAAGTGGTCCGTCCAAAAGAGCCCCCTGTGTACTCAGAAATGACTCAGAAAAAAGAACGAATAAAATCGAAATTTTCTTCATAAATTTAAATAATTTTGGAATCTTCTTTGAGTCCGAAAAATGAACACTCGTTTTGAGACAGCTTTTTAGATTGTAGAGACAACTTTTTGGATTGTTTTCTGAGGGTTCATATTTTCTACCAAAAAAAGAGTGTTTTCAAAAAACAATAATCATTTCTATGAGCCATTTAAAAATCTTATTAATGAGCGCTCCGAAATTGCTGTCTGGGAAGGTATATTTTTGTTAGAGTCGACTTTATTTTAAAGCAAATGTTTTGTTTTTACAGTACCATACAAAATATTTACCCCTAAATTCATAAACGCTTTGTAAAATTATAGGAGGTTTATTGAACAAATTTTGTATGAAAATGACGTTTTGTAAACCTGCTATAACTTTACAAAGCATTTATGAATTGAGGGGTTAAAATAGAACTTTTAAAATAATGCCAAACATAAGCCCAAACCACATCGTGAAAGTGCCAGTGGACAGTGGCAGTGCTGTCAAACTTTGTTCTTGAATTTAGCGAAGACGATTCAAAATTTTTTAAAATTTCTTATTGTGTTTTGTTTAGAAATAGCTCTTGTTTATTTATAAACTTTTTTAATTTCTCGGCCATGACAAATAAAGAAAACACAAAAACTGCCTTATCGACAAAACGTCGCACTGCGGTCGACACTGCGCTTATGTGGTTTAGGCTATATGCATTCAAAAATTTTGTTTATTTTTATTGAAAATCAAAACAAAATATTCAAAAAGAAAAAGAAAATTTGTAAATAAATATAAACAAAATTTGAAAACTATAAATAAATACAAAATAAAAACAAATGAAAACTTCAAATTTAAAATATAATTTTAAGGTACATTTTAATGTGCTAATTCATAAAAAAAATTTATTTGGTATTTGAAGCTTGCTATAGTTAAAGTAGATATTTCGCTTAATATAGAGTTATTAGAAATCTTGATTCATAATCGTATTTTAACTATAAATTAATTTTTCGATTTGATACTGGCAACACTATTGTTTATTTTCTCTCTTCTCCCAAATAAGTCGTAAGTGATTTACAAAACGTGATTTAGTAAACGATTGACTCGGTAATTTGAAGTGAAAATGTATTTTCTTAAATTAGAGAACTAATGATCTGCTAAGATAAATTTATAAGCCATTAAAAATATTTTTTTTTTTTTTATTTATAAAACAAATCAATGGAAATGTGTGTAAAACAGTAATTCTTTAGAACATATTATTCGAAGCATACAAAAGTAAAAGAATTTCGAATAATGTTTTGACAGTCTGTACATCACTATTGTTTTGTTTTTCTTTTTAATTTAATTTTTACATTTTTTTGGAAATTTTTTCGAAAATGGTCATTGGCTACGCAATTGTTGTAGTTTTTTTCAGTTTGATGGATGCAAGTTGTTGGAAGCCACCCATTCTAGGGATGGGATGGCTTTAATAAATCATTTCATGCCTGAAAATGAAATAATTAACAATTAAATGGTGGCTTCCTCACTCCAAACTTTATAAAAGGTTTAAAGTTAGTGAGTACCAACTATAAACCTTTATTATTTTCTTCATTATTAAGCAATTATGAATAGTGTTTTCCACAAATTAGCTTAAAATCCTGCAATAAGACTGTTGTAAAAGTTTATGAATTAGACCATAAATATTTTTTATGGTAAGAAATTTAAAATAATAGTCGACTTTTGTGATTTAAAATCGACTTTTTCTTTTTTATAGTAAATGTGAAAGTATTTAAATTTCCAACATAAAGAAATTAAAATTTGAATTTTGATTAAGAAAATTTAAATAGAGTTTAGCCTAGAGGAAAACCAATGAGCTGAAAATCGGAAGGTTGCCGGTTCTATCCCATAAAAAATTTTGAATTTTTAAATAAAATTTTGTGTGAACCTGTTATTCTGTTTATAGAATTTATAATCCATAAACACTTGAATAATATATTAATATAACAAACATTCAGAAATTGTAAATAAATTTCGGTAATTACAACGGTATTAAAAATAAATAAAAGTGATTGCAGCTGGAACTACAAAAATTCGGTTGGCGAAAAATTCGGTTGGCGAAAAATTCGGTTGGAACTACGAATCTGTTTTTTGTGCATATATTTGCCATTGAAAATCTACACTTAACCAAAAAAGTCTGTAATGGCAACTGAAAATTTTGCTGTTTTTAAGGGAACTTTAACTATTTTGAGCACAGCGGTATTTTTTGCTAATTTTAGCAACACATGTCTGCTGATCTGTAGTACAATTAAATTAGTAGAAAATAATAGTAGCCGCTACTAAATTTTAGTAAAACTTATGTAACCTGCAATTCAAAATCGATTTGCTAAAATCAGTTAAAGAACTTACTAAATATCATATTTTTAGTACAATGAAATTAGTATAAATAATTAATTGCAGCTACTAAATTTCAGTAAATTGTTGTAAACTGTAATTTAAAATCAATCTGCTGAAATTAGCAAAAAAGTGTACTAAAAAATAAACAAACTGTAAAAAATAAAAATAAACTATTTTACTTTCGATTATAACAAGCGTATAATTACTTCATCGTACTTGAAATTTGGAGTCAAAATTGCAAATGTTTCTCCAGTTATTACACCCAGAAAAGAGATTCGTTGTTATAACCGAATTTGTTGCCAATCGAATTGGGGCGGTTACAGCAGCTATTATCAAATTTAATGCTGCATTCGATCGGCATTATTGAAAATTGTATTACTTTCAGTTGTGAAAGTAACTCTAACTAAAAATAGTTCAGTGCCTGCAACTGAATTCTAATATATCTTACAGCATTTCCAATTAAAATATTTAATTTATTGTTTTAAGTTTTTATTTATTCATAAACAAAAAATATAGTTAAATAAAATACAAATTACAATTTTAAAAAGCAACTAAAAGACAAAGTTTTCAAGGAAAGTATAGGGGAGAGTCGTCTACCTTGGTACTTTTGAAAATTCTGTGCCAATATCTCTAAGATTAAGAAAGATGCGAAAAATCTTTAAATGCAGAAATATTAGTGTTGGTGTTGTTATAGATTGCAAATAATAAAAACTTTAATAATTCTTATGCATTTTAAGAAATTAAAAGTTTTTTAGAAAAGCGAAAAAGTTTCCAAATTACAATTGGAACTCGTAAAAATTTAAGGGAATTTCTTAAAAAAAAAATTACCCCATAATTAAATTTGTTGCATTATTTGCAATAGAGTTGATATCTACTTGAAATGAGACAATGAAATTTAATATTTGCATGAAAACATCATTATTAAAAAATGGCTAAAATCTTAAATCAAAGGTTATTTTGTACGGAATTAAATTCAAAAAGTACAATAAGCCTATGGAGCTTCAATTAATCATATACTGGAATTGATACACAGAAGACGAAATATTCAAAAACTTTCAAGGTACACGTATTTTAATTTTTGCGAAAAGATAATTTTTTTCGTATTTGTACAATATAGTTAAGAAATTTACTGGTTACTGCATTTAGAAAACGACAAACTTGATTATTTAAAAAAATTAGTTTACATTTTTTTAAAAAATTTACTTTTGTCGATCCACCCAATTTTAGGGTATCCTATAGACTTATCTGAAACTATGATTAGTTTAAAATGATCATTGGGCAAAATAAAAACTTCATAGAAGAAGACTTTACAGTAAAACATTACCAAATAATAGAAAAATACAAAATTCCAAGGTACACGCGATCCAAGGTACACGACTTTCCCCTACTTTAAAATATGTGGTGTGTTCTCAAAAAATACTTTTTAAATACTGTGGACCTTTCTCAAAAACAAATTCAGAACCTAATATTGATTCTAAGGATTTTTCTAAGGAAAAAATCAATTTGCTGATTTTCAGCAAAACCAACTTTTTTGCAAACACGCTCTTGACTAAAAATTTGCTGACACAGCAACATTTTTTGCTGACTTTACAGATTTTTTCTTTTTTGAGTGTATGGAAGATATGTTGTTTTAGATATGTTTGTGGTATTTCCCACCAAAAAAGACTCAGAATCTAACAATTAAAAAGTAAGAGTTTTCTGAAAAATTTTCAAGAAAAAGGTCTTCACTCTTTGAAATATTATTATTGATTGCAAAAAATTAACATACTTTAAATACTACCGTCATCCTATTGAAAATCCCAACAGATTATTCAGATTATTACTGAAAGATAAACAATACTAAAAAGATCCAGTCCTTCAAAATATTCATTCATTGTAGGTTCTGTCAGTGGCGGAATTTTGGAAAAAAAAATTTTTTTTTAAATTTTCACAAAAAATATTTTTTAACCCCTTTTTATTTGGCCATACAGTACTTGTTGGACGTTTTTGGACTCCGCAGCGCAAGGTTAGCGATTTTATGAGCGACGCTTTAGGTATAAAAGACAATATAAAATCCAACGGAAAATTCTAATTTATATTTTTCATCAAAAACTTTAATATTTGATACGTATTTGACATCCAACAAGGATGGGTTACACCCAGGAAAAAGATTGGTTGGCTTTCGATCAAAACCATTAAAATGAATTTGCCAGGACTTTATTTTATTTGGAATTACCTATAATTGAATACTACATCAAAAATATTTGACTAGGTATTAAAAATAGGGAAAATGAACTAAAAAACAATCCTTTTAACAAATTATTGGTATCTCCAATCAATTTTAAAATTAGTATCAGTTTAGTAATTCAATGCAGTAGAAGCAGCCATTTATTTAGTGAATATACAAGAAAATTGGTGTTATCTATAACCTTTTTTAAAAAAATTTCAATATTCGAAAGTGGTAACTACAAATACGGGTATCCTAATCAAATATGACCTTAAATTCAAGTTTCTGTAGAACCAACCGAATTGTGGATTGTATTGATAACACACACAACTATTAATTGGTATTGATAAACGAATTTTATACTGTATTAATAAAACACATAAATTCAAAATTAGTCATTAAAATTATTAAGTGTTTGTGGTGTAGTCGGTAGAGAGTTGGCCTAGCACGCCGGATTTCCGAGTTCAAATCACGGACAAGACAAAAATTTATGTTTTTTTTTAATTAAAATAAAATATTAATATGTATAAACAGTAAATATGGCTAAGAAAATTAAAAGTAGTTGTGGTGCAGTGGGTAAGAGTGTGAACTATTAACCTGAATGGCCGGGTTCAATACCAGAAATTTCAAAAAAAGTTTTTTAATTTCAATAAAATTTTGTGGAACATAATAATATTTATGTGGAACATAATATTGAATTAGACAACCGAATATTGGCTTTCACGACGAAAAATATAATTTAATATAAAGATAGTTGTCGTAACCGCACGAATTCGATTGGCAACAAATTCGGTGGCCACAACTGAGACTGTTTTCTGTGTGTAGTAATGCCTAAAAAAGTTTATATTAAATAGCATATAAAATCAACAATTGAAATTTCCGCACTCTATTTGAATTGTATGAAACTTGCTATAACTTGGAATACTTTGTATAGCTAAAATTGGTGTTCAATTTGGGGAAAATTATCAAATTTGCTAGACTTTCCGTACATATTTGGGTCTAACTTTTGTATTATTTTAGCTATGTAACTGGTTGATATATCACTTTAAAGCTTCTAAAAGCGTGCCTGAAGTTGGTCTGCAACTCATTCTTTAATTTCAGATTTATTAAAAAAAATTTAATTGTTGAGACTTTTTCTACAATTAATTAATTGTTTCCATGCTTTTATAATTGAAGCCACGTGAATAGTTACTATTTTGAAATGAACTTTAACCATTTATAGTTATCAAAGGTCTAAGGCCATTTTATCTTAATACGCGGTTCGGGATACTTTATCGTAGCCTTTTAATACATTTGTATTAGTTCTTAGTTTTTTATCAATGACACTGTTAAATATTAGTTTGGTACTCCTTTTGGTTCCTGAGTTATAGTATAGTATTAAATAAAAAAAAAAACAGTTCGATTTTTCAGCATTTGTCTGAAAAAGGACCCAATAAGAGTGCCAGTATAAGATTTCGTAAAGGTAAAAATAATGAGGAACAACATAAGCGTGTTCGTTTACTTACTACAGGTTACTACTTTTACTACAGCTGCAAAATTTCAATATAAAAAGTAAACAAAACTTTTCAATTGTAGTAAAAGTAGTAAGAATTTCGACTAATCGAACACACTGCATATATTTTTTTCATAAATTTTAAAGAATCCATTTTTCGATATACATATGACGATTTAAATCGCGGATTTCATTAAATTAAACTTTGAAAATTTTACGAAAAACGTTGTCGGAGTCTGAAAAGTCCTCAAAATTTGATTGAGATGATTACAAGGATTTAACTCAGAGATTATTTTTTAACAACAATACAAAAAGTTAATACTTCCTGAAAAGTTTTGAAATTAATTTCATTATTTTTATATTCACTTTATTTATTAGAGCTGATTTTTTATACTTCAGTTATAAATTTTAACTAAAAACTTCTAATATTTAAAAAATTCTTGTTTTTTAATTATTTTTTCGGAATGTTTCGCAGACCTCCTAGGATGCGATTAGGGACGCTCAGGGGTTCGTGATCAACATTTGGAAAACTTTGTATAATTAAATTTTCATATCGGTGTTGGTACACACAGAAAATAAATTGGTTGGAATTCTATCGGAACCAACGAAATATTTTCATCATTCAATAATTTTAATTGCAGTTATTTAAAATTCATCATCAGGAGAGTTAAATTTATTTGTGAACAGAAAATATATATGATGATACAAAACACTGTCACATTAACCAAAATATTGGCTTTTCTAACCAATATTGAAAAAATTTATCGAAAATTTAGCCATTTTAATAAAATATCGGCTGCAAAAATCTAGTATCAATTGCGTTTCAATAAAATCGATCACTCTATCCAAAGTATTAGTTTTTCCAATCAATTAAAAATCTTTTTTTCAACCATTAGCTTTAACCATTAATTTCCATTATTTTGGTAATTGTAATAATACATTGAGACAAGGACCAGAAATTTTATTTATCATAATAAAATTTTGGAATCTATCATATTTTTTCGTTTCATGCATATGCGTGTTTAAATTCTAAGTTAGACAACAACTAAACGTAAGTATCTGTGGCGCAGGAGGTAGAGACACAGCCTTATAGCCTTAGAGATTTGAGTTCAAACTTCAACCAAGGCATTACTTTTTTTTTTTTTAATAATTTTTTTATTGATTCAATTTAAAAGACATAATTGATTTTCTGTGGTGAATATAATTTTATTCAAAAACAAAATATTCAAATTTTCAACCTGAAGAAATTCAAATTTGAAATTTGACAAGTTTAGCCTAGAGGAAAAGCAATGGGCTGACAAACGGAAGGTCGCTGGTTCAATCCCGGTTCGCGATCTAAATTTTTTTTAAAATTTGTTTTTTATTCAAATTAAAAGACACAACTGATTTTCTGTTGTTGATATAATTTTAAAATATTCAAACCTGAAGAAATTCAAATTTGAAGTATGACTAAAAAAACTTAAGTAGAGCTTAGCTTAGAGGGAAAGCAATGGGCTGACAAGCGGAGGGTCGGCGGTTTGATCCCAGTAAGCGACAAAAGAAAATTTTAATTTTTAAATAAAAATTGTGGAATGTGTTTTTCTATTTATAGAATTTATAATCCACAAACATTAAAGTAATCTATTAACACAACAAAAATTCAAAAATTTTAAATAAATTTCGGTAGTTACAATGGTATTAAAAATAAATAAAAGTGATTGTACCTGGAACTACAAAAATTCGGTTGGAATTACGAATCTGTTTTCTGTGTGTATAGCTGTGGAAGTCAGATTTCGTTATTAACAAAAAGAATTACTGGACAATTTTGCTTTGACGCTACAACAACATTCCGTATTTTAAAGTTAAAACACTTTGCAGGTTGGGAGGAAGTGCATGATCTAACGCTAGTCAATTACTCGCAGGCAATCAAAAATTGAGTATTTCAAAAGAAATTATTTCAGGAACATAACTACGATATCAACATGTATACTCAGGATTTCCGAAAGACAGACTGGAATAAGTTCAATACGATCCTTTGGAAAGACCTAAAAAAGAACTCCACCATATCTTTCCGAATGAAATTTGGAGAATTTCAAGTGAAATTAATTGTGAATTCTATTTGGAATTTGTCAAATTTGATCTTAAATCTGAACAAAAATAACGGTAGTTAATTGTTTTCTTACAATATTGATAAAATTTTAAGAGAAATTTCGATTTTTTATTTCGAAATGAGAAAATTCTAAAATATAGTAGCATTTACCACTTCAAATTTAGAAAATTCCATTAGAAGTTTAGTTCTGCAAGTTTAATGAAAAAAATTCAAAATAAAATTTATTCTTTTTCCCAAAAGCACCGTAAGTGGTTTTTCACATATAAAAATTTTACTCGAACTTTAATTTCACTCAAATTTTAATTTAAATTATAAAAATGAACAATTTTTCAATTTTATATCAAAGACACAATCACAATATACAAAAAATGTGATTTTTCCCCAATAAAAATTATAGTCTTTAAATTTGCGTGAAAACAATCTCTACTCAGTTTTCACGTGAAAGTCATTGTCGTGGAAAATTATAAATTTTTTTATATGGAGGAGTATAACAATTTTTTCACGTGAAATCCGAAGAACTTACGGTGCTTTACTATCAAACAGTATTTTACTTTTAAAGTCGACTTTATATTTAAACGGCTTTGTTCATTTTGTATATGAAAATCCTAAAAAAATATTTACATTTTCAAATATTTTAATTGGCTGAAAATAAATTAACCAATCAGAATGCTCCAAAAATAAACTAGGTCAAAGCATGCTGCCACCCAAAATGTTAACTAAAGTCAACAAAAATATATATTTTGAAAATTTAAATAGTAAGTGCGTTTATTTTTATTTAAAAAATTTTCATTTAAATTGGAATTTTGTATTAAAAAATGCGAAATTTTAAAATAAAATTTCTTTTTGTCATTTGAAATTAGAAAAATTTCAAACGAAATTGATCTACATACAATTTTGAAAATCTAATTGGAAATTTAGATCTTTTAACTACATTTCTCCACATACTTTAATTTTTTTATAATCAAAATTATCAGGTTTTTAATGAATTTGTTAAAATATCTATTGAGATTTTTGAAATGAAAATAAGGAAAAAAGTCAAACTAAGATAACATTCATTTACTTGAAAAAATTTTATATTATAATTCATAACAAATTTGTATTTCTTTAGCCTTTTTTCTCCTCTTTTTTCTCTCCTTATTCCTTTTTTCTCTTCTTTTCTCTCCTTTTTCTCTCCTTTTTCTCTCCTTTTTCCCTCTTTTTCCTTTTTTTTCTTTTTCAATTTCGCTGAGGGGGGTGGGAGAAATTTCCCTATTCCCCCCCCCCCCCCCTGGAGCTGCGCATGGTTCTGTGGTATGTCACAAATGTTCCTTATAAAAGTGAGTGCACTTGTCCTGTAGCAGTTCGCAATGCTTTCAAAATTAAAACATTACCCAAAATTCGTTATTACTTTCAGCAACGGGATCAGTAAAATGGATTACCATCAGAAAAATTAGTAAATCAAGATTGCAAAAAACAATTCGTGGAAATTATTTTCAAGGTTTATGAAAATATATACTTACTAACATTTTGTTCCTTGATATGTTTAGCAATGTTTCTTTTTAAATATAAATTTTCAATGCAAAAATTAATCTTCCTTAGTTGAAGGATTTTTTTTTTTATATTATTTTATAATAACAATTTTGACAGCAATGCCAATAATATTCATTCGTAAAAATATTTGGATTGTTACATAGGATTATTTCATAGTATAATTAACAGTTGTATCCCAGGAAAATTTTCTGTTCAAAAAAATCGGTTGTAGAATAGCTACTTTTTCATTCACAACCCCTTCTACTGTCGATTCTAACACCGATTGTTTTTGTTTGAAATTGTCCCAAAAGCAACCACTTCTATAGCTCCAAAATAGAACCGGTTGCCCTAGAATCAGTTCTGGAACTAGTTCTAGAACTGATTCTACGTTAGTCACACCTTGCATGTAGGATCCCAGGAACTGGTTCCAGAACCAGTTCCATGGAATCGGTTGCAGTGGAACCAGTTGTAGAATAGGAGTGGTTGGCTACCGATTGGAAAAAATTTTCCTGGGATGTACCGAACGTTTTACTAACCATATTTTTTATTTAAAATTAATTGGGAAACCCAACAAATTATTACGAAAACATTTGAGTATATTTTATTTTGACTAAGAACCGAATATCTTTTCTGATTACATAAGTAAAACAGATTCAACTGAAATAATTATTCCATAACTAAAATATAGAATTTGCAACCGATGTCTAACCGATCTTTTTTCTGTGTGTACCTTTTTATGCATTGGAGATATAATAAAATTTTCTGGGTGTTATTTCCAAACTAAGAATATATTATTATTATCGATAATACCCAGGAAAATTTTTTACAATCGGTTGCCAATCAGACCAATTCTGCAACTGGTTCCACTGCAACCGATTCCATGGAATTGGTTCCGGAACCAGTTCTAGGGATCTGATATGGAAGGTATGACGGTCGTAGAATGAATTCTAGAACTAGTTCCAGAACTGATTCTAGGGCAACCGGTTCTATTTTGGAGCTATAGAAGTGGTTGCTTTTGGGACAATTTCAAACAAAAATAATCGGTGTTAGAATTGACAGTAGAAGGGGTTGTAGAGGAAAAGCAGCTATTGTGCAACCGATTCCTTGGAACAGAAAATTTTCCTGGGTATACGCCAGATCGTAAGTGTATTTGTGACGAATTAATTTTTTCAAATTTGTGGAATTTTTATTAACATCTCCTTCGCTTGAAAATCTTTGCTTATACAAAAAATTTTGAAATCAAAAATGTAGGTCATTATGTTTTCTACAGATGTAATATAACTTGTATAATTAATTTTTTTTATTTACCCAAAAACTATTTAAGACCTGAAGACCGCTCTTTGGCGGCCTTGGGCATTAGCGGATTAAAGGTCAATAAAGGGCATTTTTGCCCTGTTATACTACATTCATACTTCGCTTTGATCAAAAAAGTAAAAGTACGGATTAGCCATATATAAGGAAAAACATATTTAAAACTTAAAATTTTAAGCCAATGAGGTTCGGACAGGACCTTAAGTTGAAGGCTTTCCTTTTTTCCTTTCAGTTTCCTAGCTCCTGCGGATTGAGATGGGAGCCGTTTTTAATTTTCCGGTTTTGCAAGCTTTACCTTTCCTGGTGAAAATTCAAAAAATTCTTTATTACTGAATTAGCCATTTTTCCGAGGAAATATATTTTCAATTTCAGGCTTCTAGCCGAAGCGATTTTAGCACACCTACAACTTTTCCATTTTTGGCACGTTCTTGATATTATCTGGGAACTAAACCATAAAAAAAGACGACTTTTTTTAATGTCAGACTTCTGGCTAAAGGGGTTTTGCTGACACTTAAGGGGGTAATTTTCCCATTTTTACCATATTCCTCGTGAAAATGTTGAAAAGTAGCTTATTATTGAATAAACCCATACTCCTGGGAGCACAAATTTCAGGTTTCTAGCCATAGCAGTTCGCGCAGGAAGTAATGTGAAAACTTTTCCCCTATGTGAACATACCCAAATAAAAACAAAAATGATATGGAGCCATATGAAGTTATATTTGATTATATAAAATCTTTTATGTAATTAGATATAATTATATCCGAAAAATTAGAACATCTTATTGTATCATATTGTATCGAACTGCATACAATTATATACAATTTTGTACAATTTGATACAATTTTATGCAATTGGATACAATTGTATCCGAATTTTGTCCTCATTCAATTAAATAAAATTATATCTTTTTGTATAAAATTATATAAAATGAATGTTTTTTAGTCTGACTGTAGATCATAAATTAATATCACTTTCTGTTTAAATTATTTTTCAAATTAAATAAAGATGATACAATTTTCACAAGTAAATTGCAAAGAATAAAAAATGTGAAAGAATTCGATAGGCCAGCAAGACAGAATACGTATTTTCGGCTTTCGCTGCAAAGCCATCATCAGTGTCATTTGCCTTGATTGGGTTAATAATTAATAATCGTCTACTTATATGAAAGTTGAAAGCAAATCTAATATGTTAACAACTCAACTTAGACTAACATCAACGAAATCTAACAATGCTATTTTTATCCTTTGTTATTATTACTCTTTTTTGCTTTGAACCTTAATTCTTAAAGTATCTCAGCTGGTTCTATTCAACTCTATGTATGCTATACACAGATTTTTGTTGTAATTCAACAAAAATTTAAATTTATGCTATTTAAGTTATATTTTGCACCGTGTCATGGTTTTTAAGATGAATGAGGGGTATTTATAGTTGATATTTTATTTGGTAAAATAATGTTTTTTAGTCTGACTCTAGATCATAAATTAATATCACTTCCTGTTTAAATTATTTTTCAAATTAAAGAAAGATGATAAAATTTTCACAAGTAAATTGCAAAGAATAAAAATTTTTTAATATAAAATGTTATAAAAGTGGACATAGTTTGATACAATAATATTTAATTATTGACCTTATACAATTTATCATATTATATATGGCCATATCTAACAATATACAAAAATTATTTTTTTAAATAAAAAAAGATATGCAATATCTGGAGAACAGACCTGGGGTATTTCAATTACATTAAAATTTTTCAATTACAATTACAAATAAATGTAATTGAAATTTAAAAAAACTCAATTACATTTCATGTAACTGTAATTGAAAATTTTCAGTTACAAATTATGATTTCAATTAAATTTCGACTTAAAATGTTTTTTGTTAAAATTTTCTAGAAAAAACTGACAGGGATAGGCTGGATAGGCATGGATAAGTATAAAAAGAACACGTCATGTTGGGTTGACCCCTAACTTGTGCTTTTTGTCATTATTTCTTTTCCGAAAAAATGTAATTGTAATTGACATTTTTTAAATTACAATTATATATAATGTGTAATTGAAAATTTTCAATTACAAGTTACTTGTAATTGTTCCTTTTTGAATTACAATTACAAATAATATGTAATTGTAATTGAATTTTTTCAATTACAATTACATATAATTGTGTAACTGCATGTGTAATTAATTATAAAATGTAATGATTAACCCCCAGGTCTGCTGGAGATCTTATAGTTTCGGTAAATCTTCCATTACTTTTATCCAGATTAACCATGAGAGTGCATTAAACATGAACAAATTTTTCTTTGTTTGGTTCCGTTCCACTTTGGGGCTATAGAAGTGATTGCTTTTGGGACAATTTCAAACAAAAATAATCGGTGTTAGAATCGACAGTAGACAGTAGGGGTTGTTAATAAAAAGTAGCTATTCTACAACCGATTCTTTGGAACAGAAAATTTTCCTGGGTAGGATTATGATATACAACCAAGATATAAATCAGTCAAGTGTACGTTATAGTATAGAGAATTTCGTATTAAAGCTTCAGTGTGGTTAATGTTATGTACGAGTAAGCCATTGTTGACTTATGCACCTAAACAAAAACAAATTACTCACGCACGAGCATCTCGTTTCTTACTCACGCACACATGAGTATATTAAAAACTTACAATCAGAAAATTCTCACGCAAAATAATAAAAATTACTAAAAAAAATAACTCACAGACGAATCATGCACGGGTTATATATTCTTACTCACGCTCATGCACGAATCACGCACGAGTTATATATTCTTACTCTCACGCACGAATCACTTGAGTATAGTAACTATTACTCACGATCACGTGTGAATAACGTGACTCACAAACATTTTGTGTCACGCGCCAATCTCTAGTAATTACTAAATCTAAAATTAGTTCAAAATCATTGTTAACATGGAACCACATATAATATAATACGTTTTTTAATGTACTTTATGTATATTTTTTTAAATAAAATCACTTAGAAAAAATTGCTTATGTGGGACGATATATAATTATAGATGATTTTATAAAGAACGTTATATTGTCATATATTAAGAAATCATGAAATACAGTAGATATGGAACCATATTAAGTTATATTTGGGTTCATATGCGTCAATATATAGTCATATCTAACACAAATTATAAAATATTTCTTCTATGGTTCCACATAAAGTTTTATATTATTATGTATAGTGTCATACTAAATTATATATAAACGTATATGTAATTATATCTTTTGTATGCTATTTATGTACTTATATATAGCACATACAATTATACGTAGGCCAGTATGTAATAATATAAAATCGCATATGTCTCCATATTAAAATCTTTGAGGAAAAATATCTAATATATGACTATATAAAAGTATATATGCTTCAATTTAAAAGCATATGTTGCCATATGTAACCATAAGTTACTATAGTTTTTTTGTAGGCATGGGTGTAAGGTGCATATTTTTCGACATTACGAACGAAAATACGAAGCACAACAATTCATTTACTTTTTCAGCAATCAAATGTTATATTTGTCGATATCTCAGGTGGTAGAGTTCTCGATTAACAAGCATGTATCAAAATATCCGAATCCCAGTGTGACCACGCCCAATCAGAAATCGCCAGTGGTACAAAAAATCAAGCAGTGGCATACCACTGGGTAACCACGGTGTTGAAAATAAATGACTGGGACGTTTTGCCAGCGTTCGCAAAAAGCGTTTTCCAGTATTTGTTTTACAAAAATTTCGGTGGTTTATAAAAGAAACCACTGGCAAAGAATGATCTGAGAGTGAGTGCTACCTAGCCAATGCTACTAGTGGTACAATAACCAATTCACTAGTAGAGCAATGATTTTATAAAAATGCTGACGCTTCGTTAAAAAAGGTTTGTAGTTCCGAGTTCAAATCTGGTTGCAAGGAAAAATTTGTTTTTTAATTTTTTTGAATTTAAAAATTTTTTTGTTCTATAAAATAAATTTTTTTGTTTGTGGAAAAGCTCCTTTAAGACCAACTTTTTTTTGCTTTCCCAACGCTGGCATATTAGTTCCAAAAAACTGTTTGCCAGTGCTAGCATTTTAGCACAGCCAGTAGTTGTCCAGCTATTATCACTCATTTAATACACATGAACTTTTTTAAATTTTGTTTTGGAAAACATATTTCCAGACCACCTATTTTATAGTTTTGCCAACATTCAAAAATTTTGTTTTTCCAGTGCTTTTCCGGCGCTTTTTGAACAGCCGGTCCTTTTGTCTAATGATGTTATCATTTTGGGAATGGGAAAGCAATTTTTGCCAGTACTTGTACCACCTGTTAAAGTGCTTTGCCATCGCTTTCCCGTTATTATTTTTCTGACTGGGCGTTTATATATTTAATAAGAAAATATTTGTAATAAATTTTTTTAAATAAAATTTTTTTACGAAAATCTATTTTTATACCCATTACTGTTACCATCCTTGTAACCACATAAGTAACCAATTACTTTATCACCTCCTCCACATACATTACCTTAGCGCTCATCGCCTGTAAAATTCATCAGTGAAGTAAGGTGTAAAGTAATACATCGGCCCCTATGGCAACACTAGACCGTACCCCAAAAAAAAAGTTTGCCATACACCGTCCAATCTAAATTATTTTTGCAAGGAGGTTTAAAAAATATTTTTTTTTGCCGAACGTAGGGTTTGCCATTTTATATTTTTTGTTATATCTTTGGCATTTACAGTCGGATCTTAAAGTATGAAACATCGATGTTTTTCTCTCGAGGGGACCAATGTTTTGCACTAAGGACCATTGACCTTAAGTATGCCGTTCTAGTACTAACCCACCAGATCTTAGTTGCTACTACTCTAATGTACAACCCTAATATCAGAATATTAAAGCTCGCAAAAAAAATTATTAAACTTTTGCTAAGGAAGTTTTTCGATTAACCCAGCAGAATTTTTTTTAATTTTTTAATTTTTTGGTTGCCGAACGTAGGAGGCGCCTTTTTAAATTTTATTTCATTGAATTTTTCCTTTATAGCAAAACCCCCCAGTAAAAAAGACTGCATTATTTAATCACTGTGCGCTTCCTAAACTAATTCCAGAAGGCATGATTTTTGTTCGCGACGTCCCACTTGGTATGTCTCTTTTCCACAGGTGAAATGCGCTTTTTTCATGGCACTTAAGAAGCAATAAAATCAAGCCTTCATAAGAAATGAAATGCGCATTTTTTTCAGCTTCGAGATCCGTTGAAATAATGTGTATTTAATAAAATTTAAAGCTCTTCACTGATTTCTTCAAAGAAGCAGTGATACATTTGCTGCAGTAATGCACTAATAAAATGCATTATTTTATGTTAACTTTATATTAATTTTTGTTATTATAAAAAAAAACTTGAACATTTTTTGTTACTACACTGAAAATGTGATCTGTAAAATTATTTTTAAAATTGAAATAAAAATCTCATTTTACATCCCAGTTTCATACTTATGTGGCAAGTGTTGCCACACCGCGGGTAATTACCGAAATCGCGAATATTTTCTTAATTTTGCGGATAATTTCAGGTATGTATGGTTTATGTGTAATCATATTTTTTTTACAAGATTATTTGTACCCAAATGCCAAAATTAAGTGAATAGAATTCTAAGATATGGAAACGAAATACATTAGGTACCTTTAAAGTAGCCTTCAAAATTGTTTAACTGATTTTTTCTGTTATTAACTCATCAAAACGCGTTACTAAACGGTTATACTTTAAACAAAAAATAATTTTAGCGACTTTTAAAGAAAATTTTTATTATTTCGATTGGCAAAAAAGGTTAAAACAAATCGGACAGCAAAAATGCACTTTGTTGGGCCTTCTTCAAAAAATATGGCCTCCTCTTTAATTAAGATAGAATTTTTTTTACCTGCTTCTAAAGGGGTAACGTACTTTTTTAGGAACGCCCGACAAATTGCATTCTGTCTGTTCTAGAACACTTTGTCTTAAAATCGATAATTAGAAGATAGAGTAAAATATGTGTCCTCGTAACAGATCGTAAGTCAGAAGCATTGTACTGTTCGTAATAAATCGTATAATCAACAATTCTTTACTGCTTCAAAAGTATGCAGTTAAGAAGACAGAAAAAATTAAAATTGATTTGATTTTCTCCTTTCTTTAATTGATTTTTTGCACGCATGAAGTTAAAGCGCTATTTTGGAAGCATCCAAATGTAGTTACTGCTTACCAAATCGAGGTTTTTTTTTTGCTGGGACTGATCTCCTCGAAGCAAAACATTGATATATCACACTTTAAATGCCGAAGCTATACGAAAAATCGAAAAAGCCGACGTATAAATATGATATAAAAATACATATATATATGTATATGAAATAAATATAAATAAATATGAATTCAAAAAGCTTTTGGATACCCAATTTGTCTACATTTTCTTTGAAAAGGAGCGATAAATTTTGTATAATTTTTAACCATATTTTTAATATGATATTGAGCATCTAAAAAGAAAAATACATGTAACCAAAAATTTATCCTCCACAACATATACAACGATCTGACGTCGCGACGCACAGTGCTTTGTCCCATAGACAAAAATAAGAAAAAAAATTTGTGTCTCCGATTTCGACGAAAATATTTTTTTTTATATATACTAAAATTACTTAATATTGTAAATATTATCCTTTCTGGTATAACTTAACCTATATACACTAGAGGTCGCTAAAGTTGTTAAATTTTTAACATAGAATATAATGAAAAAAGATGAAAATTGTTGTATCTTACAAAAAAAATTGGTAAAAATTCATTTTTAGAGGTGTCTTTAAAAATTTTTTTTTTTAAATACTTGAATATATTCGAATCAATAAAAAATAATAAAATTGTAAAAAATTTACAATTAACATATCAACTTAATCTTTGAATTTTTACAATACAATTTTTTCTGGGAGCCTAAAAATTTCAAAAGTTAAATGGAACTTTAAAGAAATTTTTTTAATTGATTTTAAAATTTTAAAATTTTTTGTTATGCTCTTATAATTTTATATAAGAAAAAATAAAGAAAAGAACCAATTTCGTAATTTAACTATAAAAAATTTTTTTTTGCCAAGTGTCAAGAAATGTATTTTTGTAATTTCATCTTTTATGGGTTACGAAAAAGTTTCCAACTTTCTTAGATTTTAATAAAATTTTATAATTTTTTTTTTCTAAAAATTGAGGTAATATTATTTAAAAAAGAGTATAAAATCTGGCAAAAACACATCATCTATTTCATTAATAAATCCTAAAATATACCTAATTTTTGGTCAAAATCTTAAAAATTACCAAAGTTTGATAATATATTAAAAAAAATTATGTTAATTGATTTTCATATTATTATTTTTTTTGTTAGGAATAGACCTTTACTTATTATATTTAAAAGAAATATCTACAGAAATCAAAACGAAATGTTTTGTTTTTAAAGACTGTTTTTTTATCTCATTCACGTAATAAAAGCTACATAAACTTATATCATTTTTTAATTAAATTAACAGCTGAGAAAAAGAAACAAAATCTATTTTTGAACTTTGGGAGAAAATTCACTAAAGTATTACCGCTAAAAACACTACCAGGAACATTTTTGTGGAACATTCTAACCCTCTAACTCTTCAATGAAAAGGAATTTGTTGGCCCCTATTTAAAAACGGACAAAAACGACCCGTAAGTTGAAGACATAGAGGGTTAAAATGTTCCACAAAAATGTTCCTCGCAGTGTTTTACATAAGTTCGCTGAATGCATCCTATACGTAAAATGGAAGATTCCCATAATTTCTCCCTAAAATCTAGGTTTGTGGGACATTTAAGCGCCAATTCTGCATAAGTACGAAATTAACCCTTAAACACATTTTAAGTCTTTACTTATTACTGGCACTGAAGTTAAATTTTTAATACGGATGTCTTAAAAGGCCAAATATTTTTGCGGAACATTTTAACCCTCTTCAACTTACGGGTCGTTTTTGTCCGTTTTTAAAATGGGGCCGAAAAAAATCCCTTTAATTGAAGAGTTAGAAGATTAAAATTTTCCACAAAAATATTCTTCGTAGTGTTTTACATAAGTTCACTGAACGTACCCTATACCTAAAATGGAGGAGGTTTCCTATTTTAATCCTATTCAGTTTTTTTGTTTTAGAAAAATCATTTTAAGCGTTTAAAATGCATTTTTTATGAAAGCCATTTTTTATGAATCGATTTTACCCAAATTTGGCACAAATATGGCTTGACCTTATATCAATTCACGTGCTAAATTTGATGGCAATCAGATAATTTTTGCAAGATTTATAAAGATTTTAAAATAGAGGATATATGGGAGGACTAAGAGTCCTTGCTTCGATGTTGATAAAAATTGACACAAACGTTTCGAGTTTTATATGTATCTCAATGGATACTTTTTGTAATTTTACGTCCATTTATGTAGCTAATATAATATTTTTAAATTTCAGGACCTATGGGAGGTGGGGGCGTCCTTGGCCCGATATTTCCAAAAATTAAAGTTTTTCCTAAATAGGGGGTTTTATGTCAGAGTACCAAATTTCAAAACTCTATCTCCACTCCTTCTATTTTTGTCTAATCGTTATATGGGATCAAAGCACTATGGGATGCACAGTGGACCATTTCACGAGAAAGCGGTCAAAAATCCATAACTTTTGATTGGATTGGAATTTTGATATGCCGTTTCGTTTGTTTGGTAGGTGGGATTTTAGCCTTTAATTTTTACTTTAAATCAAACAATTTTAGAAAATATTTATTCTAAATAGCCTTGATTTTTATCTTCTAGAAGTTGTTTAGCTTCTTCGTCTAATTCAATAGAGGTGGTTTGACATTTTTGTGGAATGTTGAAGATATACGGATCTGAAGTGCACAACAAAATAGTGATAAGGTCTTCATTAGTGCAACATCTGGACATTTTTCTTGTGTTGTGCTCGCGAAAGAATCTGTAGTCTTTTTTCCTTTTTTCTTGTGCTTCTTCAGATAGATCTTCTATTGGTATCATATTGTTTTGAATGACTTGTTCCCCATGGTACAAAATTTTATGAACTGTGGATGGCATATATCTCGAAGAGTATTTTTCATTATAAAGTATGGCTGTTTTATTGGCGGACTTTCCAAATTTTTTTGCATTTATCTTACTGGTGCATGCTAGAACATGTAATATGATTTTGAACCATCTTATTAATTCATGATCTACAACTGTGATAGATGCTGCAGTTTCTGAATCGGAAAAAAATCTCCTTGCAGTATTTCCATCATTGGAGTTTCCTTCTCCTTGTTTTGGTTGGTCGATGATGAGGCCTAGTTGTAGATATTTTTCTTGAATTTGTTTTTTTGGTTCCTTTTTTCTTCATTTTCTTTGTTTTTTCTCACTGTTTCGCCTAACGGACCAACTTCCAAATTCATGCGCGGTTTCAAGGGGGGGGGGGGGGAATGGGAAATTCCCCCCCCCCCCAAATCGAAATCAAAAACGAAAAAAAGGGGAAAGAAAAGAGAAAAAGGAAAAGAAAAGAAAAAAGGGAAGAGAGAAAAAGGAAAAAATTAAAACAGAAAGCTATATTGAAACAAAAGTTTTTCCAAAGTGAAAAACTGTGCTAAAGCAATTTAATAAAAAAAGTCACCCCTATACTCAAACGTTTCAGATTCTGAAAAAAAACACAAAATATTTAATCAATTACGAGAAAAAAATACACAAATTACCAAATACTTCAGTAAATTTTTATTTCTGGCAATCTTTCATATATAAAAAAAACTACAAATGCATACGTTTATGTAAATTTTCCTAAAGACCATTTGGGATATTATTCGTTTGAGAACTCTTTTTATGAAAAGTTTTTCAAACTATAAAAAGGTTTTTTTTAAGAATTAAATTTAATCAAAAATTAATTATGATACTGTTTTTCGTAAGAACATTTTTTTTATATAAAATTATATAATAGTAAAAATTTAATGTGCTAATTCATAAACAAAATTTATTTGGTATTTGAAGCTTGCTATAATTAAAGTACATATTTCGCTTAATAAGGAGTTATTAGAAATCTTGATTCATAATCGTATTTTAACTATAAATTAATTTTTCGATTTGATACTGGCAACACTATTGTTTATTTTCTCTCTTCTCCCAAATAAGTCGTAAGTGATTTACAAATTTAGTAAGCGATTGACTCGGTAATCGGAAGTGAAAACTTTATTTCCTTAAATTAGAGAACTAATGCTGTGCTAAGATAAATTTAAAAGCCATTAAAAATATTTTTTTTTATTTAAAGCAAATCAATGGAAATGTGTGTAAAAAAGTAATTTTTTAGAACATATTATTCAAAGCATACAAAAGTAATCGAATTTCGAATAATGTTTTGACAGTCTACACATCACTATTGTTTTGTTTTTCTTTTTAATTTTATTTTTAAATTTTTTTGGAAATTTTTTCGAAAAAGGTCATTGGCTACGCAATTGTTGTAGTTTTTTTCAGTTTGATGGATGCAAGTTGTTGGAAGCCACACATTCTAGGGATGGGATGGCTTTAATAAATCATCTCATGCCTGAAAATGAAATAATTAGCAGTTAAATGGTGGCTTCCTCACTCCAAACTTTATAAAAGGTTTAAAGTTAGTGAGTACCAACTATAAACCTTTACTATTTTCTTCATTATTAAGTAAATATGAATACTGTTTTTCACAAATTAGCTTAAAATCCTGCAATAAGACTGTTGTAAAAGTTTATGAATTAGACCATAAGAATCTATATTTAGGGCAAAGGCTTTAAAAACTACATTTTTACAGTAACCTTAGGAATTTGTTCCCCTTCTCCCTTGAAAAAAATTCACCCGAACTTGAACTCTAAAGGCCTCAAGTGGTTATTTAAATTGAGAATGAAAACATTTTGTATTTTATAGAAAATATGTGGTTACAATAAACACAAAACGTTAATTTTTCACCATATAAATAATACTAATTTTGCTGAAAAACAAATGATACAGAATTTTCACACATAACACTTATCGTGAAAAACATTTTGCTTATAAGCACCGTAAGTTGTTCCGATTTCACGTGAAAAAACTGTTATACTCCATATTAAAAAAATTATTTTTCACGACAATCAGTTTTACGTGAACATTGTGTAGAGTTTGTTTTCACACAAAGTTAATGTACAAGATTATTATTTTTCTTGGGAAAAAGTGACATTTTGTGTTTATTTTGATTGTGTTTTTGTTATAAAATAAAAAAATTATTCATTTGTTTAAATTAAATTGCAATTTGAGGCATTTAAAATTCGAGTGAAATTTTTCTACGTGAAAAACAACTTACGGTGCTATATGAAAAATCGAAACAACTTACTGAGCTTAAAATAACAAATTTTTAAAAATTTATTGAGGAAACGTTTTTGCAAATCAATTTTTTTCTTATTCCGCAGACTCTACAATTGTTTCTCTTTTGAAACTGTCGAGTGTATATTAAAACTTCAAAATATGATAATAAATTTTAAGTTTTTTTCCTTCGGTATGCAATAATAGAATAGATAAATTTTTTAAATGAGAATTTGATTGAGATCTGAGGATTTTCGATACACAAGAAATTTAAATAAACTATATTTTCAAATTGGAAATTTATTTATTCTAGTTCGAGGCCAATTTTCTTATTATGAATTAATATAATAAGCACTTTTTCCAAAAACTGATATCTGTCTTCATCAGGATATTCTCCTGACAAATACTTCACAGAGTTTTTGCTTAAAAAAAGGACATATTATGTTAATTCATAATAAGGAAATTGGCCTCGAACTAGAATTTATAAATTTCCAATTTATCAATTAAAAAAGTCGAAAAAAAACAATTTTTATTTTTAAATAAAAATTGAAAACCAACATTTTAACTATATTTTCGCTAAAAACGCAATGAAGTAAAATTTAAATATAAAATGTTAAAAATTATGGTCTTGAATTTATGTTAAAATTTCGATTTGTTATTCAAATATTTTAGAGCATATCCAACGTTCAGGTACACAATTTTAATACAAAGTATTGTTTACTAAAGACAAAATATAAACCCATTGATTATTGAGAAAAATAATTTTCCTTTTATGGAGCGTAATAGTTGTTTCACATGAAACACGAACCACTTTCCAAAAAAAGAAAATTCTATATACAGTAACTCGACAATCTCAATGCCGTTAATCCGAACGTTATGTGCATCAGATCTCTAATTAATTTCATGGTTCGCGAAGTTTTTCTCACGAAGTGAAGTACAAATTTCTTAAATTTTATTAAAAGGTTCATGATTGTTATGAAACTCCTTTTAATGAAACTTTTTCATTGGGTGTATGATATTTTTAATAAATAATATGAAATTGCTGTTAAAACTTTATGAAGAACTGCATTAAGACCTGCTAACTTATCTTAAAATAAACTGACTTTAGTTCTTAACCAAAGTTATGAATTTCAAATTTATACGGAAATATGTGTAGTTAATGTTTAACCTTGGTTATGTTGGAAATAAGTTACTCGCCCTAAATCAATTGAAAGTTTCAATGGACGAATTCCAGCGAAACTCCATTAATTTAATGTAGAAATTCATAGAGGATTTATATATATAGGAATATCTATTTTAAGAATCAGGAGGATTTACTGTACGGCAAAGTTTCCAGAATTAAACGAGTTCTGTAAAATAAATATCCTGGAAATCTAAGTGGTTTTCTACGGAAGAGTCCTCACTATTCGAGTAATATTTCCATAAAAGAGTCTTTTAAATGTTAGGGATGAATATCTCAAAATCTTAAAGTTATCGTAATAAATTGCAATCTTACAATTTTTTAAAGAACTTGTAAGAGATTTCTTTATGAAACAGTCCTCAGAATCCGAAATAATTTTAATAAAAGTACATCCCTATAATCTTAAAATTACACACACCCCATTTGGTAGAAAACGTGTCCCGAATGCAATATTTCCAAGCAATACAAAAGCAATTCTTCTGAAAGACAAATGGGCGATATTGCTAGGTTATCATCTAGAAGTAGGGATGCCGAACGGGACTGGTTTTTACAAATCCCGGGATTCGGGATTTTGAAAATTTAAATCCCGGGATCCCGGGATTTTTCGGGATCCCGGGATTTATCGGGATCCCGGGATTTTTCGGGATTTCGGGATTTTTCGGGGTTTCGGGATTTTTTTGTTTCATCATATTTTTAATTTAAAAAATAAATAGCTGAAATAAACCCTACAAATTAAAATAATTTATTATAAATCTACTTATTATTTCTTGTAGTATCAAGAAATAAACAAATTAAGCCGGATCCACAATGCTGGAGTACTCCACGCTGCAGAGTGGAGTGTGTAAAATAGAGAAATCATGATACAAAAAATATGTTAGTGCAAAAAAGAAAGGAACAAAATCCACTCAGAGTAGAGTAATACAGCATTGGGAATCTGGCTTCAAACAGAAACTACACTCATAGAAATAAGTATGTAAGAATAGCAGAAAAAGCTACTAAAAATTAACAAAAAAGGTTCCGCGATTAAAAGTACTGAAATCAGCAGAACTTGTTTGCTAAATAATTGTTAAATTTTCGAAATATAAGAAATATAATTATGAGTTAAATTTAAGTAAATTGCAAATTACAATTTACCTTTGAAGAAACTTTTTAACCAAAACTAGCTAAAACAAAGCTATATTTGTCTAAAATCAATTGAATGTAAATACAAACTACTCTGCTGAAATCATCAGAAATATTTAGTGACTATTAGTTTTTTTTAAATCAATTACCATAAAATAGTAAGCACATACCTCAGCTGATTTCAGAAATGCAGATTGTTAGATTTTTGTAATTTAACAAAAAAATTCTGTTTTTAGTCGGCAAAATTATTTTGCATGAACTTATGATTTTAGCAAATCATCAATAAAACAAATATAAACATGTCCGTTAAAAGATTAAATAAAGCTGAATTACGATTTTCAAAAGTTTCACAGCGGAATAAAAGTTTTTAAATTATGAAGGTTTTATTCAGATTTATTTAATCTGTAATCTATTTTAATCTATTATTTATGAATGGGAAAAATTAGTTCTTTAATAACATTTAATAAGATATTAGATTTATGTGATTTAGGTCGAATATAACAATAAAAACAAATACAAAGAGAGATAAAATATGCCAAATAATCAAATCGGAAATCCCGGGATTTTTTCAAGACCAATCCCGGGATTTCGGGATTTCTAAATCCCGAAAATCCCGGGATTTTCGGGATCGGGATTTCGGGATCGGTATCCCTATCTAGAAGATATAAAAAGTATTGCCAAATATCGCCTATTTATCATCCAGAAGTTAAAAAGAAGATATCGCCCCCAGAAGATAAAAATATGTTTTATAAGTACATACATATGTATCTTTTTATTTAAAACTATGAAACTTAAATATAATAATTGCTACCTCATAGTTCCTCGTTTAAAAAATTTTCCACCCTATAAGTTTCTACATTCGCCTCCGTGGGATGTGGAAACTTATAGGAAACTTGTACGTTATTTTCTGAAAAAAAGAAACTGTCGTTTTTATTTCCAATACTTTTTAAGTAATATCCCATTTTTACTTACCCTTATATTTTCGATTTAACTGCAAACATTGTTCCACAAATTTTGTTGGTTTTTAATTTTATGTTTTTCTTTTTCTTTTTAATAATGTATGTAAATGAAATTTTAAAATCAATATTTTGAATTTTCACTTTTGACATTTTTCTTCCAATTTCGCCGATATATCTTCTGTCTGATAAATAAAAGATATTAAAAACAAAACTACTCCATTGTCTTCTAAATGAGAAATAAAAGATATTGCCGTTATATCTTTAGGAAGATATTTCTTCTAAATGTTTATTGGGTATACTAAGAAAAATACACAGAGGGAATTTTACTGGACGAGTTTTTTTTTTTTAATTTTGCAGTAAGCCAATGTACTTTTATTCACAAAGTAAATGAAAAATTTCTTTAATTTATATATTTTATGAATCCCGATTAAATGAAACTTTTTGATTGAGTGTATGAAACTTTTAATAATTAAAATAATATTTGTCACAACATTTAATTCAATGAAAAGTTTCAAAAGTCGAGTTCCAGTGAAACTTCATTGGCTTAAGCATAGTAAGTTGTTTGAGTTTCACGTGAAAAAATTGTTATACGTCATATAAAAAAAATTATTTTTCACGACAATGAGTTTCACGTGAAAATTATGTAGACTTTGTTTTCACGCAAATTTAATATACAAGACTATTATTTTTCTTATGAAAAAGTGATATTTTGTGTTTATTGGGATTGTTGCTTTCTAACTAAATAAAAAAAATTTTCTTTAGTAGGGTTGAGGTTAAGAACAGAGACCCAAAATAACTGTTATATTTCTAAAAAAGTCACCACCCAAATTTATTTAATTATAATATTTCAATAATGCACTATATTTTATAAATCATATTGCACAAAAAAATCACAAAGTTTGGCAAAGATTTTAATTTTTTCAAATTTTATATTTTACTCTATAAATTTCTGTTGTTTTTTGATTTTTATTTTAAAACTTTTTATAAAAGTTACAGAATGATTTTTTTGAAAAAATTAAGCAGTAACTTTTTTATTTGATAATAAAATAAAAATTAAAAATTGACCTAAATTGAATGCCGGAAGGTGATGGAATATACATATTTACTCACTTTAAATCACTGTTCAATCTTTTATTAACACTAGTTGACATCATCAGGATATTATAATTGTTGAAGTCATTGGTTCTATGGCTTTTGATTTATATTCTTAATTGTTATTTTTTGATAAAGAAAAAAAATCACAAAATAACTTTTATTATTTTTGAAAAAATAAAAATCGTGTTTGGATTGTTTTTGTTTGAATTTAAAATAAAAATCAAACAGAGCAAATAAACAGAAAATTAAAAATACTCAAACAAGAAATAATTGTAAAACAATCACTTTTTTGAATAAAAGTTATAACTGTTACGTCCCTGGTTAAGAAGAAGAATAAACCTTCCTCAAAAGTTATAAACACATTAAATTTGCAAATCAGACTAGATCTAGTTTCTGCCTTTTTATGGACATTTTCATCATTTTCAGAATTTAAATTACTATTTAAGGCCTTTAAAGTTTGAGTGAAAAATTTTCGACATGAAAAACGACTTACAGTGCTTTAATTCAAAAATTCATTAATATCATGCAGATAATTCTCTTAGTGTAGTGCCGGATCATCAGAATAAATTTTAGGTTTTTCTTTAGATATGCTTACTTTTAAATTTTTTTTATTTTTTTAAAGAGAAGAAACTCAAGAAATTTGTTACATTAATTAAAATGCTACACCCAGAAAACAGATTCAGTGCTGATAACCCAATTTGTTGTCAATCGAATGGTTCAGTTGCATCAAATGAATTTTTCGGTTGCGGCTACCGAATTATTCGTGATACAACTAAAATTCCGTTGCAACAGTCAAACTAGTCCTGTCTCAATTGGTTCGGCTACCACAACCGAACCATGCGATTGGCTACAAATGCGGTTATCAGAATTGAATCTGTTTTCTGGGTGTACCTTCTTTGGAAAGAAGATAGAGGACAGATAAAAGGTGGTGTGAGATGAAAAGCTTCCATTAGTAATATTATTACCTATTTAAAAAATTAAACCATACTTTTTTTACCCCATTCAGTAAAATGAATATTTTGATAATCAGAACTAAAAACGACTTTTGTCTTAAATGCAACTTATATAAGAAATTTTGTTCAAAATTTTATTACTTAAGTCAAATTTTAGAAAAATTTAATTCTTAGTTTTCGCCCATAATAGTTTGTTCTAATACAATTTCAAAAAGGTTTTCGTTACTTCCGAAAAATTACTTAATTTCTGTCTAAACCCAATTTCGAATTTTGAAGAATGTAACATGTATTTTTTTCACACAAAGGTAGTCACAAAATTCTCGGTAGAACAATTAGTGGGCAAAAATTGGTTAACAGGTTAATTATAAATATTTCGACTGATATAGCAACCCTATGGATTAAATGTGACGTATGAGTAATAAACAAAATTTTAAAAGTTCCCTCCCCAAAATCGAAAGCTGGAACCGCAACTGTCCAAATCATAACCCAATTTAAGAATATTCTCCATAAAACATATTCTAGCATGAAGAGGGGACATTCCATTCGGAGGCTTCCTTAAAACTATCGTTTTTTTTTCTTATTTTGTGTTGTGGTGCACTCTCAAAACAATTCCGTTGTGACAACCGAATTGGCTCGGTTGCTGCAACCTCGTAATTCAGGTTGCAGCAACCGATAATTCGGTTGTCGCAACCAAATTGAAATAGAATTCGGTTGCCGCAACTAAATTTGGTTGGAAAAAAATTCCGTTGCCACAACGGAATTGTTCTGAGAGTGTGGGGTTAGCTTAATTGACTTGATGTCTTTGGCATATAATGCAGCTTGACGATGACTTTGTTTCGGTTTAAGCTTGTGCAACTTTTCCATCAATCATTGTGAGACACATTTTAACATTTATTTAATGTCTTGGTCATCAAATTTAAATATTACTGGTTGAAGTTCTTTAATTTGGTCTTTTATTTTTTGAACTTTTTCAGTTATGACATCTTTGTTTTCCTTTTTGAATGCAAATTTTATTGGTCTGCGATGCTTTGTTGAAGAAGGAATTTCATTTTTCCATACATCTATTTCTGTTGCTCTACTAAGTAGTTGACTGCTCCAAGCCGCTATAAATTTTTGTTAAGCGCAATGGAACGAAAGATACCATAAACAAATTAGCATCTGATGAATTTTCAGCATTAAATTGCTTGTATTGTTTCTGACCAGAGGATCCATCACATCCCCATTTAGAAATTAAAGTAATGCTGCCTTTCCAATTTTTTTCAATGATCAGTATCAAGCAGGTACGTAGCTAGGAATTTATTTCGGGGGAGGGGGGGTCTTTTCAAAAATTTTTTGTTTAATTTTTCCGTTCTTTTTTTTTTTTGTTTACTGGGGAAGCTTATAAAACTTAAAAAAACTCGTCATTTTATTGAACTTTACTTTTTGTGTAAAGTTCAATAAAATGAGAGTAATCACAAAATCCTCTATCTAAAAGACAAAATTACCCAAAAGTACGGGAACGCACAAAATCACTTTTCTAACCCAAAACTATTTAAAAGAAAAAAATTAAATTGCGTGTAGTTTTAGTCACAAAAATCGCACAGAAACACATATTTTTTCCATTTAACAGTTTTTTTAACTTCGTTCAGTTAATTTTTATATATACAGGTTTTATTTTGTCTATTTTGTTGCTTAATTAAAATTTAGAATTCTCACAATGTTGTTATTTGTTTATCATTGTATAAGCTGTCCCTTTTACAATTTATTTTAATAGTAAAAAGAGAAGTTAATAGTAGACAGAGGCATAAAATTTTATAAAAATATCTGTAAGAACCCAAAAATATCTGTAAGGGGCTAAAGGTTTTTTAAAACTTGTTTAATATTACAACTAAGAGTGGCTAATATCCATAAAGGAAAATTTATTTTCTAACGCATTTTCTAAGTTCTAAACTAAATTATATATTTCAAGTGTAATATGATTTTAGGTGATTTGAATTTTCAAAAATTTCAGTTTTTTGTGAATATTTAAAATTTTATGTAATCCGTTTGTGATATTTTTTTACCCATTTTCTGCCAAGCATGGATTCCGTGCGAATTTTCTGACAAAACTTCGTAGAAGGATAGGTAGACGTGTCTTTAGAGATATTTTGGTAAAAAATTGATTAAACAATTTAAATACTTAAATACATAGTCTCGTCATTTTAATACTTTTTGGACAAATTTTTAATTTGTAGTTATGTGCGGTTTCCTTGTTCGATATTAGTTTTAAAAGGTCCCAACAAAAAAAACTTGGATGCAATGCTTTACAAACTACTTCTTTCATTGCTTCTAAAGTATCCGTTAGTATAGTTTTACAGCTTTTGTAGAATTACTTCTGAACAACATCCAAAAAATCACTTAAGTATTGCTGCTAAAGAATAATTACTCTAAAAGTGATTTTCGTATCATTTGCCATTTCCAAACAGAGGATCAATTCCCGGCGGGACCAATATTTTTTTATTTTTTTTTCCATTTTTTTCTAATTCTATTAATTTTTTTTAATATTTATAATCCCAGCAAAATATTGGTAATGACACCTCATTGCTGCCTGCATTACCAATAATGATATATCATTACCTTTTGCATTATTTTGTACTATAAAATAATGACTTCCTAATAACGGCCCATTGTATTCATTGTTTCTAAATATAAAATAATGACTTACACGTAATAGTTTAAATAAGTACTTTTTACACAGTTAAATTTTATAAATTTTTATTTATTATATGTAAATATGTTTTATGTTAAAATTTTTATGACGAGTCTTAAATTACACACTAGAGAAAACTTAAATTTTTCTGAATGTACTTCCTTAAGCTAATAGTATTTGCTTAACTCCTTATTTTTAAGAATCAAGTAAGCCATCGGATAACCACTTATAATTAAACTTTTTGTAAGCATGTGTGTAACCACTTATTATTCAAAGTCTCATAACTACTTATTTCTCATTTTTTCGTAAGCGAGCGGGTAAGCGTGACTACTTATAAAAACGACCACGCCAAACAAAAATAATGAGTTTAGACGCCAAAAAATAAGTTGTGCGGAGCTATGAATTTCTATTATATAACCACTTATTTGGTAATGAAAGATTTTGCTGGGATTAATTTGTTTAAATTCAAAATTTTTTAATTTTTAAAAATATGTATGTATAAAAAAAATGGTGAGAATTTGCTTTTTATGCACCTGTAAAAATAGTTCTGAAAACAATATTGAATTGGAGTGCACCTTTTACACTTGTTTCAATTTTATAGATTATCGGAAAGGTTAAATATTAAAAGTAAAGTACATCATTATTATTTTGATTTCCAATGGATTCCGCCATTCCAATATGATCTTAGACTAATTTCAAAGCGCAACAATAATTTCAAGACCGATGGTTCCAACGCGAAATGAAAGTAAAATTCCAGAGGATTTTGCAAAGTTAGCTCAGTTTCTTATTTTATGACCTCTTGAAATATATGTGTGGCGCGAAAGCGCGTTCACGAATAAGTTAAATTGCAACTGTTCTTTTCGGTTCTTTTATTTTATTCGGAATTATCAAACAAACCACTGACATAATATAATGTTATACTGATAGAAAAATCCTGAAAAAATAGAAAAAAGGTACTCAAAATTTGTTAAAAGGGGCCCTGCACAGAAAGCTTTTGAAATTAGGAAATCCTTTTTGCTAAATATTAGTAATTGCTGAATATTAATAGAAAAAAAGCAGTAAAGAAATTGTTATACATATATTCAAAAGTTAATTTATGTTTAAACTTAATTGAGTTGAATACAAATAATGAACGCTCCTGCTACAGTAAAGAAATATTTGCTAGAAAATAGTAGACTGCTTTCTGCAATGTAGATTTTATTCGCATTAAAAAAGTAAAAAACAAAAAAAATCATAAAAATTTTAAATTCTTTGTCATGGTTTAGTCGACTAATTTCCAGTAAATGTTTTGCTGATTTTAGCAGGGTAAATTGTCACTTTCGATTAACTAAAATATAGCTGAAATTTTGTAAATTTAACAGATTTTGTTTTGCTGTTTGTATCTGTTTATTTAGCAAACAGATTCTGCTGGATTCAGCTGTTTTTTTGGAAAAAAATTTTTTAACGCTTTTATATTAGTCTATGAACAACTGAAAAAATTTCTCGAACAAACAGGTGAACTAGAAGAACACACTAGTTCAAAAATAAAATTGATTGAAATGAACTATGAACTGTAATACCAAATTCTAGTAATTTTTATTCCGATTGTTTGTTTGTACAAAATGTTTTATTTTGTGTGAAAATTTCCGAGTGTCCTCACATTTTTACTCACCAATTGAAATTTTTTTTACCATAGACTGACACTCAGGCGATGCCCCCTACTTATGCTAGTGCATTATGTTAGAATTAGGAAAATAGAATAGATTTAGACAATTTTTAACACCATACTGCTAATAACAAACAATATGAATAAAAAGCACCCAGTGTAGAAACGGTAATGACATATCATTATTTTTTGGAGTACCAGTAATGACACCCACTTACCTTCTGCATTATTTTAAAATATATAATAATGAGTTACTGATAATGACTTATTTTTATCATTTTTCAAATAGAAAATAATTTTTTAGATTTTTTTGAAAATTTTTTGAAATCTATTTTTAGACTCAATATTTTTTAAACACTGGTAAGGATATATGTAACCACATATTTTTTGATTTTTTGTATGTTGGCGAGTAAGCTTACTTGTGTGCAGCAGGTCAATTATGTTTTTATCTATTAAATATTACATGTCGATATAGCTCAGATGGTAGAGCTGTTGACTGGCAATCTGTAGAGCCAGGTTCGATTCCCGCACCAGCAAATTTTATTTAAAAAAAAAAAAATAATAAAAAATATTTTTTTTTATATAATTTATTTTTTTGAAAATCTATTTTTAGACTCATTATTTTTGTTAGTACTGGTAAGCACATAGGTAACGATATATTTTTTGATTTTTCGTATGCTGGTGTGTAACGACAACTCATTATTTTTCGCGACATCGCCATATAAAGGTAATAAGAAATGTAATAACAAAAGTAACTAGTTACCATTACCAAGTATGTAGTTACATAACCACATATCTGGTAATGATTTTCTACACTGGGCAACTGATAAGTAGTCTTTGTGACTAGAACGTGATTAAAATTAATTATTAATCAAATTAAAATCCGAGCTAGATTTGTAAAAACCTTTGAGGGTTTTGTTTTGGCAACAGTGTACTTTCATTTCGCGTTTGAAACATTGATTCTGACCGCGATGATCATTTTGCAGGAACTTCTAAAACCGCCAAATGTAGTTTTGTTAAATATATTGCAAGAAGCTTATTGGGACAAATCCGAATACTTATGTATTTAATTTACAGTCACTTCCAAAATAAATTTATTGTTTATTCTAAAGTACGCTTTTTCATGGACAGTTAATAATTTTAATTTGAAAAAAAATTATGAAAATCCAACATTATAATGCTTAACTTAGGGTAGAAAAAAATTTTAAAATGTCGAATTATGCCAAATTATCACCTTATAGTAACGGCTTGTGCTTGCAAGCAGAAAAACCGAAGGTTAATTTATCAATTTTATGTTTATCTTATAATAAATATGACGAAAAAGTAGTAGTAACAATAAAAAATAGCCACTTATCTATTAAAAGTCGGAAAAAAAAATTTCTGTTTGCTATTTGCAGTCACATTCTATAAATTTCTTCTTAGTAAAAGAGAGGATTGCATTCTATTTATTTTCTAACCTTTGATTATACCTAGCACACATAACTATTCAAGATTTAAAAAAAACCCATAAAAACAGTTTCTATGGCCACCAGAAAGCTTAAAAAATGTTTAGATAGCAGTTTTCGCAATTGGATTTAGAGCAGGCATCGGCAAACATATACAACCTTATTTTGTGCTTGTATGAGTGAGTTGCAGCCTATCACTCTCAATGCACTAACAAAGAACGTTATAATAATTCGAAAATTTTAAATGTTTATAACGGGAATATAAAATAAACATTTAAAAGCAAACAACAACTACGAAAACAAATATCAAAAAACAACAACAGAAAAAAAATAAAAACAAAAAAACTTAAAAATAAATTACCAAAAAAATGTATCAATAATGGCTGGTTTACACTATAAGATATTCGGAAAGATTTTGCAACCTTGCCTATATATTTTGCGTTTGTACTAAAGCAAAATCGTACCGAAAATCTTATAGTTTAAACCAGCCTTAAACATTATGCAGAGTGTAAAAATCTGGCAAACAAGCGATGTGACAACCTACTTCATTGAAATCTTGTAGGCGACTGATTTTTTACAGTTTTTTGGGAAGCCTAACAGTTTTCAGTTTTTGCATGTAAAAATTTGTTTTTTTTTTAAATTCATGGATTTTTTTACAGTTTTTTCATATTAAATCGGCATATTTGTTTCATTTACAATTTTTTTTTAATTTCTTAATTAAAAATTAAGAATTCAAATATAAAAGTGCTTATGCATAATAATTTGAAAACCTTATAACACGTTTATAAAATGAATTTTGTATAAAATATTTTTCTTATAAGCCATTTATAAACTTAGAAAGTGATTATGCATATGACCCAAAAATTACAATAAAACTTTCATATTGTGCTGAAAAATTAGGTAAAAATCGAAACATAAATAAATTTAAAAATGCCATTATTATACTACAAAATATGCTTACTGAAAAAACGACACTTTTAACAAATTTCATCAAATATTAGCATGGAATAAAATTAGCTAAACCACATCTGACATGGACATTTTTTAGCCGAACTTTTCAGATCATTTCTAAATAAAGGACAATTTAGAAAGTTATATTTTTTTCAAAAAATTTTTAAAACAATGTCTTATCAAAAAAGTCCGATATTCATTTTTTTAAATAAATATTTGCCAATTCTGGATAACAGTTTACTACTTTTTTAAATTTGATCAATCAATTTAATAAATTTTTTTTTAATTTTAAATTATGATCAAGGACTATTCCAAAAAACGTGATTTTCGATATTTTTACGGGGTTTTTACACGCCGTCAAACAATTCCCGACATAATAATACTCAATCGAATAAAAGGTAGTTTTATGCAGAATGCAAATCCATAAAAAATATTTTGAAGTAAAACATTGACCAGTAAAGTATTCTATCCTAAGTCAGGAGTTAATAAAAAAAGGCTCACATCTCGGAAGGGTGATTCGATGAACTTTTTTTAACTTCAGATTCGGGCCTAGGAGACCAAAATTCTTAAAAAAGTTTTGTTAGAAGGCTGTGCAAAAAGTCGATTAATATAAATGCCAAACGCAATTAAATTGTTCAAATCTAGATATTTTGAAAATTGAAAATTTTGAAATATTTTAATCCCACTATACTTCGGGATCCCAGAATTTCTTCCGATTTTTTAAATTTTTTCGAAAAACAGTTTTTCTATAAAGAAACAGTTTTTTTTACAGTTTTTCTAAAAAAATATATGGTAACACTGGTGTGAGCTTATGTAGGTGTGAGAGAGCGCCCATGGGCATAGGTGTTGCCGACCTCTGATTTAGAGTCTATTTTATTTATGAAAACTTAAGAAACTTGGCCATTTGGTATTTCATTTCAACAAAAAATAAATATTTTTTTTTAAATTTTTTTAAAAGTCTTGTTGTTTCGACGTATCTTGTTACGTCTCAAAATTTGTGAAATCATTTCGGGGGGGGGGGGGGGGGGGATCGAGCCCTCAAGCCCCCCCCCTAGCTACGTGCCTGGTATCAAGCGTATTTAGGAATCGTTCTGCAGTATGTTCAAGGAGATCTTGCAATTTTATTTCTGCTGAACTTGAAGTGACACTAATAGCAGATTGTGAAGGTACACTCACAATATTTTTTCCTTAAAATCAACCGAATATATGCATTAAAACAATAGAAAATAAGTTAAAAAAAGGACTACCCACTTTTCGTTTAAAACAATTGAATTTTGTCGTTTATTTTTAATTGTTATTTAATTAACTGAAAAAGTCGGTAAAAATAATAGATTTATCGTTTATTTTAAAATTAATTGTATTCTAAAAACTGATTGTTTTTAACAGAAAATTTTGATTGAATATTTTAACTTCTACCGAAAGTCCGTATTTTGTGTATTTTATTTATTGAATGACTGATAGAAAAAGTTAAAAAATATATTTCTTTGCAATTTAACTACTTATTCAATTAATACGACTTTACTGATTTACTTTTTAAACAACTGTTGAACTTTTACGGTAAAGTTATTGTGAGTGTAAGTGAAGTTGGTTAAATGAAGAGAATATAAAATTCCAACTTCTATGATTAAGATACAAAATTTTTATTAAAAAATATTTATAAAGCCAAATTGAAAATATAAAAACATAAAATACTTGATGAACATACAAACACAGTAATAGTACAGTAAATTCAAATGTAGTGGGACACTACATAATGTCCCCCACCAGTAACATAAAAAAAATATCAATTAATAAGAAAAGTTGTGTTGCGTTTGTGAGATGTACATGGTAATTGACTTGAGTTGTTAGTGTATGCAGGTTTAAGTAAATCAAGTGATAAGGTTTTAATTATATTACCACATTGTACTCTAAAAGTATTAAGTTTTCTTTGAATAACTTTAAAAGGACCATCATAGGGAGCTTCTAAACCATTGGGTCTAATGACTTTTACAAAAACGTAATCGCAATTAAAAAGGTCTTTCGGAACAAAAGAACGAATATTACTTCCATGATGAATGACCTGATTTCTCACAGAAGTAAAATGATCTCTTAACCTTTTAAGAACTTGGTCCGAAGTTGCCAAACTGTCTGAATGAACTACCAAATCACCTGGTAGTCTTAAGGTTTGGCCATATACCAATTCCGCAGAACTACACATAAGTTCTTCCTTAATACTTGCTCTAATTCCTAATAAAATAATTGGTACTTGGTCAGACCAATTTCTAACATTGTTGCTAGCTTTCAAAGCAGTTTTAAGTTGCCGGGGAAACCGCTCAACCATACCATTTGCCTGTGGATGGTAGCAAGATGTATGGATTTTGTGGGTTCCTAATAATTTAGTTAAATCGTTAAACAATTTCGAAGTAAATTGAGTTCCTTGATCGACTGTTATTTTAAGAGGAACACCAAAGCGAGGTATATAATGGTTAACAAAAGTTCTGGCTATAGTATGAGAACAAATGTCTCTAATCGGATATGCCTCTGGCCACCTAGTGAATTGATCAACAATTGTCAATATATATTTATTACCTACTGAAACTGGAAAAGGTCCAACAAGATCCATATGAACATGTTCGAATCTTCCAGATGGTATACTAATTTTCTGAATTGGAGATTTGGTGTGATAATGTATCTCGATTTCTGACAATTAATACAATTTGTAGCCCATAAATTGATGTCTTTTCTCATTGAAGGCCAAAAATATTTACTTTGTAAATATTTCTGTAGCGCGTACACCCGGATGAGAAAAAGAATGTAATTTTAGAAAAACTACTTTACATAAAGAATGTGGAACAAATGGACGATTAGTTCTACCTGATACATCACACCAAACTTTGTAGTTTAGCAAGGGAATTTCAGTAGTGGGAGATTGGGAACACAATTGTGTTTAATTGCTTTTCGATGGGAAGTAAATGTGGTTTTATTGCTTTTCGATGAGAAGTAAATGTGGTTTTATTGCTTTCCGATGGGAACACAATTGTGTTAATTGCTTATTGCATATTGTGTGCCCATAGTGTAAACTGGTTGGTGCCTAAAAATCGGTTATGTCTTCCCATAGTGTAAATAAGTGGTAATAAAAAAATCGATTATGTGATCCAGTAGTGTGAAATGATTGGTGAAAAATCAATTGTGTGGTGGTGGAGGATCGTTTTTAATTCTAGAGTTTGTTTTGTGGGTTGTAAATGTAGTAGTGTGAAATGATGTGAGCCACTTAAGAAAAATTGTCCGTTGTGTGTTTTGATTTAAGGAAAAAAATAAAAAATGTAATATTAAAATGAAAAATCAATTGTGTGGTGGTGGTGGAGGATCGTTTTGAATTCTACAGTTTGTTTTGTTTGTTTCTGCCTCTTCTAAATATTCTATATTATTTTGTTTTGGATTTTTGGGGTTGTAAAATCTCGTATTGTGAAATGATGTGAGCCACTTAAGAAACAATTGTCCGTTGTGTGTTTTGATTTAAGGAAAAAATAAAAAAATGTAATATTAAAAATGCAGATATAGGTCAGGCAAGTGTTTTGTTTAATTCTGCCTCTTACTTGTCTGTTATGTGTTTTGATTTTAGGAAAAAATAAAAAAATGTATACTAAAAATAAATTTCATATATTTGATTTTATTAGAATTTTAATTTATATAATAATTCATAAATAAAAACATCATTAAATCTTTGTTCATAAATTAAAATTACTAAAAATTTACATGTTTATAGTACATATTTATAAGATCGTAAACACTATTTTTTTAAAATTTATAGATGACGCAATTACAAGTATCAGGCCCTTCAGTACACCCATCATCAGACCATGGACAATCTTCAAAATGCTCTCCATGTGCTGAAAAAACAATCTCTTTATTCTCATATGAATCGAGATAAGCAGCATTCTGTAAAAGAAAGTTTAAATCTTCTAGAGACATAAACTCCTTATATTCATTAAGAAATTCTATAATATTTTCTTGCATTGACATCTTAATCGTCTGAGTATTTCTTTATTTCTGAATCCATTAGTTTTAAATACAGCAACAATAAATTGTTGTTTTCATTATACTGTGAAATAGAGAGTCAGGACTCAATCTGTCCATATAAGTTATTTGCATCTAAATAAGTGCTTTTTTCGTATTGGTCCGTTGAATTTATTCTACTCTCTGGGGTGGGGGATTCTAAAGAAGTTAATTTAAAATTTAATTCATCTTAAGGTTTCATTCTAAAAACAAAAGTCGTCGAAGAAGAAACCACCACCATGAGCGCTGTATCAAAATCATTGTTAAACAAATTTGATGACCTCAACAACAAGCCTATTCTCCATACAAAAGATATGGAGGATCTTAAATTATGGAGAAAGTATCCAGATTGAGGTGGAAAACTATGTCATCTTTCTGCCAAAAAGATTTAATGCTATAACAGAGGAAGAGGTAAAGGAGTTTTCATCGGGCAAATACTGCATCAAAAAAGTACCTGCAGTAGGTGACCAACCCTTCCGATTAGTGTTGGAGGTTTTTGATCTTAATGAATTTATTATTCCCAAAATTGGGGAATATCCGCAATGGAATTGAAATTGTTAAAATGTATAAACTATTGCATTAAATAAATCGAAAAAATAAATAAAATATATTAAAATATAAATAATAATTGTTTTTATTTATCATTAATTTCATACAAAAATTTTAGGCATAAGTGACCACAATTAAATGAATTATATTTTTGATGTTGTCTATAATTGTACTCTATATTAGAGCCTAAATATAAAAGTCAATGGTGTGGGGCATAGTGTGAAATGATGTGAGCCACTTAAGAAAGAATTGTCCGTTATGTGTTTTGATTTAAGGGATTTTTAAGTTTTTTTTTTATTTAAGGGTCATAAATAATACTACACACAGAAAATTAATTAGTTGGAATTCGGTAGAAACTATTGAAACTCAGTTGTTGAACCACAATATTTATCCCAATTATATAATTTTCTTAACTTGGACCATGTTACAGATTTTGTAATGTTTAATTTTCTAATAGAACGAAATTAATGTCGTAATCCTCAATAATTGGTGAACTCAACTTTTACTGCATCAAAAATTTAATTATGACAATTATCGGTAGACCCAACCGCTACTAAAATTAAAATAAGTCGTAAAAATTATAAATCCGTAGTGACAACATATTTTCAATGTTTCATTTATTAAAAACTGTCAGGTTATAAATAAAAAAATATGTAAAATAAACATTTTGGTTTTCTTTTTTATATAAAACAAAATCAATTCAATTATATAAACGAAAAAAAGTTGGAAAACATTCATGTTTCATGTAAGTTAAGATCATAAATACTCGTAAGAACGTTTCATTATTTAATTATTTATGTTACAACATGTGTATGTATTTCCTCTTTTCCAGCAGCATGTGAAATGTAATTGGAAAATATGGAATTTCAAGATTCTTAAGGGATCCAAGAGCCCGAAATTCTATTATTTAACTCTATTATTGCAGCTTTTTTGTACGAAGGATGAAGCATCAAAAGAGTTTTCAGTCAAACAATGTACTCGTAAAACTGCTATTTTTTAGAGATGTCTCTTTAAAAACCTATGGTTCCATAAACATTTTTTCTTAAAATGACACAAATATTCCGAGTTCCTGTTCTCATGAAAGAACCACAGGTTGGTAGCAACTATTCCTACAAAAATCCAAATTGTGATGACTTTCACCGAAAAAATTTTAGAATCCGGGTTTTTTATATAAAAGTGTAACATTAATATAAAACAAAGTTCGCTCTTAATCTGCGGTATTTTGTGAACAAAGTCAGTCTTGATTTGTGTTTTTGCAAAAAAAAGTGTACTCAGAAAGGACTCTGAAACATTAGGTATTTTCATATTAAAAATTCTCCAAACCATAAAATTTTTAACGGAAAAAGTCCTTTAAGCTGATTTTTTTAAATGTGTTGTAATTGTATATTTATATTTTAAAATTTGAACTGTGTTTTAATTAAAAAATATGTAAATTAATAATAACGTTTTTTCTTTAAATTAGAAATGGTGTAGGACATTTATAATTTTAATTGTAGCAGAACTATTCTTAGTAGAATTTGGTAGTCACAACCGAAAATGTTAATTTTCGTAGCCGAAAATTTAATGATGTGAACCGCTACTGCATTAAATTTAAAGAAAGTTGTCGTAACCGCCACAATTCGATTGACAACAAATTCGGTTAGTACAACGAATCTGTTTTCTGGGTGTATATGTGTGGCAGATGTGTTGTTCAGAGAATCGTTTTGAAGTTTAGTTTTGCCTCTTGTAATTATTCTATATTATTTTATTTTGTATTGTATGGTCAAAAATCAATTGTGTGGGGCATAGTGTGAAATGATTTGAGCCACTTAAGAAAGAATTGTCCGTTATGTGTTTTGATTTAAGGCATTTTTAAGTTTTTTTTTTTTTTATTTAAGGGTCATAAATAATACTATATGTGTGGCAGATGTGTTGTTCAGAGGATCGTTTTGAATACTACAAATCAGTGTTGCCAACTCTTGAAGGCAGGAAAGCACCGTGAGCATTATGAAAACGGGTAAAAAGGGTAAAAATTTACCGAAAATGGGGTAAAAAAGCACGATATCAATTTTTTGAAAAATGTAAATCAAGAATTTAAAAAAAATTTTAACTTTGAAAAATCGTGTAAAAAAGGTTCAAAAAAATAACCAAAAAAGGGGTAAAAAGCACCAAACTAATATTTCAAAATTTTGAAGTTTAAATGTAACGAAGTTACTATTTAAAATTGTACTACAAACATTGTGCAATAATGTATTACTTGTATAGTTCGTTTTATTTTTTAAATTTTGACAGAAAATTCAAGAAAAATTTTAAAAAACGAAAGCAAATACAAATATAAACTGTACAAAAAGCACTAAAAGCACTGCTTGAAATATGAAAAAGCACCGTAAATAACCGCTTTATTTAAACGGGTATTTGTAAAAAATCACCGGGTACGGGAAGGAAAAAAGCACCAAAAAATACCCGAAAAGCACTGAAATGGCAACACTGCTACAAATGTTATATTTTTTAAAAATGTAGATATAGGTCATGCAAGTGTTTTGTTTAGTTTTGCCTCTTGTAATTATTCTATATTTATTTTGTTTTGGATTGACCTTTTGACAACCGAACTTGAATCGCTGCAGATTTTCTAACGAAACTTTTTGATTAACTGATCATACTTTTGGTTTCATTTAGAAAATTAAGTTCAGTATCTTATACTACATCGTATAGAGTACTACTAAAATTTTTAGCAAGTCACTGTGAAAAATAATTTAAATTCTTAAATATTTAAAATTTCTTATAAAACTCAATTCTAAAAAAATATAAAAAATTTTAAAAATTCAACTGTGAAAAAGACTCTAAATAAATTTAAAATTTATTAAAAAAATCAACTGTAAGAAAGACTCTCAATAAATTTTTAATTTATTACAAAAAGATTAAATAAAATTAAAAAAAAAATATAAAAGTATTTAATTAATAAAAAATTTTATTTAAATTCTAAAAATAAATAAGTCAAAATGTTCTCCTGTTTAATATGCCAAACTGCTTTCAACAGCAAACGTAATATGCTTCAACATAAGAAGAAACATTGTGTTGAATGTGGAAAGTTTTTCCTTAACCGTTCCTCGATGAAGGAGCATGAAAGGACTCATGCAACCTCTTTAATGAAATTTTGTGTTCCTTGCAATGTAGCGGTTGCCAGCATAAACTATGCACAACACATGCGTACACTTCAACATCGCAATACTTGTGGGATAAGGACAATAAACCCTCGACTTGTGATTATAATGAAAGGTTAGCAGTTTATGTGTTAGAAAATGAGAAGGAGGAAATTATTATGCCGGAGGAATTTTTTAAAAAAGTGGAAGTAATTTTGATTGAATTGCTTAAGGATTGCCAAGTCAAACACATAACATACACGTTTAATATGGAGCTTGTATGTGATTATGTGAAAATAACTGAGCATGAAGTGTTGGGAGCTACAATAGCTCACATAACAAAAATGATAATGGTCACTCTAAGCGATGACTTGAAAGGTACCTATAATATGCAAACTAATGAAATCCGGAACAAAATGCCTGAGTTCCAAGAAAGAGAGTGGGTGGTCTCTTATAAATATAAAATGTTTAAACATTAATGTGAATGAAGCAAACATTATAAGAGGATCACAATATATTACACTTCCAAAGGAATTAAGAATGAAAAAAGCATTTACGAATATCCATAATGAAGATGTTTATTGTTTCAAATGGAGTCTTATTGCTGCATTGTATTGTGCAAGAGGATTGTCTCATGATGAAGAAACACAATGTTCATCATACAACATAAACTGTAGTATAGCCGAACACAAAATAATAGTGAACAACATCGAATTAAATTTTCTCAACCTCACGTTTCCACTACCTCTGAAGAACTTGAGAGATTTTGAAAGACAAAATGAAGATATCAGTGTCAACGTCTTTGGATACGAAGAGAAAAGGATAGTCGGACCCTATTATCTCACAAAGGAGGAGAAGCGATATCACGTAAATCTTCTTCTCATAGAGGAAGATAGATCACATTATGTGTTAATAAAAGATATTTCAAGGTTAGTAGCAAAAATTTAAAAATTTATTTTTTTAATATTGATTAAAATGTATCTCGATTTTTTTTTAATGTTTGTTATTTACTCTTTTTATTTATTTACAGATTTTTTCGTAGCAGTTTGACAGGACATCACGGAAAAATATTTATATGTAATGCATGCCTCACTTACAAAGAAATGCCAGATGAAAGTGATGGTACCATAAAGTATTCGAATGTTCATAAGGAACTGGATTTGCCATTCACGGTGTATGCTGATTTTGAATCGGTATTAAGTAGTATAAATGAAGAGGTTAGTGTTAAAACTAGGAAAATACAACAGCACATTCCATGTGCATTTAGTTATTTTATAAAATGTAGCTTTAACGAAAATTTAGATAAGTTTAAAATTTATGTTGGTGAAGATGCACCCACAGTTTTTGTCAAAGATTTAGTTGAAGATTTAAAAAACATTTATAAGAATTATATTTATAAATAAGTTGAAATTAATATGACGGCAGAAGATATCAATTTTCATAATTCTTCTAATATGTGTCATATTTGTGAAGAGGAGATTTATTTCTCAAAAGTGAAAGACCACTGTCATTTCACTGGCAAATATAGAGGAGCTGCACACAATGATTGTAATTTAAAATATAGGAAACCCAAGTTTATTCCAGTATTTTTCACAATTTTTCATCATATGATTGTCATATGTTCTTTAAATATCTTAATAATATTCCAAATAGTGATATAAATGTTCTTCCTCTCAACAAGGAATTATACATAGCTTTGTCTGTGCATATACCATTTCTTGAAAATTCTACTAAAGAAAAATTCGAAATAAGATTTCTTGATTCATTCAGATTTATGGCTTCCAGTTTGGATTCCCTAGCAAAAAATTTACATGTTGAGGATTTATATATTGTCCGCAAAAATTTCGCTGATGAAAATAATTTTAATTTAATAAGAAGAAAGGGTGTTTTTCCATACTCTTATATAGATTCATTGGATAGATTCAATGAGACTGAACTCCCCAGTCGAGATAAATTTTTTAATATTTTAAATGATGCCGAATGTTCCGAAGAAGATTATGAACACGCGAAAAATGTTTGGAATGAGTTTACATGTGAGAAACTGTTGGATTATGTAAAATTATATTTGAAAACAGATGTGCTGTTGTTGGCAGACATATTTGAAAACTTTAGGAAAATTTGTAAATCTATATATAAATTAGATCCAGCTCATTATTATACAGCCCCCGGTCTTTCATGGGACGCCATGCTTAAAATGACAAAGAAAGAATTAGAATTATTCACAGATAAAGATATGTATCTTTTTATACAAAAAGGAATAAGGGGCGGGTCTCGTACAATGTTCCCAGAGACATACCAAAGCCAATAATAAGTATATAGATGATTATGATAGTAGTAAACCATCTGAATATTTAGCTTATTTAGATGCAAATAACTTATATGGATGGGCAATGTCTCAGTATCTTCCAACTGGAGAATTTGAGTGGCTTGACGAGAACTCCTTAAACGAATTTGATCCAAATAAAATATCCGATACTTCTCCTATCGGTTACATTTTAGAGGTTGATTTAACATATCCTCACTCTCTTCATAAACTTCATAATGATCTGCCTTTTGCTCCGGAAAGCAAAGTAGTTGGAGAGTCCAAATATAAAAAACTTATTGCAGACTTGACTAATAAAAGTAATTATCAGATTCATTATCGAAACCTTAAGCAATGTCTTGCAAATGGTTTAATTTGTACAAAATACCATAGGGGGGTAAAATTTAATCAGTCTCCATGGCTTCAGAAATATATAAACTTAAATACAGACCATAGAGCAAAAGCACGAAATACATTTGAAAAAGATTTTTTCAAACTTCTGAATAACGCTGTCTATGGGAAAACCATGGAAAATGTTGAGAAGAGGGTAGATGTTAAAATCGCAAAAAACTGGGAGAGTGAAAATAGAAATCGTCGAGGGGTAAGATATTTTGTTTCTCGCCCAAATTTCAAAAGCATTGCCAAGTTTTGCGATGACTTGTTTGCAGTTCAGATGGGGAGAGGTAATGTATTATATGACAAACCCATATACATAGGTTTTGCCGTGCTTGAACTATCTAAATGGAAAATGTATGATTTCCATTATAGGATAATGAAGGCAAAATATGGGGAAAATATTATCCTCAATTATATGGACACAGATTCATTTATTTATTCAATCAAAACGGAAGATTTTTACAATGATATACTTAATGATTTTTTGTCTGAATTTGATACCTCAGATTATCGCGTTGATAATCCTTATGGTATACCATTATTGAATAAAAAAGTTTTGGGTAAAATGAAGGATGAGAATAATGGTATAATTATGACTGAATTTGTCGGTCTCAGATCGAAAATGTATTCCATTAAAACTATTGACAATAAAGAAATTAAAAAATCAAAGGGGGTTAAAAAGTCAGCTTTAAACAAATATTGCATGTTTGATTATAAAACTGCTTTATTTGAACGTAAAATTTTTTCCGATAATATGTGTTTGTTTTTATCAAAATTACATAAAGTTTTCACAATAAATGTCTATAAAATTGTTTTAAGTTATCAAGACGAAAAACGAATAATTATGAGCAATCAGGTTAACACAGTTGCTAGGGGTCATTGTGAATATGATGAGGATAATAAAACCCCCGATAATAACTGTCTAAATCATAATTTTAGTTTTGATGACGATGGTGATAATACTATTATGCAAGTAAATATTGATTTACTACAATTCCAGAATGATTCTAACGATCTAATATTTGATAGTATCGATTATTAGGAATTAAAACACTTTTTTCTTAATATATTTAATTTTAATAATTAAGATTTTATTTAATTTATTTTTTATATTTCATTAATTTTCGATAATAATATGTATTAAATATAAATAAAGATTTTTGAAAACAATAAAAATTTCTTTTTTTATTCAAATGGCAAATTGGGGTTCACTTCTTTTGAAGTTTAAAAAATTTTTGAAGTAAAAGAGCATTTTTCAGAGCACAAGTTCCATGATTGTGAGAACTACAACGGATGCAATCGGGATATTTTTCATCGAGTTGTTTCAAATTACAGCAATTGATATTTTCTATATTGAATACATTTTTCTGCAACATATCCTCCAGCCATTTTTTCTTTTCCAAACCCTTTACAAAAATGCACGAATTAATTGTATTTACTTTGAGAAATTTACAAACAGACTTGAATGATACAGATCCATCTTCCCACTGTAGATGATGATGGTTTTTTGTTAACCAATTGACTTGTCTTTGGTTCGCTGCTGACAAATGAATGTAATCGAAGGGTGGTTTTACGATGAAATTTATATACTCCTTAGCGTCGAACACCAATGCAATTTCCTTTACAATAAAACTATTTGAATCTCCTCTAAAGCCTTGAAGATCAATAAAAACCATTTTTGACATTTCTATTGCTTAAACAATTTTATGAACCTGCCCTGTCAGAGGAGTATATTCAATTAAACGATCATGAATAAGGATGCAGTAAGCTGATGAGTTTGGTGGAATATTAGTGCCTGTCTCAAACTCAATTTTTATATCTATCGGACCCCCTGCGACCGACTCGTTTTGGTGGCTTACATCGATAACGGTAATAGGAGCTTTATTTTTGAATTCTTGGCAAGTGAGTAGAGGTTGAGGTTCTCTCATATAGTAGCTTTGCTGAAATCTGACATACATATCATATAGGATGGCAAAGCGTTCTTGATCGAATTTAATATTAAGATCATCATAAGGATATGAATCCGAGTTTAAGTGGACTTTGAGGTTGGTTAAATCACAATTAACGAATTTATTGTCATGCAGAAAGGCTATCAAGACAAAACGGGGTCGTTCTCTATTTGAAGACAATTTAACATTCCAAATGTGATTAGTTCCTGTTGTTAACTGTGGATTATAATGGCAGTCCCAACTGCGGAATGCTATTGGTAAATTTACTCCCTTTTGTATGATTTTAATCATATTTATTTTACTCGAGTCGGAAAGATGTACATGTTGTATCCTCCATGAAATATTCTTAATAGTAATTTTTGGTTTTTCAGTAGATGCAGTTGAGTATACCAGCTGATCATCAAAGTGATGATCAGCTGGCTTCGCAAAAGGCTTCGTAGTAGAATCAATTCATGTTTACAATTTAAAATAATTTTATTAAAGTCTTCAGCAAATCCCAATAATACTTTTAATGGTACGTAAAAGTTAAAGTGTCCATTTAGCACATTTAGATCATCTACTTTATTCCAACCAGCATTTTCCATGACAGCACCGTCCATTGCCATCAATGAAACATAATTTTTGATAGTGCTTGAAACACCTAGGTGTCTAGTACGGTCAATTTCAACACCATTGAGCTCATAACGAATTTCGTCAAATAGATGAGCAACAAAATTGTTTTTCAATCTGAAATTAGTAGAAGATGGTACTAATTTTTTACTATCGCTATCTTCAACGGAACCTTCAATGTAAATAAAACTTTCACTTGGCAAAACATATAAATCCTGATTTTGTATTGAGATTCTTATTTCATCGTTATTGTTAAATGATTGCAAGTACGGAGTGTATGTGTGATAATCTTTTTTTATAATATTATCATCCGATAAGGGTACACCCAAAACATTAATTAAGGAACTCATTGTTGATGACGTTGTTGTTGTTTTTTTAATTGGAAATTCAATGATTTGAGAAAATTTATATTTGATTCAGTCAATTTGCTGGCTAAATGTGACGATAACAATGACGATGGTGTTGGCTTCGGTGTAACTGGTGGCAATATGTATTTTGGTGGTAATGATGTGGTATATGGAATGTTATTTGTTACAATTTCTTTGCTGTAAATTATCATTATTTTCTGGGCCTTAAATGTAATCGAATAGTTATTACTTCTCCTCGAAAATTAATAAAATCGCCGTGTTGATCAACTATCCGTAGTGTTAGTGAACTTACTTCTTTAGAGTTCACTGGCAAATAAATGAGATTTCTAGGTATTTCATCCATTTTATAGCCAGGTGGGACATTTATTGCAAACTCATGTAAGGTATGTGCATGAGAATTGTTTATATAAGTATTTACTACAATATTACATTCTATTCGCAAGAGATTGACCTTAAAAATATTTACTGGTAGATCTGAAAAATTATTTACAGAGGGAGAGAGGACTTTTTTATTGAAGCCAAACAATTGCCCTATCGAATTGTTCTTGTTAAAGTATATCGAATCTTCCGTACTATATACTTTGACTTGCATTGTATTATTATTAGCTTCTATAAAAATTTTCTTCTCCCCCAATTCATCTCTCTCATATTCCTCCTTTATAAAATCGACAATATCGTTCAGCTCATACGATCCAATAGGTATTGTAATAATTTTATTACCGATGTGAAATAAATTATTGTTTGTGTCCACATTTGGTATGCTGTTGTAGGAGTGGAAATCTATGAGAGCACACTCATAATCATCATTTAAATTTATTGGAGGAAAATAGTTTGCTGATAAATTTGAGGAATTTCCGCTCAATGTTAGTGTTATTGACATTTTGCTTTCCGATTGATTAATGTAGTAAACAAAACAAAAACGTTGGGTTTTAAAAGGATGTATATTTTTTATTTTTACTTTTTTGTTATTAAATATACTACACGGATATGCATATATATATATATATTTCTTATTGATAAATTTTAACATTTACTTCTTTTTGGAAGATTCCCAATTCTTAATTTTATTATCATCTTTCTTCTGATTACAATTATTTTCATTGTGATCATTACTACCACAATAATTACAATACTTTAGTTTTTCATATCTAATCTCAGAACTCTTAAAAATTTTATCCATTTTTCTACCCCTCTGCTAATATATGAAAATTTTTAATGTGTTATCAAGTGGAAGGTTTTCATTCAATTAATATAGTTGACAAAACATTTAGTCCTTTTATACTTAACTCTATAGTCTTAAAAGTAATCATACATATTATAATATTTCGTTTTTATTAATCCAAGAATTGTGATGATTTGAGAAACCCAACCATTTCACGAATACTTTATTATCCTTAGTTTTAAGCACTTTTTCAACAATATATGTATCGGGAAATCGAGTCTTTGAGAGTTCCTCATCATAGAATCCACCTTCAATTTTCTTTCCCTGGTAATCCTCCAAAATATATGTTGCGGGGTATGTATTGTTTATAAATTTGATTTTAAAAATTTCTGTTGTCCAGTTCGGCGTGTACCCCTTTTCAAAAATATGTTTATATTTACTGATGCGTACGTAATCTCCAACATGAAATTTTGAGATTTTGTATATTTTCAGATGATTATATACTGTATTTAGCAATATTTTCTCATTTGCAGAATTAACGTTTATGGGCGCCATTTTAATCGTACGATGAACTTTTCGATTGTAATCATCAATTAAATTTTTATACAAATCAATCCAGTGATACGATCCGTTGTAGCTAAATTCCTTCCACATCATACCTTTAAGAGTTCTATTGAAGCGTTCAACAATAGATGCCTTCATTACACTATACGTTGAGTAGTGATTAATATTATGCTTTTTCATCAATTTAGCAAAGATTTTATTAAAGAATTCCTTGCCGTCATCAGTATGTAAGTTTTTCGGTATACGACCTAGGCCGAAAATATTTTCCATTGATTTGCAAACATCAGATGCACTTTTAGATTTAAGAGGTGCGGCCCAAGCAAATTTTGAGAATGTGTCAATTACTGTCAACAGATATCGATATTCCTTGTTATCCGATGAATAATTTCCCATTTGAACCAGATCAGCTTGTCATAAGTCATCTATAACTTTCATTATAACTCTTCGACGTTTAAAATTTTTTCGAGCTTGTTTATGCAACTCTTTCACCAAAATTCTCTTCTTATTCATTATCGATATTATATATTAAACAGTTTATTATTGTATCATTCGTCTTTATACCATTGCTTAAATATTTTATTTTATTTAGACACCGCAACAAACCCCTCTTCCTCTGACACGAATTTTAGTACTAAAGTTTTCAAATAGTTAATTTGTTGACGCAACAGCTCAAGTTTTTCGTCAATGTACGATTTTAGTCTTTGATTCATATTGGAAATTTTCTCATACCTATCATCATCTTTGTTATATATATTCAAAAGTACGTCTGTTTGAAATTGGTTGATTTGTGAGAGAAGAAAATCTTTTGTGACGGCGTCGTTTTCTTCCATAGGGCTCGCAACATTTTTAATCCTTTTGTTTTGTAGATTAAGGTTTTTATCACTATCCAAAACGAGATTAAACATTTTCGACTCATTCTTCCTTATTATATTATTATCATAGTTTAGCTTAGAATAGTGTCCGAACTTGTCGACAGACATTCTCAGTATATTAACTGAACTCATAAAATTTGATATTTTATACTATTATACCAGCTTCCTGCAATTCTTCGATAATCGAAACTATTTCATTATTATGATTATTATGACCAGCAGCTTGAGAGGCGATTAATAGTCTGAGGCGATCAACTAACTCATTCGGATCATCCCAATAAATATAATTAGGTTTACTAGAATTCAATTTCATAAGACCGCTCCCTGTTTTATCAATTTTAAATAATTTGCTGATAATATTTTGATACTTGTAGGCCCTTGTACCCTTTATTTGGCCATCAGAATTATAATCTCTTTTGTGAGCATTTGTATCCATTAAAATCTTTTTGTAAATATCTAATTCTGTTTTATCATAGTTTTTTGGTATTCTATGAAACATTAGCTGAAGCAGACCAGGCGTTAGTAACCAATTTTGATTTCCTATCATAATTTTATCCTCATTCAACTTAATGTAGCTGTTGCCAAATTTCCACTCACCATTCGAGTCTTTGTGAGGACCATAAAGCGTATCTAGTTCATTTTTTTGACCTAAAAGTGATAAATCGATTGAGCTTGTTGTTGTATTATTGTTAGTAACATTAACTGGGGGTTCAGTTTGATAGTAAAAATCATCCTCATCCTCATCATCAATTGTTTTGTATTCATTACTCGTATAATCTTTCTTTGGGGTACTTGTCTCCAGTTTCATTGGTAATTTCCTAAGCGATAAACTACCCTCATTTTCAATTTCATTTTTGATTTCATTTTTAATTTCTTCTTTTTCGCCTTTAGAAATTCTCTTTCTTTTATTAGAAATTTTGATTAATTCTTTCAACGGATTAGTTACGGGCTTAAAAGTATCTTCGAGTATTTCATGTGAGTTGACTTCACCCGTTTTTATGCTTCGGAATTTCTTCTTTAAAACGTTTCTTGCCTTTACCAGTTCTTCCAACACTTCAGTCATATTAATCAGAAACAGATCAGGAGCAGACCAAGAATATATTAGAAACAGACCAGAAATATATCAGAAACAGACCAGGAATAGATCAGAAACAGATTAAGTTTATTCAGTATTAGTTTAATTTATAAAAGGATGTAATAAATTTTTAACTTTTTGACTTGATAATCCATCCGATTCAAGATTTGAAGCGTTACTAATATCATCTTATTATTGCAGCTAACTTATATTTCAATAAAAATATTAAATGACTTTCTATAGCGGCCAGCATTTAATTCATCATCTTTACTTATTGTTAAAAATCCATATTTTTCTTTCCAACATTCTCGACATATTTTAGAAAATTGCTCATAGGTCATATCCGGTCCAACATGATCACTATATACATGCTTCATATTCATTTTATCCTGCTTAAACATTATAATCATATTGGCATTATCTCGTATCAAATGTTTAGGAATTCGGGTATAAGTTTGACATAAATAAAATGAATCCACATTTTTATGACGTCCCATACAAAAGTATGCACGTATAGTATTTTGATTTTCACATGCAACGTCATCAAATATAATTATAGAGTTATTTTTAGCTTCGTGTGGTGGGATAACGCTGTCATTGTCAGAATGACAATTTCTTCTTCTTTAAGTACTCATATTTAGGTTGAAATAATGATTTCGAATATAAATAAATATTTTCAAATTTTAGTCCATTCGGACTTTCAATCAAGCTAATCATTACGTTAGTCTTTCCACAGTTGGAAGGTCCTACTATAAGTGCTCTTATAGAATTCGGTAATAGAGGATTGTGTCTTCTTCTCCTCTTATCTGTGTTTGTTGTGGAATCCACATCCCTCACAAATATATTGTTACGTTGTTTGATCAACCGCATTTTAACTACTAAAGCTAATGTTATAATATTTCCTTTTTATTAGCGTTCAGATTATATAAATAGATGTTTCAATATCACAGACCTATTAATCATATGAGTTCTGTCACTGGAGGTGGATTAGTAGATAGAGTTATAAATTCTCTACCATTTGAACTTCATTTACCCGGCTATGAATTTTGTGGACCAGGCACTAAGCTGCAAAAACGTTTGAAAAGAGGTGATAAGGGGATAAATCCGTTGGATGCTGCTTGTAGAGAGCACGATATAGCTTATTCTCAAAATAAGAAAATCAATAAGCAACATCAAGCGGATAAAATACTCGAAAATCGAGCTTGGGAGCGAGTTTTATCCAAAGACAGCAGTATCGGAGAAAAAACGAACGCATATTTTATAACTAACACAATGAAGGCTAAGGTGAAATTAGGCATGGGCCAAAAGGAAAAAAATAAATTTGGAAAGAAGATCTTTAGCACCGCAATACGAATGGCTACGACAACTTTAAAGAATGATAAACCTGCAGATATAAATGATGCAATCAAAATTGCTCGTAAAATTTTAAATAAATCGCTGAAAGGAAAAAAATCAAAAGTTGTTATACCTCGCATTATCAGTGTACCCAAAATAGGAGGTTTCTTACCGCTAGTACCAATACTAACTGCTCTAGGAGCCTTAGGTGGTCTATCATCTGGTGGAGCAGCTATTGTGAAAGCTATTAATGCTGCAAAAGATGCTAAGAAACAACTCGAAGAGGCTTCTAGACACAATAAGAGTATGGAGGCAATAGCAATGGGAAAAGGTCTTTACCTTAAACCATATAAGAAGGGGTATGGTCTTGTATTCGATAAAATGTCAAAAAACTATTAAAGATGCTCCCCAAGAGACCACTTACTGATATCGTTTTAGTTAAGTTCAGCGCATATATTCCCAACTTTAGAGGGATTTTTATGAGAGATTCACTCCCCAAACAGCCTCGACGAATAGAATGTGGCATTATCAACCTAGACTCCTCAATAGGAGACGGCACGCATTGGGTAGCATACTACAAAAATAAATATCATAAGGAATATTTTGATAGTTTTGGAAATTTGCAGCCACCTCTCGAATTAGTTATATATTTAGGCTCTAATATAGAGTACAATTATAGACAACATCAAAAATATAATTCATTTAATTAAGGTCACTTATGCCTAAAATTTTTGTATGAAATTAATGATAAATAAAAACTATTATTATTTATATTTTAATATATTTTATTTATTTTTTCGATTTATTTAATGCAATAGTTTATACATTTTAACAATTTCAATTCTATTGCGGATATTCCCCAATTTTGGGAATAATAAATTCATTAAGATCGAAAACCTCCAACACTAATCGGAAGGGTTGGTCACCTACTGCAGGTACTTTTTTGATGCAGTATTTGCCCGATGAAAACTCCTTTACCTCTTCCTCTGTTATAGCATTAAATCTTTTTGGCAGAAAGATGACATAGTTTTCCACCTCAATCTGGATACTTTCTCCATATTTTGTTTGCATTTTAATAGCTTTCAAAATATTATATAATTTAAGATCCTCCATATCTTTTGTATGGAGAATAGGCTTGTTGTTGAGGTCATCAAATTTGTTTAACAATGATTTTGATACAGCGCTCATGGTGGTGGTTTCTTCTTCGACAACTTTTGTTTTTAGAATGAAACCTTAAGATGAATTAAATTTTAAATTAACTTCTTTAGAATCCCCCACCCCAGAGAGTAGAATAAATTCAACGGACCAATACGAAAAAAGCACTTATTTAGATGCAAATAACTTATATGGACAGATTGAGTCCTGACTCTCTATTTCACAGTATTATGAAAACAACAATTTATTGTTGCTGTATTTAAAACTAATGGATTCAGAAATAAAGAAATACTCAGACGATTAAGATGTCAATGCGAGAAAATATTATAGAATTTCTTAATGAATATAAGGAGTTTATGTCTCTAGAAGATTTAAACTTTCTTTTACAGAATGCTGCTTATCTCGATTCATATGAGAATAAAGAGATTGTTTTTTCAGCACATGGAGAGCATTTTGAAGATTGTCCATGGTCTGATGATGGGTGTACTGAAGGGCCTGATACTTGTAATTGCGTCATCTATAAATTTTAAAAAAATAGTGTTTACGATCTTATAAATATGTACTATAAACATGTAAATTTTTAGTAATTTTAATTTATGAACAAAGATTTAATGATGTTTTTATTTATGAATTATTATATAAATTAAAATTCTAATAAAATCAAATATATGAAATTTATTTTTAGTATACATTTTTTTATTTTTTCCTAAAATCAAAACACATAACAGACAAGTAAGAGGCAGAATTAAACAAAACACTTGCCTGACCTATATCTGCATTTTTAATATTACATTTTTTTATTTTTTCCTTAAATCAAAACACACAACGGACAATTGTTTCTTAAGTGGCTCACATCATTTCACAATACGAGATTTTACAACCCCAAAAATCCAAAACAAAATAATATAGAATATTTAGAAGAGGCAGAAACAAACAAAACAAACTGTAGAATTCAAAACGATCCTCCACCACCACCACACAATTGATTTTTCATTTTAATATTACATTTTTTATTTTTTTCCTTAAATCAAAACACACAACGGACAATTTTTTCTTAAGTGGCTCACATCATTTCACACTACTACATTTACAACCCACAAAACAAACTCTAGAATTAAAAACGATCCTCCACCACCACACAATTGATTTTTCACCAATCATTTCACACTACTGGATCACATAATCGATTTTTTTATTACCACTTATTTACACTATGGGAAGACATAACCGATTTTTAGGCACCAACCATTTTACACTATGGGCACACAATATGCAATAAGCAATTAACACAATTGTGTTCCCATCGGAAAGCAATAAAACCACATTTACTTCTCATCGAAAAGCAATAAAACCACATTTACTTCCCATCGAAAAGCAATTAAACACAATTGTGTTCCCAATCTCCCACTACTAATTTCAACTTCTTGCAAATTAGTTCTCTTGTTCAAAATAATTTTCTTAAGTTCGTCATCGTCAATTTGTTCCCTGTGTAGCATTTCCAGATCAATATTGTTAGTGGTAAAACTGTTTATATCTGGGAGTCGAGATAGTGTGTCTGCTACTATGTTCTCTATTCCATTTATAAAACATATATTGGATGTGAACTGAGCTATATATTCAAGATGTCGTCTGTGACGTGGTGATCTTTCTACTTTGGAATCTAACACATATGTTAGAGGTTTATGGTCAGTAAGAATGACAAAATCTCTGCCTTCTAAGAAGTGCCTAAAATGTTTTATAGAAGAACTAGCGGGCGCAGCCCGCTACGTTGTTAGCGTGCCTTAAAGGTTAAGGGGGGGGGGCTGCGCCCCCCACAATTTTTATTAAATTCGTTTTTTTATTTAAAGTTTTTTTATTTAAAGCCTTCACCCAGCCACCACAAATAAATAATTATGCACAACAATGGGTTTAAAATAAATAAATATTTGATCACTTTTTCTCATGAAAGTGGATTGTTAGTAATGAATCCATAACAAATTGCAATATACGTGTGTATGTTAAGATAATTTGGTAAAGTGCGAACTTAGGTAGATAGACCCGTAAGTAGTTTTGTTCATTTGTGTTTTGAATGAAAATAAATAACGTAAAGCAGGGTTGGAAAGCATTTTATAATATTAAAAATAGCGGGCAAAGCTACGTTGTTAGCGTGTCTTAAAGTTTTTTTTTTAATTCCAGTTTATGTAAAGGTAGACCTGGCAATTCAAGTAAATTCACAAATTCAGTTGGAAAATTTACTGCGGCGGTTTTTTCCACCGGTGCTTCGTTACATGAAGTTTAAATATCGGAATATATAAGTTCCATTCCTTTTCTAAGGTTTTTTCTCTTTCAGAAAATTTGTTTAACTTTTTGGGGAGTATGTTTCAATGCTACATAAGTTTCATATTCCGTTGATAGTGTTTGAACAGGTAATTCCCTCTTCCAATCCATTTGCATTGTCTATAATTTCAATTCCGCTCGTTCAACGTTTATATCCATTTCATTCCACTTGTGTAGTGTTTCAATCCCACTCGTTTTCTATTTAGTTTCTTAATTTTAGTGTTTCATATACACTTGTTCTTTAAGTTTTAGGTTTCTAGCTAAAGACGTAGACGTTAAGAGGGGGGGCAATTTCCCCCTTTTGAACCACCATTTTTACCACGTTCCTGTCCAAAGTCCTAGAAATGCCTTGTCGATAAGTTAGCCCATACTCCAAGGAAAACATATTATATATTACAGGTTTCTAGCCGAAGGGTTCGGTTAGGCCATCAAGGGGGAGAATTATTCCGTTTTTACCCCTCCCGGTAGGAATTTCCAAAAATTCCGTCTTAGAGGACGTCTGCGTTGGAGGAGGAACCTACTACATACATAATTTTAGGTCTCTATATCCAGCAGTTTGGCCAGGCCGTCAAGGGGGAAGTTTTTTCCCTTTTTACCCCTCCCGGTATGAATTTCCAAAAATACCATCTTAGGGGACGTCAACGTTGGAGAAGGAACCCAATTTAAGATCCCTTGTTCCAGCAGTTTGGCCAGGCCGTTAAGGGGGAGACTTTTCCTGTTTTTGACCCTACCTGTAGAAATTTCCAAAAATCTCATCTTAGCGGATGTCTACAATAGAGGAGGAACTTTAATACCAAATTTCAACTTCCTACCTCCAGCGGTTTGGGCAGGCCTTTAAGCGGCACTTTTCGCTTCATTAATCCCCATTTTTGCAATGTCCCTGTCCAAAAAGCACCTCCTCGGTAAGTGAGCACATACTCCAAGTAACATATGTTTTACATTTCAGGTTTCTAGTCAACTTTTACTATTTGTGCCCCTCTCGGTAGGAATTTCCGAAAATCCATCGACAGGGAATTCCAGCTTCCTAGTTCCAGCAGTTTGAGTAGGCTGAGAGGAACTTAAGTACCGAATTTCAGCTTCCTAGTTCCAGCAGTTTGGACAGGTCGTTAAGGGGCAACTTTCCCTTTTTGAGCCCCCATTTTATAACGACCCTGTCCAAAATTCAAAAAAGTATCTTTCTAATAAGTTAGCCCTCACTCCAGGGACCCACATTTTAAGCTTCAGGTTTCTAGCCGAAGGGGTTTTTACCGGCCCCCAAGGTGAGGCTTTTTTTTTTTTTTTGCCCCTCCCTATAGGAATTTACAAAAATTCCATCTTCGCGGCTATCTGCGATGGATGAGGAACATTCATACCAAATTTCAACTGCATTGCCTAAGCGGTTTGGGCAGGCCGTTAGTGGGGACATTTTTCCCTTTCAACCACCATTTTTACTATGTTCCTGTTCCAAAATAGAAAAATTACGTTGCCGGTGAATTAGTCCTACTCCAAGGAATACATATTTAAAATTTTAGGTTGGCCAAAAGGGATTGGGCAAGCCGGCAGGAGGAGACTTTTACCTTATTTCCCCTCCCGATAGGAATTTCAAAAATTCCGTCTAAGCGGACGCCTACACAGAAGCAGGAACTCACATACCGAGTTTCCTTTTGGGATATCCTGTAGGGAATTCCAAAAATACAAACTTAGTCGATGTCTACTACAGTGGAGGAACCTTTATACCAAATTTCAACTTCTTACCTCCAGTGGTTTGGGCAGGCACTTTTCCAATTTGTGAGACTGTTTATGGGGAGACTTTTCCCCTTTTTGCCCGTTCCGGTAGGAATTTCCAAAAATCCCGTCTTAGCGCACGTCTATGCCGAATATCAAGAAACCTTGTTTTAGTGGAGATATCCGTGGGGGGAGGAAAAAAAGTAGTTTTTTTGAAATTATATATTATTTTAAATGGTACTTTTTGGAAAAACGAAATTTTTTGGAAAAAGATACTTTGTTTTTACAAAGTACTTTATTTGTACTTTTTTTGCAAAAGGTATTTTTTTTTAAAAAGTTGTTTTTTTTTGGAAAAATGTATGTTTTTTGGAAAAAGGTACTTTTTTTGGAAAAGGTACTTCTTTTGGAAAAGGAAAATTTTTTTAGAAAAAGGTACTTTTTTTTGGGAAAAGGTACTTTTTTTTGGAAAAGGTACTTTTTTTGAAAAAGGTATTTTTTTGAAAAAATGTATATTTTTTGGGAAAAGGAAAATTTTTTTAGAAAAAGGTACTTTTTTTGGGAAAAGGTACTCTTTTTTGGAAAAGGTACTTTTTTTGAATAAGTTATTTTTTTTGGAAAAATGTATGTTTTTTGGGAAAAGGTACTTTTTTTTTGGAAAAGGTACATTTTTTTAGAAAAAGGTACATTTTTTGGAAAAAGGTACTTTTTTTAAAAAAGGTACTTTTTTTGGAAAAAGGTACTTTTTTTGGAAAAAGGAATTTTTTTTGGAAAAAGGTCCTTTTTTTGGAAAAAGGTACTTTTTTTGGAAAAAGGTACTTTTTTCGGGAAAAGGTACTTTTTTTTGGAAAAAGGTACTTTTTTTGGAAAAAGGTACTTCTTTTGAAAAAAGGTACTTTTTTTGGAAAAAGGTACTTTTTTTGGAAAAAGGTACTTTTTTTGGAAAAAGGTACTTTTTTTGGAAAAAGGTACTTTTTTTGGAAAAAGGTACTTTTTTTTAGAAAAGGGTACTTTTTTTGGAAAAAGGTACTTTTTTTTGGAAAAAGGTACTTTTTTTGGAAAAAGGTACTTTTTTTTGGAAAAAGGTACTTTTTTTGGAAAAAGGTACTTTTTTTGGAAAAAGGTACTTTTTTTGGAAAAAGGTACTTTTTTTGGAAAAAGGTACTTTTTTTGGAAAAAGGTACTTTTTTTGGAAAAAGGTACTTTTTTTGGAAAAAGGTACTTTTTTTTGGAAAAAGGTACTTTTTTTGGAAAAAGGTACTTTTTTTGGAAAAAGGTACTTTTTTTGGAAAAAGGTACTTTTTTTGGAAAAAGGTACTTTTTTTGGAAAAAGGTACTTTTTTTGGAAAAAGGTACTTTTTTTGGAAAAAGGTACTTTTTTTGGGAAAAGGTACTTTTTTGGGAAAAGGTACTTTTTTTGGGAAAAGGTACTTTTTTGGGAAAAGGTACTTTTTTGGAAAAAGGTACCTTTTTTGTCCCCTTTTTGCCCCTCCCGATAAGAATTTCCAAAAATGCCGTCTCAACGGACGTCTACACCGGTCGAGGAACCTACATACCAAATTTCAACTTCATAGCTCCAGCAGTTTGAGCAGGCCGTCAAGGGGGAGACTTTTTCCCCGTTTTGCCCGTCCCTGTAAAAATTTCCAAAACTCCCGTCTTGGTGGATGTCTACGATAGTGGAGGAACCTTTATACCAAATTTCAACTTCTTACCTCCAGCGGTTTGGGCAGGCCGTCAAGGGGGGCCTTTTTCCCCTTTTTAACCCCCATTTTTACAACGTCCCTGTCCAAAATTCTAGAAAGTACTTTCCAGAAAAGTTAGCCCCTACTCCAAGGAACACATATCTTAAATTTCAGCTTTCTAGCCAAAGGGGTTTTGGCAGGCCGTCAAGGGGGACACTTTCCCCCTTTTTGCCCGTTCCGGTAGGAATTTCCAAAAATCCCGTCTTAGTGGACGTCTACCCCGAAAGAGGAACCTACATAACAAATTTCAACTTCCTAGCTTCAGCGGTTTGGGCTGGGCGATGTTGAGTGAGTCAGTCAGTCAGTCACGTTATTCTTTTATATATAGAGATATATTGCTAAAAGTTCACGGTCGAAAGTGGAATATTTATGTTTAGCTGCAGAAAGTTTCTTTGAAAAATACGCTAAGGGTTCCACAATATTGTTCTTACATTGTTGTAATACAGCTCCGATTGCTATATTTGAAGCATCCACTGCCAATGTAAGATTTGCAGATTTATCAAAATGTGTAAGTAAAGTCTTTTTAGAGAATTTGAGTTTTAGAGTTTCAAAAGATTTCTCAGCATCATCAGACCATACGAGCTCTTTCGTTCTTGTTTTGGATGATTTCGTAATAATATCATGGAGTGACGAAAGAAAAGTGGCAACCTTAGGTATGTACCTATGATAATAGTTTATCATTCCAATAAATTTTTGAAGTTTTTTTTATAGAGTTTGGTTTTTGATATGGAAGAATGACATTTACTCTATTTGTGGAAGGTTGTATTCCTTCAGAAGAAATCTGATAACCCAAAAATTCAAGACTTTTTACACCAAAAAGGCACTTCTCTGGTTTAATGTTCAGCCCATATTCATCTAAACGTTGGAAAATTATTCTAAGATGTTCTAAATGTTGTCTTTCGTTTTCACTTGCAATCAGTACATCATCTATATAAGTGAATACAAAATCTATTCCAAAGAAAACTTCGTTTATAAATCTTTGAAACGTTTGTGCGCTATTTCGAAGGCCGAAAGGCATACGTGTAAATTCGAACATACCGAAAGGAGTCGTAATGGCTGTTTTATGAATATCTTCCTCAGCCATGGGAATTTGATGATAAGCTTTAACTAGATCGAGCTTAGGAAAATTGATTTTCCACGAAAATCTATTGTTAGGTCCTGAATGTGTGGTAGGGGGTATCTATCCGGAACTGTTACGAAATTCAATCTACGATAATCTCCGCATGGTCTCCAATTATTAGATTCCCGTTTAGGTACAAGGTGGAGTGGAGAAGATATATAAGAGTGGGAGGGTCTGCATATACCACTATATACCAAAATCTTAAATTCAGATTTAGCTACATCTAATTTAAGAGGATCTAATCTTCTGTGAATTTCAATTCTGTGAACTGTTGTGTGTTTAATAGGTTTTAAGTAATCAGGTTCAGCAGTAATTGAAGGAAATTCATTCAAAAGTTCAGAAAACTTGTCTTTAAGATGTAGAATTCTAATAGAGTGTATTTCTGTAGTTCCTAATGAGCCTACATTAGAAATGTTAGTATTAGCATCTGTAATTAGTTTACTTTTCATGTCAATAATAATACCAAAGTTCTCAAAAAAATCTGCGCCTAGAATAGGATTGGTTATGTCAGCTATAGTAAAAGTGAATTCATAAATGCGACCAATACCTAAACCAATAGTTAAAGCTTTTGTTCCAAATGTCTTAATAATGGAATTATTAGCAGCTGACAGTATTACATCAAAAAACGAAAAGACGACGTGATGGTTTTTTACAAATCCCTTTATTTGTCGTCGAAATATTGGGACAATTTAGTTTAAATTTTGTGTATTACCATTCGGAATAAAATCGCATGGAGATTTTCGATGGTACCAACATAAATAACGTCTATTGGACCTGACGACATTGTTGTAATTTTTTTTTTAAATAACCGTAGCTTATTCCAGTTCCATTGTTTTAAGTAGTGGTACTGTTGTTCTTAATTTCAGATACATCATGAGATAACTTGTTAACGTTCTCAGCTAAATTTGAAGTTGCTTGAATCAAGTTTTCGAACAACTGATTGGAAGATGAAGAAGAAAGAACAGAAGTGCTTACAGTAGAAAGTTGAGTTTTCCTTACTAGGTCATATATTTTGTCAGCTAGAACTAATTTATCATCAATAGATGTTAGATTGGATGCAGTTAAATGCATTTGGACAGCAGATGGAAGTTTTTGCAACCACAATTTGATCAATAAATCATTATTTATCATTGAATTAGAAACAGAAAGTGCACTCAAATCATGGAAGAACTCAGATGGTTTTCTGTCACCAATTTCAGAGTTGTTTAGCAACTTTTCAAGACGAAGGTCTTCATTCAAAGAAAAACGTTCTAGAAGGATCTTTTTAATATGAGTATTTTTGTTATCTATTGGTGGATTATGGATAATATCAACCACTCTCAAAAGAATATCCTCAGATAAAGAAATTACAACAAGTTGATACTTGCTAGTATCATCTGTGATTCCTTTAAATGCGAATTGTAATTCGGTTTGAATAAACCAAGTCTCAGGACAAGAAGTCCAAAATTGTGGTAATTTAATTGAAACATTAGAAATATTTTGCGTGTGTGCTATTTGAGTACTAACGGAGGGAATATTATTATGTGTGTGAACTGATTGTGCATCATGAAATTCCGAATTATTTTCATTATTATTTGAGGACGAATTTTGTCCCATAGATCGTGTAATAACCATTTTAAACTAACGTACTGTGGAAGGATTTACAAGAAGAAAAGAACTTTAACAATAAAAATTAAATTAAGACAATATATAAATAAAAATTTAACTTGTATTTGTTGGGATGTTAAAAATAAAAGGTATTTGCGTGATTATTTATATAATTTAAATGCAATTAAACTTATCTGTTCTGATTTTGTTGAATTTGATACGTATTTCAGATTTTTATTTATCCTTTAATATCGTGATCGTAATACATTAATAATTTTTCAGCCTCAAAATCTATTTGTGTTTATATATTTTGAAGGAAAATTTGTTTCTTTATTCACCCAAAAATAGTTGCGTTTATTGGTGAAAATTTTGATTGGAGTTAGATGGCAAAAATGCAGTAATTAAATTTGCAAAATTTCTTTTACAATATAATGGTATTCGTTATAATATCCGTGAATTTATCAGAGGTAAAATGTACACGCAGAAAACAGATTCGTTGTGCTTCGAATTTGTTGCCAATCGAATTGATGCGGTTACAGCAACTATCTTTAATTTCAATACAGTATCGGTTGGCATCACTAAACGTTCGGTTATGAAAATTTAAATTTTCAGGTATGACTGCCAAATTCTATGAAAAATAGTTCTGTAGCTACAATTAAAATTTAAAATTTCCTACAACATTTCCAAAAAAAAGAGAATCATAATTTTTAGTTTAAATATTTTTTAATTAAAATACGTCTAAAATCTAAAAATATATACAATAGAACAACACATTTTTACTAAATCAGTTCCATGGAAAACCTAAGGTCTTGACAAATTTTTCTATATAAAATAAATAATTAATGCTTCAAAGACTTTTCTGAAATTTTTTACAACAAATGACACAGTAATGTTAACTTTGTGAACAAAAAACTTCTAAGATAATATTTCAATTAGCAGATTGTTCTGAGATTTTATTCGCAATTCGGATGACAGTAAGAATAGTTGTTAAGAACCTGCCGTTCTGTAATGAGATCAAGAAGTCGGAATATTTGTCCATCGTTTTCACACAAAAGGGTTTTAAAGGGACATCTTTACAAAATAGCAGTTCGTATTTTTTCACAAAAAGGCTTTTGAAGTGGAAGTTTTTAGAAAATAGCAGGTCGCATGTTTTGTATAGTATGTTTGAAAAATCATTAATGCTTTATTTTTTATGCAAGCTGGAACACGAAAATTAATTGAAATCATTTGTCTGGCTCTTAGAATTCATTAAGAATCTTTATATTTCAGATTTTCTGATTAAATTTCACAAGCTACTGAAAAAGACCAATTATTTAAAATTTTTTTAACTGTTCCTATTTATGATATTAACTTACCTTAAAAATTACTGTTTTCGAACTTTTTTCTCTTTTAATTATATGTATTTAAATGATTTCTTCTATTAAAAAATAAAACTGTTTGTTTAATATTTTCTTTTTAGCTTTTCAACTGACAGTTTAAAATAAACTGAATATTCAAAATATATTGTTATTACTTTGCATTTATAGTCTTTATGACTTATTATAATTCTAGTGGCGGCTGGGTCTACCGATTATTATCATAACTAAATTTTTGGTGCAACAATAGTTGAGTTCACCAATTATTGATGACTGCGACATAAATTGATTACACTAAAAAATTAAGCATTACAAACAAAGTGAAATGGTCTTAATTAAGAAAATTTTTTAATTGGGATAAATAATGTGGCTATACAATTGAGTTTTAATAGTTTCAACCGAATTCCAACCAATTAATTTTCTGTGTGTAGGTATTAATCTGACCATTAATGAAATTCAACGGGAGAAAATTAATATTAATTAATTATTTGCCAATATTTATTTGTACAATTTATCCAGCAGGATCGCCAATGAAGTTGGTTAAATGAAGAGAATATAAAATTCCAACTTCTATGATTAAGATACAAAATTTTTATTAAAAAATATTTATAAAGTCAAATTGAAAATATAAAAACATAAAATACTTGATGAACATGCAAACCATATGCAAACACAGTAATAGTACAGTAAATTCAAATGTAGTGGGACACTACAGTAAGCATTCTTTTTTGACAGAAACTAAATCTCGACACTTTGGAAAAATCCCACATTTCTTTTTATTGGTTTGCTTCCGCAATTCCTTATATTGATTTTTGGTTAGCTTCAAATTGAAAAATAGGGCGAACGCTTCTTCTGGAGTAAATTTCTTATCTTCAATTGGTCTAGGAATGCTTTTCAAAATCCTCTTTGTGCACTTTGGCTTTATCGCTTCTACTATTTTTTCAATTATTTCAATTTTATTTTTCTTATTTTGTGTTGGTTGAATTTGGTGCAAAAATGAATTCTTAATAATTCTTTGAGAAATTTCTTCATTGATATTCTCCAGCTTGCGCCTTCGAGATCTTTCATTGCATCCATCAATTGGTTTTGCTGGTCAACCCTTTTTTCCACTTTCTTTGGCAGTTGTAGATGAACTCTAAAAAATAAGTTCCTTTAATAACCAGTCTTGGTGACGTTTGTACATCTTTGCATTGCTATGAGAGCATTCAATGTACCGTTTTTTTAAATTTTATGAAAAGTTGTAATTTTTTTTTGTGTATTTCAATTTCTTGCAGGTTATAATTCTTAAAGAAATGGTTCCTCAGCATGTGCAAAATTATACCGTCTACATCTTTTTGTTGAAAATAAATATCAGCGATAACTTTATAACAGTACATAACCATTGTTCAAATTGTAATGAACAATAATTGTGGACACATTATTATAAATACTCTTTCTTTCAATTATGTAAAATAAAATTTTTTATCTTTTATTACCTGTTTTTGAAGCATAAAAAACCCAGACGCTAACTCCTTTTAAAAGGTGAAGCATACCTGCTCATATCTTAAAAGTGTGTGTCGCAATAGTTTTTTACCATTTACCTGTTATTTAATTTTTTTCCCATTTTGTCAGGTATTTAAACTATATAACTCAAGTTCCGACTATTACTGTTTTTGAAAAATACCTATGTAAATGTCAGGGGTATGGCATCACCAAAAACAAAAGTTATAACGACATCGTTATCACTAGATGGCACTTTGTTCAAAAAATTTACAAATTTCTTTTTTTATTTAAATTGAAATAATAACAAATAAAAAAGCAAAACAAAAAAAGGAATTCTCAAATTTTATTATTTTAACATATTTTGCGGTTGATTTTTTTTGCGTTGGTTGAAAAGTTTCTGCGCTCGAAATGAAAGAATAATGTTTTTGTTACGAAATATATTTTTTTATTCAATATAATCTCCTAGAAGCTCATTACACTTGTTCCAATTATCTTCCAATAATTTTATCCCATCCTTATAATGGTTTTCCGGAAGCTCTGCAAAATAACCGTCTACGTCTACTATGGCCTCTTCATTCGACGAAAAATGCTTTCCACGAAGGAATTCTTTGAGATTTCTGAAGAGATAGTAGTCACTGGGAGCCAAATCTGGTGAATACGGTGGATGTTCAAGCAATTGGTACTTTAATTCTTTGAATTTAGCTATCGTCAAAACACTTTTGTGAACAGGTGCATTGTCTTGATGAAAAATGATTTTTTCTTCTTTAACCAGGTCTTTTCTCACGAATTTTTTCATCCAGCTGATCCAAAAGGCTGCAATAATATTCAGAGTTGATTGTTTTAACTTTCTGAAGATAATCATTAAAAAAAATTTATTTTGCATCCCAAAAAACTGATGCCATAACCTTCTTTGTTGATCATTGCGACTTCACCTGCTTTGAAGCTGAACAACCACCTTCAGTCCAGTGTAAACGTTCTTGTTTCAATTTAGGATCATGGTGGTAGATCCAAGTCTCATCCATAGTATTAAAACGATGCAAGAAGTCGGTTTTATTCTGCTTAAAACGCTCCAAATTACGCTGAGAAATTTGTTTTCGATCCAGTTTTTGTTGAATTGTTAATGTGTGCCGCACTAACTTTCCAAACAGTTTTTTCATACGTAATTCTTCATGTAAAATATAGAGTACTCGTTCGTCTATGGCATTAGAAATTTCACGCAAGTTTGAATCTTCACTAACCATATTATGTACTTGCTCAATGATTTCTGCTGTGGTTGCAGTTTTTGGTCGTCCTTGGCGTGGATCGTCTTCAAGGCTAGTACGACCACGTTTAAATTCACCAGCCCAAATTTTTTCCATATTAAAAAAAATCAATGACGCGTCAACTTCAAATGGCTTGTAAACAAAGAATGAATTGACAGAATGACTTGCAACTTTGCATGTGTTCTCAGGACAGTTATACCAACTTGAGAAAAAAAAAGTTTGGAGCTAGCAGTGCCATCTCTTGGTGAGCGCAGGAACTTTTCAAAATTTAACAATTAATCGCATTATGTCTCAACCCTTTTTTATAAGTATATAACAACTCGTGTCAACTCTACCGTTTCCTTTTTCTGTGAGTGTAAAAAAGAAATAAACTCAGGAAAAAAATACACCGGTACGACCAACTTTTGTATTTATAACACACAGACGGACGGGCGGGCATCGTTAAATCGAAAGTGATTTTGAGTCGATCCGTATAATAAAAGATGGGTATAGGTCCAATATTTTTGGTAGTTACAAACTTATTACCCTAACCCCATAGTGGAAAACTTTTGTATTCATAAATTTTGCACAAAATATCTGACCTCGGGTCAGAAAAATTGTTCTGGTGCATACGGGCGGAAACTGGCGGGTATACAATGGGGAATAGTAGTGTGTGGGAGGGTTCCGACTACAGAAAAATGCAAGATTTTTTTTATGACTTTTGATGGGCAGAAGTTATGCTCTATTAAGTAGGAGACCTTTTTTAAAAAAATTTGACCTTTTTTCAAAATTTCTAAACGGTGGTAATATATTGTTCCATATGTGGACACCCGAGTAAAAAAAATTATATATAATCATATGTGGCATATATTACAATATATAATTAGACATGTGGTTATGTATATCCATATATAATTATATATGACGTTTTTTCCGAAAAATTTTCCTTATATTATGCCATATATAATTTCATCTAATTAGATATCGGCCTTCATAATATTAGACATGGCATATATAATTATATATTACATAACATGGTTGATCTTATTGCATATATAGTTATATATAGAACTATATCTTAATATATATGGTGGCATTTTAGCAATATATAATTATATATGGTATCATTTAAACAATATATAATTATATATGGTGACAGTTAAACTAGATATTATCATATATGTTGCCATTTAAACAATATATAGTCATATATGGTACCTCATTAACAAAATCTTTAATTTAGTTCCAGATATGATAAGATATGGTGCGATATATATTTATATATGGTGCTATTTAAGCAATATATTATCATATACGGTGACATTCAAACCATATATTATCATATATGGTGCCATTCAAACCATATATTATCATATATGGTACCATTTAAACCATATATTATTATATATGGTGCCATTTCAACAATATATGGCCATATATGGTACCTCATGATCAAAATTTTTAATACAGTTCCAGATATGATAATATATGATACTGTATATAGTGCCATATATATTTATACATGGTGTTATTTAAATAATATATTACTATATATGGTGCCATTTAAACCATATATTATCATATATGGTGCCATTTCAACAATATATGCTCATATATGGGACCTCATGAACAACATTTTTAATACAGCTTCAGATATAATAATATATGCTACTATATATGGTGCAATATATATTGATATATGGTATCATTTAAACAATATATTCCCGATCCGAGTAAAAACAGTTACATATAGTGGTATAAAATGCGATGAGGTTATATCTGTATAAATATACTCTTTCATCCGAAAAATGGCCCGATGTAATTGTATCAGTTGTTTATCAGTTTTTATTTAATTGTATTAGTTTAGATCTCAACTAATGAAATTATACATTATTCAGATGAAATTATATCCAATTTTTGACCTGATACAATTTTACCGGTTTATATCTAATGGTATCTGTTTAGATCGTAGTTGGTACAATTTTATATAAATAAAATATATTTGTATCGGACATTTGCCTTATATAATTGTATCAAAGTTTTAAAGCAGATATAATTGCATTAGGTCAAAATTCAGATATAACTATATAAGTTTGTATAGTAATGTATCTATTTGGATCTAAACTAATACCATGCGACATAAACCCATAAAATTGTATCAGGTCAAAAATCAGATAAAATTTCATCTGCTTAATATATAATCTAATCAGTTAAGATCTAAACTGATACAATTAGATAAAATGTGATAACCAACTGACACAATTATATCGGGCCATTTTTCGGATGAAATGGATCACATTATGTTATATATTATCATATAAAGCTCCATATTATTTTTTTTTAATAGGGGAGTAAAAAAAATTATATATAATCATATGTGGCATATATTACAATATATAATTAGACATGTCGTTATGTATATCCGTATATAATTATATATGGCAAATTTTTGGACGACCCCTCTCCGATTTTAAAATAAATAGTCTCAATCGATTGCCCAGCAAAAAATAATGTATCTACATATTTTTTTTTTTTTTATAGTGACTGGTTTAGTGGTGGTGTACACCACTGTCATGTGACAAAATTGAAGAATTCTTCATAAGGGACCTCATTGAAAGTTGAAAAGTTGATTTTTTCTTCATAAATGTATTTTTAACTGTAAAATAATTTTTAAAATGTATTTTTAATAATAAAATAAAATAATGTTAAATAATTACAAATAATTCAATTATAAAAAATATAAAAACAATGAGAACAAGGTGGTCTCTTAAATGCTCCTCTCCTGTCCAAACAAGGAGTCGGGCCCATTTTTTTATTGCTGATTCTTAAAGCAAAAATTATGAGGAATCCAAAAAAAAAAAAAAATTAGCCGGAAAATTTAGGAGCTTCTGTGGAAAATCGGAAAATTTAATTTTCATGGGAAAATTTAATTTTCATGGGAAAAAAGGTAAATTTCTGAGAAAAATTAGGAAAATTTTATTTTTCAATTAAAGCCTGATTCAATGCCTTTCCAACGAGCTATCACTCGTTGCGATCGCTTTAGTAGTTTTTAAAACAACTTTCAATGAGGTCCCTTATGAAGAATTCTTCAATTTTGTCACATGACAGTGGTGTACACCACCACTAAACCAGTCACTATAAAAAAAAAAAAAAAATATGTAGGTACATTATTTTTTGCTGGGCAATCGATTGAGACTATTAATTTTAGAATCGGAGAGGGGTCGTCCAAAAGGTGATCGCTTTCATATGGAATTGCTCTGTATTTAAATTACTTAAACCATTTATTTTATTTAAATCATATTTTATTTAAGTCATTTTATTTAAATCATATATTTTATCTTATATTTATATTTCATATTTTAATGTCAATTGAATCCAATTACAATTTTATAACTATTTGTAAGAATCCCAAGTTTATAATTAGAACTAAATTTTTCAAAATTTTTATTTTCAAAATTTTTATTTTTATATTTCTTTCCTTTTTGTGCATTAATATACGCTACAAGCCTTGTTTCAATAGTATTAATATTTTTTGCATTGCGGTTATGTTTGTTTTTTATGTGAATTATTGCAATACTAATGATAACTAGAAACTTTGGTAGTTCCAAGGATAGCATTTTCAATTTAATTCGGATTCTTGCTAAACAGAAAGAAGGTAGATGAGTTTCGGTTTATTTTTGAGGGTTCCCCTATCGATGTAATTTGTGTTTCTGAGGCCTGGCTTGTTGATAAAACTCCTGATAGCCTCATTAACTTAAATGGTTATAAAATGTATAGAGCTGATCGTAAAACTCATGCTGGTGGAGTGGCAATTTTTATTAAGGACAGCATAAAATCAAACCCTATATGTTGCTTTATTGATGGTGAAGAGATAGAGTACCTTTTTGTTGAAATTGTTTCAGAAAGGAAAAAATTACTTATTGGTTGCGTTTATAGACCTAACAGATATATATATACTGATTCATTTTTGCGTAAACTGGAGTCTATAACAGAATCATATTCTGATGTGTTTATTGCCGGTGATTTCAATTCAAATTTACTTGAAGTAAATGATTTTTCCGACGATATGCTACAACTTGGTCTTTCACCTATAAATCGTGACTTACCAACTTACTATACTAATACTGGTAACACTCTTCTTGATATTTTCTTTGTGGATGACATTGCTAAAGTACTGCAATATGACCAACTATCAGCATCTTGTTTCTCACGACATGATTTAATTTTTTCAACATATGAGTTTAAATTAAACCATAAAAATGAATCTTTCTCCTATCGGTACTTCAAGAAAATTAACTACCAAATCCTTGAGGCACATTTTTCGTTAATTGCTTGGAACTCTATTTACTATATGCCATCTGTTCATGATCAGTTAAGTTTTTTAGAGGAGAATATTTATACCTATATGACCTCGCCGTTCCAATCAAATTCAGATCCAATAAGCATAGCACAAGACCGTGGTTTACAGCATTGGTAAAAGCTCACATTGAAAAACGTAACTTAGCATATTCGCGATGGAAACGGTTTGAAACTATAGATTTAAAGGAAGAATTTTGTAGGGAGAGAAGAGAGGTAAATCGCCAAATCAGGAAGGCAAAATTTGAATATTATTCTGAACGTTTCAGAAGTGCAGTAGATGGAAAAAAACGTGGAAGACAATACGTGAAATCGGAATCGGGAGAACGAAGAATAATAATATCAGCAGTAGTGTGAGTGCGGATGAACTGAACGAAGTTTTTACAAATATACCTATGCCCATCGCCAATCCTAACACTTATAATATGCATAACAACCAACTAACTCAGGACATAAATACTTCATTCGAATTTCATTGTATTAATGACTCTGATGTATTATCCAGTATTTTGTCTATCAAATCGGACTCCATTGGTCATGACAATATAAATCCTAGATTCCTTCGTATTCTGCTTCCACATTTATTGCCGTATCTTACGCATTTTTTTAATACCATCCTTACTTCGTGTGTTTTTACAGAACTATTGAAACACGCAAAGATAATTCCTGTACCTAAATCTAACTCAGAGTTTACACCGATTGCAATTTTATGCTTTCTTTCAAAAGTCATAGAAAAAATAATGCACAAGCAGATCAGTGAGCACTTGAATATTTTTAACTTATTAATTAATAGACAATCGGGCTTTCGGCCTAAGCACAGTTGTACTACTGCCCTAATCGATGTAACGGAAGATATACGTCGTGCTGTTGATAGTGGGAACTTTACCTTTTTGGTTCTATTAGACCATTCGAAAGTTTTCGATACTGTGGACCATACCATAATATGTCTAAAGTTACATCAGCAATTCAATTTAATTTTTCAAACACAGCAACATCATTGCTCAGGTCATATCTCACAAATCGTTCTCAGTCAGTATATTTAGTGGATCATTCCTCGACCTCTCTACCAGTATCAAGAGGCGTTCCTCAGGGCTCCATTTTGGGACCTTTACTGTTCTCCATGTATATAAATGACTTACCAAAACAAATATCCCACTGTAAAATACATATGTATGCTGACGACGTGCAACTCTATCTCAGTAGTTCGCGTAAGTCCCTTCATTTTCCTTTGGGCATCTGCAAATGGACTCTACTTAAACCCCCAGAAATCAAGGTGCATTATACTACGCAAAAAATCTACGCCGATACCCTTAAATATTTTTGTTCTAATAAATAATCAAAAAATAGAAATTGTTTTCTCTGCCAAAAACCTTGGTATAATATTTAATAACACGCTTAGTTGGTCCAATCATGTTAATGGTGTTATAGGTGAAACTTATTCTATGCTTCGCACGTTGTGGGCAACTCACTCTTGTACACCTCAAAAAATACGAATGCTTATAGCAAAAACTTACCTTGTGCCTTGTCTACTGTATGGATGCGAAGTCTTCGGATGCTGTGACTCTCAAAGTAAGCATAAGCTGAATGTGCTATATAATAATATCACTAGATACGTTTTTGGTCTACGCAGATTCGACCGTGTTTCAACGTTTTCAATAAGGATATTTGGTGTGTCTTTTGAAAATTTAGTCAACATCAGGCTGCTTACATTATTACATAAGATAGTGTACTCGAAGGTACCAACGTACTTATATGAACGTTTAACTTTTGGTTTTTCGAACAGGGGAAAAAATATAACTCCAATAGGACATCAAAGTCTGATTTCGGAGTGGCAGTTCTTTTTTAATGCTATCCATCTTTGAAATAGACTCCCAAAAATGCAATGCAATAATATTCAAACAGCAATGCAATAATATTCAAAAAGGAAATAACTAAACATTTTTCACAATAACTTAACATTTGTCATAATAACTTATAATTATATTATATTATTTTATTTATTTTATTTATAATATTTATATTATTTATTGTTAAATTGTTAATTTTGTTTTTCTCTATTTTTTTAATGTTTTCTATATTTTTCTCTATTTTTTAATGTTTTTATTTTTATTTATAATTAAATTTGTTTTGTTCATATATCTATTGTAATTAATTTTAAAATTATTATGTACAAAATTTGTTATGACAATATGCAGACCCATACTATAAATTAAAAGATTTAAATCTTGTTGTATGGGTGGAACAAATAAATGTTAAATCTAAAATCTAAATCTAACGGGCTCTCCAATGAGAGAATTTAAATTTCCCCGATTTCAAAGCAAATTTGTCTGCAAACGGGGAGGATTTCTTTGATTTCAAAACAAATTTCCCCTGTTTAAAAGCAAATTTGAGCAAATTTCCCATACTGAATCTTCGTAATCTGCACATATAAAAACTAAGAGAAAGGTTTTTGCAGCGTGAGCGGGAATGATATGGTGTGGTACGGCGCACCTTTTTTTGAGGTACGGTCTACTGTCGATAAAACAAGGCAGACTCTAGATCTAGTCTAATTTGCAAACTAATGTCTTTATAACTTTTGAAAAAAATGTTTGCTCTTCTTCTTAACCTCAAACCTACTAAATTAGAATTAATAAAAATGCATATTAATTACAATATTAATTGCAGTTGGTCTATTGTTTGAAAAAAAAAATGCCCAATATATACAAATTGCCTGCACTTGAACCTAAAAACCATAAATCAGTGTGGCAACATTTGCGAAAAAGGTGACATCGAGGAGATAAAGAGATACACAAAAGTACAATATTTGTATGTGTCTGTTTGATCACTTGTGAGAGTAAAAAAAGAACAATAACAGAAAGCTGTATAAGAAATAAAACTATGAATTTGCTACTATAAGCAAGGCTCTCCGTGGGTTAGATGGCTGAGCTATCGAACTCTAGTATAGTTACGTTTGTAATTTAGGAGTGCATGGGTTCGAATGATTATATAGAGACAATCTAACAATAAAATATAAACAATAATACAATTTAATGGAAAATCATTGATGAAGCCTGTCCAAAAAAGGCAGAAACTAGATCTAGTCTGATTTGCAAATTAATGTGTTTAAAACTTTTGAAAATATGTTTATTCTTCTTCTTAACCTCAAACCTACTATATATTTCTTTTCATTTTAACTGTATAATCGTTTAAAAATAAATGTACGGATAACTTTTTAAATAAACTACATTCAATTACTGTGATAATAGTAACAGTAATAAGTTAGTGTATAAAAACAAGTAAAAAAGTCAAAGTGGCCGATTGTTACACCATTCTCGTTGAAATCCAAATAATGCTTGCCCCCCAAATTCGAGTTAGTTGAATTGGACTTGCCTGAAATGATAAAAAATTAGAAAAACGGTAAGAAATTCCGATTTTATATAGGGTAAGGTATGTTTAAGAGAAAATTGGGAATATAGTTCATATGGGCGATAGATTCAAATATGGACCGATCCTATCATTGATCAATAGGCTTTGTCCTTGGGCCCACGTGAGTCTGTCTACAAAATTTAATTAAAATATCTTCTTCGCCAGCGAACACCCAATTTATGGCCTTTATATGGGCACTAGGTCTACATATAAACCGGTTCTGAAAAAATGAACGGACTTTGTTCGTGCACCTACAAAAAAAATTTGTTGTAGCAACCGAATTTAATTCCAACCGAATCGTTCGGTTGTTGCAATCGATAATTCAGTTGTCACAACCCTATTTCTATTGCTCCAACTGAAATAGGGTTATGGCAACCAAAATAGGGTTGTGACAACCGAAATAGGGTTGAAACAACCGAATTGTCGGTTGAAACAAACGATTCGGTTGGAACCAAATTCGGTTGGGACAACAAATTTTTTTTGTAGTTGTGGGTTCATGTGAATCAATGTATCAAATTTCGGCAAAATATCTTATTATTTGGTACATTTAGCGTACGAACTTTAATATGTATGGAAATTTACATGGGGAGTAAACATGGGCCGATCTTAAACAAAACTTCGTTCTTGGGCCAATAAAAATGAGTGTACTAAATGTCATCTAAATATCTTAATAGTTGCGTCCTGTAACATGCGAAAATATCGATTTATGGGGCACCTTTTTTTACGGGCACTAATTCTACACAGGACTGATTCTAAATAAAAGCAACAGACTTCGTCCACGGACCCATGTGGATCAGTTTACTAAATTTTACTTCAATATCTTCGTATTTTTTTCTTGTAGAGTGTGAAAAAGCCAATTTTAAGGAGGCCTTTATATGGGCACCAGGTCTAAATATGGGCCGATTTTAACAAAAATCATTAGGATTCGTCCTATGGCTGATATATTTAAGTGGGCGCACCGTAATTCATCAAAATATCTTAATATTTGCAAAAACTGCAAAGCAACGATGGAAACATAGTTCCATATATCTTTCCACCAAATCTGACAGCAGCTTTGCAACTAATGGATCAAAGTCCTATGAAGCTGACCAAACTTATTTAGGGAAGTAAGTTCCTCACTCAATTCATTGCTGAAGGAGATGAACTAAATAATCGTTTAAAATCCCATTCCGTTGCCACAACGGAATTGTTCTGAGAGTGTAATGCAATAATTTTACTGAAACAAGCTTGGGATGAGGTACCGGAAAGAGTGATGAAACATTTTTGGTCGAATTTATTAAATTCGGACTCTGACAAATATGTTAGCGACGATGATGTAACACTAGCCCAACTGGTAAGAATAAATCAAGACTGTTACACACAAAAAATAAATAGGTTGGTATTCTATCGGAACCAACGAAATTTTTTATTATTCAATAATTTTAATTGCAGTTATTTAAAATTCATCATCAGGAAAGTTACATTTATTTGTGAACAGAAAATATATATGATGAACCAAAACCCTGTCACATTACCCAAAATATTGGCTTTTCTAACCAATATTGAAAAAATACTAACTTCCACATTACCTTCAATACCAACAACCACCAATTTATCGAAGATTTAGTCATTTGAATAAAATATCGGCAGCAAAAATCTAGTATCAGTTGTGTTTCAATAAAATCGATTACTCTATTTAAATATTAGTTTTTCCAATCAATTAATTTTTTTTTTTTCAAATTTAGTAGCTTTAACCATTAATTTCCATTATTTTGGTAATTGTAATAATATATTGACACAAGGAACAGAAATTTTATTTATCATAATAAAATTTTGGAATCTATAGTATTTTTTCGTTTCATACATATACACATTTAAATTCTAAGTAAGACAACAACTAAATGTAAGTATCTGTGGGGCAGGAGGTAGAGGCTCAGCCTTATAGCCTTATATATTTGAGTTCAAACCTCAACCAAGGCATTAGGTACTTTTTTTCAAATAATTTTTTTATTGATTCAAATTAAAAGACATAATTGTTTTCTGTTGTGAATATAATTTTATTCAAAAACAAAATAGCAATGGGCTGACAAACGGAAGGTCGCCGGTTCTATCCCAGTTCGCGACATAAAAAAATTTAATATTTAAATAAATTTTGTGGAACGTGTTTTTCTATTTATAGAATTTATAATCCAAACAAACATTAAAGTAATCTAGCAGGTTTGAGGTTAAGAAGAAGAATAAACATTCCTCAAAAGTTATAAACACATTAAATTTGCAAATCAGACTAGATCTAGTTTCTGCCTTTTTATGGACAGGCTTCATCAGTGATCCTCCATTAAATTGTATTATTGAATAAAAATATAAACAATAATACAATTTATTATTATATTGTTTATATTTTTATTCAATAATACAATTTAATGGAATTATGTTTATAACTTTTGAGGAAGGTTTATTCTTCTTCTTAACCTCAAACCTGCTAAATTAGAATTAATAAAAATACATATTAATAACAATATTAATTGTATTTGGTCTATCCGACGCGTTTGAAAAAACAACACTTTACTATTAAAGTAATCTATTAACACAACAAAAATTCAAAAATTGTAAATAAATTTTGATAATTACAATGGTATTAAAAATAAATAAAAGTGATTGTACCTGGAACTACAAAAATTCGGTTGGCGAAAAATTCGGTTGGAATCTGTTTTCTGTGTGTATAAAGTTCCCAAACGAATCAAACTCTTTTAGAAAAAATTAATCCGAGCAACTATATATGTATGTGTAGAATACTTAAAAAAATGAAATGAAGATGCGTTTGAACATGGATCTACACATGAACTCAGAAGCGATGGTGAATCCTCAGATAGCAGTGTTCACTTAAAATAATACGTCAGTAGAAAAATCTGTCAAAACAGGCTTTAAGTCGATTTGACTAATTTTTAACAAATTTTAAGTTGAAACACTGATTTAAACACAGATTTTATTTATCTAAATTTAACACAATACTAAAACCCCTCAGTAATTTAACTAATTTTGAGTGTTCATTTTCAAAATTATTTAAAACAAATTTTTAAGAACCCATTTGTTAAAATTTAAAAAATTTATTGCTAAAATATAAAATCTTCATGTTACTGTTACTACCCGCTAGACGGCGCCACCAATGCATCCGAAGTTTTAAAGATGGCGCTATTTTTTCCCTCCCGATTTTTTAAAATGGCTTATATCTCGAAAAGAAAAAGAGAGAGCAAAATTGATGAAAATTTCGACTACCCTAACCGTACCCCAGCGAAAGGGCTTATCTCTATCCAAAAATGGACCTTGGCGGGGCCTTGGACCCTCGGAAGCTTTTAATAAAAATTTTCTACTTGATAAAATGACCCATATCTCGAAAACTAAGCGAGATAGAACAAAACGGACAAAATGTTTGCTCCATTGGAGTGCCCTTATAAACCTCACATGATATGGACTAGGCCTGGGGTCCCGAGACCCTAAATTTGGATAAATTCTACGGCTCAGTATAATTACAGATATAACTGTAGTTTTACAAATTTTTTACTTAAATTTAGATTTGTTAAATTTAACAAAAAAAGTGTAAAAATAAATAAATTTTATTTTAAGCCAAAAAACAGGAATAAATTTTGTTAAAGTAACAAATTTTTCTGTCCAGCCAACAGACGTATTATTTTGAGTGTAGGCGATGATGTTGAAGTCGTCCCAACAGTTTCTAATTCTACACAGAACCAATTTTGTCCATAAATAGTATGAATTGCTTTCTTTGATTTCAATTCATATTATGTATGAACAAATTCATTCAATTTACGAATACTTTTATTATTTTCCCATTTTTTAAAATATTTAAAAAACAAGTTAGTTTGAAATAAAGAAAATGTCAACAAAAATTTATATGTATTTCGTTTCTAAAAAAGGAAAAGTTCACAAAAGTGGAATAAATTGAAAAATTCTTACGTAATAGGGTAAAAAGGTATGTGCATTTCTGCGTTATATTCGTATACATACATTTAGAAAAATATTTGGTATATTATTTGCAACATCTTTTTTAGATTGCCCTTAATTTGCAATTCGTCCATTTGACTCAATTAAATTGTGTCCATTTGCCCCATTTGGCCTCCCTGAATAATATCAATTTAAGTGGACAGTTATATGACCTCCAAGTTTTCAACTGGAGTAGACAAATTTTGGATAAAATCTGTATGTGCCCCCTTCTCTCCAGAGTGTTTTATACCAACCGATTGTCCACTTCCTGGGATGACAATATTAAATAAACCGATCTTGGATATGCGTACTTGAAAGAGCAAGACTGCAGTTTTTTAAATATATTTTGTTTATGTTTAATTTTGGTGTTAATTAATAAATAAAAATGCATATTTTGCGAAACAAGACATTATTTTGCATAATATAGCAAGGATTTGTTAGTATTAGTGGATATTTAATTGACTAATGAAGAAAATAGCATAAATTTATAATAAAAATCAGTATAATTTTTTTCATAATATGTATGAATAAATTCATACATTGTATTAAAAAGTTTTGGGAAAAAATTATAATGTTAGATTCATACATATTATGAAATAATTTATTACATGTATGAATTATTTTTTCTGTGTACAGCCACTGAAAGCGTTAATAATTTAATAAAAAGATGCAAACACGGGGAATTGCTTTCCACTAAGCACTTCACCAATCTCTTGGCCCTCCGTAACGATATCGTTATATCGGATTTAAAAAAAAAAAAACAATCAAATATTACACTCAACCAAAAAAGTCTGTAATGGCTACTGAAAATTTTGCTGTTATTACGGGAAATTTAACTGTTTTGAGGCCAGCGGTATTTTTTACTAAATATCATAATTTTAGTGCAATGAAATTAGTATAAATAATTAGTTGCAGCTACTAAATTTCAGTAAATTGCTGTAAACTGTAATTTAAAATCAATCTGCTGAAATTAGCAAAAAATTGTACTAAAAAATAAAAAAACTGTAAAATCTAAAAAAAAAAAAAATTCTTCCGATTGTAACAAGCGTATAATTACTTCATCGTACTTGAAATTTGGAGTCAAAATTGCAAACGGTTCTCCAGTTATTGCCGTTTTATGCATTGGAGATGCAATAAAATTTTCTGGGTGTTATTTCTAAACTAAGAATATATCAATAGTAACAAATATAAACTAAACAAGAATTGTAAAAAATCCAAAAAAAATATTTTTTAATTAGTATATTTTTCTGCTAAATTTAGCACTCATTTTTGAAAAATTAACAGCGAAAATAATATAAATAATCTGTAATTTGTAATAAGAGAATAGCAAAAATTATTACTAAAAATTGTACTAATAATCATTATAAAAATAGTATAGTGCGATTAGAAATTGTTTACAATTTTTTTTACAAAATAAAATAAAGTTATTTCAAAAGTTATGGCGATTTTCGCTTTTTGAAAATTAAGAAATTTCGCGAATTTGGCACTAAACATCAAAAAAGGGAGTTCTGCTTACTACTATCTCTAAGTATATAATCTGTGTTTAATTTCAACAAAATCTGTTGGCTAGTTTTTGAGTTAGAAAGATATTTGTAAAACGTATCCTGGCGTTATCCTGTGAGTTCTACAGAAAAATTTTTAATTGATTTTACAATTAGAGACTCTAAACTAGCTTTGTTATTATCGGTAATGTACGCCAGATATTAATTGTATTTTTGGCAATTTTTCAAATATTTTTTTCTTTTTTAAAAAGTTAATTTTTTAAAATTTTCTAAATTTTCATTTTACCTGCTTCTCGCTTGAAAACCGTTCCTTATACAAAGAAAACTTTGAAGGCAAAAAAGGTAGCCATTTAAGTTTGCTATGGATATAAAACAACTTGTTTCATAAAATATTGTTATTTAGCCAAAAACTATTTAAAATCTGAAGACCGCCAAAAGGCGGCCTTGGGCATTAGAGGGTTAACTTGGTAATTCACAAGAATTTTAATATAACTTCGTAAATTTTAACTTTATTGCTATTATTTTTTAATTTGTAAAATGCACATAATTTATTTGGATTGAATTCATATGTTTTGTTGTCGTTTTTCTTTTTAAATAAAAACAATAAAAACCAGTTTAACCAGTTTAAGTTAACAGTTTACTCTTGATTGAGTAAGACGCGAGTAAAGTGTCGTAACCAAATAAATTCAATTCCAAATTTTTTCTTATAAAATTTAATGTTTCTTTATTTTACAATTTTTATAAAATTAAAATGTTTCTTTACTTTTACACTTTGGGTATTTTTTGTTCTTCCTTCCCAAAATCAATTCTTTATATTACTCAGTCGATATTGATTGAATCAGGGATGATAAAGTTGGTACTATAGTACTTTTTATGGTACACCCAGGAAAAAGATTGGTTGGCTTTCGATCAAAACCATTAAAATGAATTTGCCAGGACTTTATTTTATTTATAATTACCTATAATTGAATACTACATCAAAAATATTTTACTAGGTATTAAAAATAGGGAAAATGAACTAAAAAAGAATCCTTTTAACAAATTATTGGTATCTCCAATCAATTTTAAAATTAGTATCAGTTTAGTAATTCTATGCAGTAGAAGCAGCCATTTATTTAGTGAATATACAAGAAAATTTGTGTTATCTATAACCTTTTTTAAAAAAATTTCAATATTCGAAAGTGGTAACTACAAATACGGGTATCCTAATCAAATATGACCTTAAATTCAAGTTTCTATAGAACCAACCGAATTGTGGATTGTATTGATAACACACACAACTATTAATTGGTAATGATAAACGAGTTTTATACTGTATTAATAAAACACATAAATTCAAAATTAGTCATTAAAATTATTAAGTGTTTGTGGTGTAGTGGGTGAGGAGTTGGCCTAGCACGCCGGATTTCCGGGTTCGAATCCCGGAAAAGACAAAAATTTAGATGTTTTTTTTAATTAAAATAAAATATTCATATGTATAAACAGTAAATATGGCTAAGAAATTTAAAAGTAGTTGTGGTGCAGTGGGTAAAAGTGTGAACTATTAACCTGAAGGGCCGGGTTCAATACCAGAAAATTCAAAAAAAATTTTTTAATTTCAATAAAATTTTGTAGAACATAATAATATTTATGTGGAACATAATATTGAATTAGACAACCGAATATTGGCTTTCACGACGCAAAATATAATTTAATATAAAGACAGTTGTCGTAACCGCACGAATTCGATTGGCAACAAATTCGGTGGCCACAACTGAGACTGTTTTCTGTGTGTACTATTAGAACCTTAAAGTACTATGGTACTCCTCTGACTCATTTAGTACTATTTACACATTTTTTTTTTTTAATTTTCATACCAAATATTATGTTTGTGAACAAGTTAACTATCGGAGTTTAAAATAAAAAATGTGTTGAAACGGAATTTCAGAGATACCCCAGCAAAATCATTCATTACCAAATAAGTGGTTATATAATAGAAATTCATAGCTCCACACAACTTATTTTTTGGCGTCTAAACTCATTATTTTTGCTTGGCGTGGTCGTTTTTATAAGTAGTCACGCTTACCTGCTCGCTTACGAAAAAATGAGAAATAAGTAGTTACGAGATTTTGAATAAAAAGTGGTTGCACACATGCTTACAAAAAGTTGAATTATAAGTGGTTATCCAAATGCTTACTTGATTCTTAAAAATAAAGAGTTAAGCAAATACTATTAGCTTAAGGAAATACATTCAGAAAAATTTAAGTTTTCTCTAGTGTGTAATTTTAGGACTCGTCATAAAAATTTAAACATAAAACACCCAGCAAAATCTTTCATTACCAAATAAGTGGTTATATAATAGAAATTCATAGCTCCGCACAACTTATTTTTTGGCGTCTAAACTCATTATTTTTGTTTGGCGTGGTCGTTTTTATAAGTAGTCACGCTTACCCGCTCGCTTACGAAAAAATGAGAAATAAGTAGTTATGAGATTTTAAATAATAAGTGGTTACACACATACTTACAAAAAGTTGAATTATAAGTGGTTATCCGATTGCTTACTTGATTCAAAAAAATAAGCAAATACTATTAGCTTAAGGAAATACATTCAGAAAAATTTAAGTTTTCTCTAGTGAGTAATTTTAGGACTCGTCATAAAAATTGAAACATAAAACATATTTACATATAATAAATAAAAATGTATAAAATTTAACTGTGTAAAAAGTACTTATTTAAACTATTACGAGTAAGTCATTACTTTATATTTAGAAACAATGAATACAATAGGCCGTTATTAGGAAGTCATTATTTTATATTATAAAATAATGCAGAAGGTAATGATATATCATTTTTGGTAATGCAGATAGTAATGAGGTGTCATTACCAATATTTTGCTGGGCATATTTACATATAATAAATAAAAATGTATAAAATTCAACTGTGTAAAAAGTACTTATTTAAACTATAACGAGTAAGTCATTATTTTATATTTAGAAACAATGAATGTAATGAGGTGTCATTACCAATATTTTGCTGGGACGTAATTCAATGAAACAAATTATTAAAATATGTATACAAAAGTATTAAAAATAAAGTGAATTTAAATTTTTCGAAAATTTAGTGTATTTTATTAAAAAAAATCCTTTTATTTGCTGTGATAACCAAGAAGCTGCGTTCATCGAGGGTTATGTTAATTGAGGTGGTAAAGCCAAAACGATAATCTGGATTTTTTGTTTTTTTACTTTACACGTTGGTTTTCTAGCCGGGTCATACACTTGCACTCATAAAAAATGTTAGTACAAAAGTCTGTTAAACGCGTTCTGATTCAATTGAACTAATTTTTCTGTTATTTTGTCTTAAAATTTAGGATCGACCTAATATTTTTTTAAATCCAATTTAGCATAAGAATTATTTTCATCCGTATACAAACTAACTTTGGAAATTAACTTTTAGTAAAATGTGTTTCTCAATATTAGAAATTTTTCAGCTAATTTCAACAACTATAATTATAAAATGGCTTATATAAAAAAAAAAAAATTAAGCGAGATAGAGCAAAATGCACAAAAATTCGTTACTCTTCCAACAATAAATATGGGCCTGTCTCGGGACAGATCCGGATGTTCCAGAAACCCAGACGGTAGGCGACATTTTAGCGGAAATTTTCTGTTGAATCAGGTTAATTTTCTGCTGAATTTAGCTCAAAGTTCTAAGAAAAGTGAACTAAAATTTTATGTGTATTTAGCAGTGTGTAAAATTTAGCTCTCCTAAATTTAGCAGACCATAATTCTCAACTCCACTGAAAATTTTTGGTATTTACTGTTATTTTAGCAGAATTTTGAACTATTTGTACAGGCTTTTTTTATGAGTTAAGATACAGTCTAACAGTTAAAGTCTATATAGCGAACACATAGCAAAGAATAAAAAACCACTAAAAAGCAATGAAATATTCGTAAGTTTTTAAACTTTTCGGAGTACAAAACGCTGTAAAAAATACCCGGGAAGAACTAAGCCAAATTTGAGTATGGGTATTTGTCCAAAATGATAACTACCTCATTAACGAATAAAATTGTATAGGTCCCGGGAAAGAAATCGTATAAAATCGCTTGGATTTGATTATACCATTAAATATCAATACACTCAATATCTGATAGGAACTCTTCATGATTACTGGGTCAAAATATGGATCATTTTCAGTATCGTTAGTGCTTGATGCAATAGAAACTTATATATGAAATTTGGTCAAATTATCTTAAAGCGCGACCTGTAGTTTAATTATAATATAAGTATGTATCGTTAATTTTATACGGACAGACGAACCGACATCATAAGCATCAACTCATGGGTGTCAGAGAGTGGTGTAGAATACAAAAGGAATTTGTTGGTACTATGGAGGTCGAAAAAGTACTATTTTTAAAGCAGGTTGGTACTATTTTGAAAATCCCATTTATCATCCCTGGATTGAATCGATCAATATTGCTGAGTTAGAATTTTAAACAAAGTATTTCATTATGACCACCCAAAGCAAAGCTTTGAATGTTGCAACAATGTCTGGATCAAAATTAATACAACAACTATAAGCAAAAAGTCTTATAGTTGCGACAATATTCAAATAGTTTCGAAACCACTTGAAAAGGACATTGTTCTTTATTACACTTTAAGTTATAGAGAATTTAAAATGTATTATGTTGCATTTAATAACCAGGAATTATTGGGAATTTTAAGTGTGTCAGTGTTCTTTGTTGTATTTAATAAACAAGTTGAATTAATAAGTCAGTACTTATTAACTTTGAATTCATCAAAATATAAATATACTTTAAATTAGTAATGATAATAATATTAATAATAATAATAATAATAAATATTGTTGAGGTGCCGTAACTCGCGTTTATAATGTCGGATCTAGATTTGATTTGTTCGTTCTGTTTTCATAATATTTCACAGCAAGAATTAATTACTTGTGCTGTTTGTAAACGCCACTTTCATAATATTTGTATAAATTTGAAAGATGAATACGTTTTAAAATCATTAATTTCTAATAAAAATATTGTATTCAATTGTAATAAATGTTTAATTTCTTCTAATGAGTTAATTGCAATGGTTTCTGCTTTGTCTATTGAAGTTAAAGAGTTAAAATTGGTGGTAATCGATCTCTTAAGGAACGTTAAATATGGATGTGCAAATGTTACTTCTCAATCTGCCTTTAATTTATATGCTAATAACTCCTATTCGGATGATGCTCTTATTTAGAGTTGCCATCCGTCCTCTTTTCCCCGGACACCGTCCTCTTTTTAGGGCGTCCGGGGCAGTCCTCCTTCTTTTTCAGTAATTGTCCGGAGTTGTCCTACTTTTTTCACTTTTCTCCATAACTTTTTTTTTTAATTGTTGTCATCACTGTTTTGTCGCTGTTATTTCAATTGTCTTGGCAACACTTACTTTGATTGCCAAATTTGAAGCTTATCAGCAGTGAAAAAAATTAATATTGTTTTTAATGATGAAAATTTATTTAATGAATTCCTTATCATAAAAAATTATGTAAAAAACTTAAATTTAATTAATATGACTGATAACAAATTTTGGTGCAATTTTGTATTAAAACTGATGTTTGCTATGAGATGATAAAATTGTTGAGTTTTATTTTTTCTTACCAGCACATAATGCCAACCCAGAATTTTTAATCAAAGCGCAGTGGATGCCAAAAAGAAATAAATTGAATCCAGAAACTATTCCTAGTTCTATTTCCGGATTTAGAATTTTTCATACAAAAAGTGGATTTATTAAATCCAAAAAAAAAGTTGGATTTATCTATCTGGGTTTACACATAAAGCCCAGTATTTTGTTCAAAAGAGCGAAAAATTTCGCTCTATGTTTGGAGCTCAAAACTATAATAAAAACATTAAAATGCACAAATTTTTTATGATCTATAAAAAGTTACAATCATAATTAATCCAAATGTCACTTTTTCGCTACATTTTCAAATGATCCTGTCTATTAAATTGATGCGAAAAAATTCCACCGCAATTTCGCAACAATTCCACACAAGTATAAAATAATTTTTTTTATATTGAGTTTGACAGCTTTTTTCGCAAAAGTACGAACAAAATATCGAGCTTAATAATAAAAACAGAAATATATGAAACATCCTGTTCATTTAATTTCAGAAAAAAAATACGAATGAAAATTAAAAGAGAAACAACACAATTGTATTATTGGGAACTAGCTGAAATAGAAGTGGCAATTTTTCATTCTACAATAAGTAATTTAATTAAATCCAATTAGTGAATATAACATATTGTAGTGAAATATTTTAATTGTGTAGAAAAGTAAATTAAAGTAATGAAACTTAAAAAAATATAATAAAGAATTTAAAGTTTCAATAAAATCCTTCATGACCCGAGTAAAAAAGTTTTGATATAATCACATATTATTTTATGTAATTGCATATAGTAACTTATAGTTACATATGGCCACATATGCTTTTAAATTCAAGCATTTATACTTTTATATAGTCATATATTAGATATTTTTTCCTCAAAGGTTTTAATATGGAGACATATGTGATTTTATATTATTACATACTGGCCTACATATATATGTATGTGCTATATGTAAGTACATACAGTTACATATAAAAGATATAATTACATATACGTTTATATATAATTTAGTATGATACTATACATAATAATATAAAATATGTGGATCCATATAAAAAATATTTTATAATTTGTGTTAGTTATGATTATATATTGACGAATATGAACCCATATATAACTTATAACGTTCTTTATAAAATCATCTATAATTATATATCATCCCACATAGGCAATTTTTTCAAAGTGTTTTTATATAAAAATATATAAGGTCCATATAAAACCGTATTATATTATATTTGGTTCCATGTTATCAATGATTTTGAACTAGTTTGAGATTTAGTAATTACTAGGGATTGGCGCGTGACACGAAATGTTCGTGAGTCACGTTATTCACACGTGATCGTGAGAAATAATTAATATACTTAAGTGATTCGTGCGTGAGCGTGAGTAAGAATAATCCGTGCATGATTCGTGTGTGAGTTTATTTTTTGCATCATATGTTTTTAGTAATTTTTACTGTTTTGCGTGAGAATTTTCTGATTGTAAGTTTTTAATATACTCATGTGTGCTGAGTAAGAAACGAAATGCTCGTGCGTGAGTAATTTGTTTTTGTTTAGGAGCATGAGTCAAAAATGGCTTACGCACCCATAACATTAACAACACTGAAGCTCTAATACGAAATTCTCTATTCTATAACTTACACTTGACTGATTTTTTATATTATATCTTGGTTGTATATAGGGTTTTTCTTTTCCCGGGACAGCGGGATTTTTTTCTGAATTTCCCGGGATCCCGGGAATTCCCGCTCAATAGAAAATAAATAAATCCGACATATGTTGTATTTGAAAAACTCGATTTCTATTAAAACACCGTCCGACAAAGTTCATCTTTGGTTGTACAAATGACAAAATCTACTTAATATATTCTGAAAGAAGGGCTAAATATAAAACATCCATGACTTCCACTTTTTCTAGAACAGTTCGTTTAACAGCTTAAATCGCGAACTACTATCTAGGAAATATTTTCGTTGTCGTTCTCTGTGCTTTATAAGTTGTCGATCAGAGTTGAATTCCATAGGAAGCAGCAAAAACTAAAACAAAATAACAGCAAAAACAGTAATAACAGAAGATAAAAATAGCATTGTTAGAATTTTGATGTTAGCCTAATGTTAGCCTAATTGAGTTATTTTCTTTCAATTTGCTATTACATTTTGTAATTAATTACACATGCAATTACTCAATTACATGTAATTGTAATTGAAAAAAAACTCAACTACAATTAATTGTAATTGCAATTCAGAAAAGAACAATTACAATTACAAGTAATTGAACTTTTTTTTTTATTTAAAAAAATAATTTTTGTATATTGTTAGATATGGTCCTATATAATATGATAAAAAGTATAAGGTTAATATTTAGATATAATTGTATCAAACTATGTCCACTTTTATAACATTTTATATAACTTTATACAAAAAGATATAATTTGATGTAATTGGATGAGGACAAAATTCGGATACAATTGTATCGAATTGCATAAAATTGTATCATATTGTACCAAATTGTATACAATTGTATACAATTCGATACAATATGATACAATAAGACGTTCTCATTTTTCGGATATAATTATATCTAATTACATAAAAGATTATATATAATTAAATATAACTTCATATGGCTCCATATCAATTTTTTTTACTTGGGGATTGAATCTATTATTAAAAATTAGGGTGAAAGAAGTGTCAGAGAGAAAAATTCTGTTAAAATAGGTGGAAGCTAACTAAATCTACTCAGCACTTTGAGAATTACTTTTTGGATTTATTAAATGATTAAAAAATGCGGTTCTCTAATAGTCAAATAAAATTTTGATATGAATTTTCAACAGTTTTATGAATATTTGAAGAAATGCGACAGTAATACACTAATTCAAATTAGAAGCATTGAAAAACATTTATGAAACTCTTTACAATTCGTATCAAGAAATTATAGAAATGTACATTGCTGAAAATGTATGCAATGAATTGGTTAATCGTTATGTTTTTTTTTGTTTATTTAATTTAAAGTTCAGAATGATTTTTTTGTTTTTTGTGAATTTTTTTAGTGCACTGAAAATATTATTACAGTAACTGACTGTAGTTTATTTAAAAAGTTATCCGTATTTTTATTTTTAAATGATTATACAGTTAAAATACAAAGAAATATATTTTTTAACTGTTTTTGTCGTTTATTTAAAAAATAAATTACATATAAATACGGATTTTCTGTTACAGTTAATATTTTCATTTAAAATGTTTTGTTAAAAAAATAATTCCTTTTCGATTCAGTTAAAAAAACGAAATAAACTAAATATCATTTATTCTTACGGATTTTGTAGTTAATTTTTTGAAATTTAAAAAAACCAAATAAATGAAAAATCATTATTTTTTTAAGGATTTTGTAGTTTATTTATTAACATTTAAAAATAAATGAAAAGTTCTTTTGATTTAAATGAAAAGTTAGTAGACCGGTTTTCAAGTGATTTTTCATTTATTTTAAATTACATTTTCAGTTAATTTAAACTACAAACTATTTTGAGTGTGGAAAAAAAATTGTTTAATTTACAAAATAAAATTTTATTTGTATATTTTATCGCGTTGTTGATTTTTGTAAAATTAATTTATTAAAAAAAAATTGTCCTCTTTTTTAAGAAAAATGCCCTCCTTTTTTGAGGTTGACGTCCTCTTTTTCTCAAAATGGAAATGGCAACCCTACTCTTATTAAACAAACTGACTCTAATTTGCAGTCTGATGTTGTTGCAAATTTTTTGGATAATAATAATAACAACAAGAATCATTGTAGTTTACCCGCGCTCAAAACAGGTTTAAGCTCTGGTTTGCCTTTTGCTGATGTTTTACAATCAACAAAAACAGCTTCTGTTGATGCCAAAGCTGTATACAAAAATTGTACTACTGCTAATGTTACACTTGATCATGAGTTGCCTTCTGTAAGTACTACTGTTTCCAATTATTCGACATAGGCGGTTAACCGGTTATTGCATTATTCGAAAAATCATTAAAATTGATTAACCGGTTATTCGGGTCGGTTATTCGAGAAAATTGGCGATTAATCGTTTAAAGCAAAATTAATGTATTTCCTTAACTTTTTATCAACAAAGACACTAACAGCTTCCTGTTTTTGTTAAATATCAACATGACATATGAACACGATGTATTTAAAAAAAAATTCAAATTAAAAAGCACATCTACACGAGAGAGAAATGCTAGAGATAAAACAAAAATCACCTCTAATTAGCTCTATTTTGAATGAGTTTAGCTATTTTGTAGTGTTTTTTGCTCCATCTCTAGCAGTTTTCTCTCGCGTGTAAATGTACCTTAAGATTGAAAGTTTCGGAATCTGAGATTAACTAAATTGAAACAATTCTTATACTAATAGAAAAATTTATTTAAAATCATAGCTGAAGCTATCAAAAATTAGTTAAAATGGCAAAAAAAACTGCTGAAACTAGGAGATTTTTTTTATAAAAATTAGTAAGTTAAAAACAGCATAACCTAAAGGTAGATTTTCTATTACTTTACGAAATTTTTTTTTAATCTGTAAAACTTTGGATACAAAATTTCTTTAAATGCAAATGTAATGAATACTACAATAAATATAATATTGCATTTAAAATAATTATTGTCCAAAGTTCTTCCTCCTCCTCTGAAGAAATAAAAAAAGATTTAGTTCCATTTGAGTAAAATATTAATTAATTCAAAATATCAATTTACTCTACAAAAATTTGCAAAAAAATGTTGTGAATAGTAGAGTTAGTAGACTAAAGAATATCATAAACAGTTGTTAAATTTCTCAGTCATTTTTCCGTTTTTAAGGGCCATTGGCAATAAACAAAATTATCCAGAGTTTGAGCTAACATACGCACAGGGATCTTTATTATTCCAGTTTTAATGAATGGAAAGCTTCATAAAAATTTTCAATGTACGAACTTCAGCGAAACTTTTTTGAATCAATGTAAAAATTCATAAATAGAATGTAGACATTTCTCTCAGTGTACAGTTACAAATGTCAAATTCCATTTAATTTTGATTATTTAGCTTTAATTTTGTGTTAACTTTAGGTTATTTCGTTATTGTTAATGTCACAAATGCGAATAAAAATTTAATTTCAGTGAAACGGTTACGGGTTCCCTTGTATTCTACACCTTTTTCTGTTCTATTTAAGAAAATTCCAAATATACATATTTCATAATAGTTTTAAAATGTTTTAAAATTCTCCAAAAATGTTTTTAAATTGTCCAAAAATGTTTTAAAATTGTCCAAGTATATTCTAAAATGGCCTAAAAAGGTTTCAAAATTGTCTAAAATGATTCAAAATTATCCAAAATTTTTTTAAATTTTTACAAAAATGTTTTAAATTTGTCCAAAAATCATTCAAAATTGTCCAAAAATGTTTTAAAATTGTTCAAAAATTTTTCAAAATTGTCCAAACACTTTTTAAAATTGTATAAAAACGTTTCAAAACTCATTTCAAAATTGTTCAAAATAAATTTTAAAATTTTCAATATGTATTTCAAAATTATACAAATATATCAATCACATCGAACTAGAGGCTGAATAATATCTGCCCTCACTAATTATACAAATATATTTTCAAATATGTATTACAAATATATTTTAAAATATTTTAGTTGTATTTAAGAAAATTTTATTTGTATTTGAAAATTGTCCAAATACATTTCAAAATCATTCATTTGTATTTAAAAATTTTAAATTTGTATTTCAAAATTGTCAAAATGCATTTCAAATAATTCCATTTGTATTTAAAAATTTTCTAAATGTATTTCAGAAATTTCCAAATGAATTTAAAAAACCTCTATTTGTATTCCAAAATTTTCCAAATGTATTTAATAAAATTCTAATTGCATTTTAAATTTTTCGAAATCTATTTCAGAAATTTATATTTTTATTTTAAAAGAATATTTACTAACGTACATGTCTCATAATTCCTATCAAATTTTCATTATGAAAGAGAAATAAGGCATCCCAGCAAAACCTTCTATTACCAGGTAAAGGGAAATGTAATAAGAAACCAAAAATTGTAACCACTTACACTTTGGTCGCATAACACATTATTTTAACATGGGGGTGTCATTGGGGGTAAATGGTTGGCTATGGTTATAGGCTAAAATAAGTGATTATGAAGGAAGTACTGAAATAAGTTGTTACTAGTAATATTAAATTCACTAGTTAGCTAAAATAAGTACATACTTTTATAGAGTGAAGTAAGTTATTACACATTAGTAAATATTTCATTGGTTTCATATACGGAATAAAATAAGACGTTACCAGTAATGACTTTGTTTAAAAGTACACCGTTCCATTAGATTCTAAATTTTTATTAAATCATACCTTCGCATAATAAGTATGCAATACCAATAACTTATTATTTTTACCCTTATTAATAAGTTATTATGAAATACAATTTCGGTAATATATTATTTTAAAGGCTCCAAATAAGTACCCAAGCAGAAATTGCCGACGTTACAACAAAAATTGTACAGGGAGAGCACTGTTTTTTTTCGAAATGCCGGTACTACTTAAAACGTGCTTTGCCAGTACTATTTTATGAAAATTAACGAGCTTTTTTTAATTTATTAAAATTAACAGTTTTATAAATTTTACGTATTTTTATATATTTTTTTTGTTTTTGTTTTTTCTTTGATATTTTAAATGTTTAATAACGCTCCTAGACGGGAACAAAAAATTCTCATTGAGTTTGTAATTTAACTTAACAAATATTTCCAGAAATTCTAAAAACGTCGTCCCCTGACGATTTCCTTAGGCAAGAATGAAATCCGGATAAGGACATGCCTGCAGCGGATTATTTTTCACAATTTGTTAAATACGTTTGGGATTTTTAGCATATTTAATTCTTTTGATGAAGATTTTTTCAAGTTATGACGATTTTTTCAAAAATTTTTAATTTTGGCAATTCTACAAATTTTTTGGTTTTTTCCAATTTTTGGCGACTTTTTGAAATTTTGGTAATTTTTTCAAATATTGACAATTTTTTCAAAATTTTTACGATATTTCGCAATTTTTGCGATTTTGTCAAATTTTTGACGATTTTTTTTAAATTTTGACTATTTGGGCAATTTTTGCAAATATTGACAATTTTTTCAAGTTATGACGATTTTTTCAAAATTTTTCCAAAATTTTTCAATTTTGGGAATTTTTCAAAATTTTCCGATTTTTTCCAATTTTTAAAGATTTTTTCAAATTTCAACGATTTTGGTAATTTTTTCAAATACTGACAATTTTTTCAAGACGATTTTTTAAAAATTTTTACGACATTTTGCAATTTTGGCGATTTTGTTTAATTTTAGACGATTTTTTATAAATTTTTCAAATATTGACAATTTTTTTAAGTTATGTATAACGATTTTTGCAAAATTTTAAAATTTTGGCAATTTTTCAAATTTTAGCGAGTTTTTCTAATTTTTAACGATTTTTTTTTTAATTTGGCGATTTTTTATAAATTTTTACATTTTTTAAAATTTTTAATTTATTTTGTTTTTGGCGATTTTTTCTGATATTTGAAACTTTTTTCAATTTCAGCGATGTTTTTTTTTCAATTTTTAAAATTAAAAATTTAGGGACTATAGTAGCAGTACTATATATACCCAGCAAAATCTTGCATTACCAAATAAGTGGTTATATAATAGAAATTCATAGCTCCGCACAACTTATTTTTTGGCGTCTAAACTCATTATTTTTGTTTGGCGTGGTCGTTTTTATAAGTAGTCACGCTTACCCGCTCGCTTACGAAAAAATGAGAAATAAGTAGTTATGAGATTTTGAATAAGAAGTGGTTACACACATGCTTACAAAAAGTTTAATTATAAGTGGTTATCCGATTGCTTACTTGATTCTTAAAAATAAGGAGTTAGGCAAATACTATTAGCCTGAGGAAATACATTCAGAAAAATTCTCTAGTGTGTAATTTTAGGACTCGTCATAAAAAATTAAACATAAAAAATATTTACATATAATAAAAAAATTTAACTGTGTAAAAAGTTCTTATTTAAACTAATACGAGTAAGTCATTATTTTATATTTAGAAACAATGAATACAATAGGCCGTTATTATGAAGTCATTATTTTATATTATAAAATAATGCAAAAGGTAATGATATATCATTTTTGGTAATGCAGATAGTAATGAGGTGTCATTACCAATATTTTGCTGGGTATAGTGTAAATATATTACCATTTTTGTTTTTTATAACAACTAAATTATTTTAGTGGGAGCGAGACTTTTTAGCGGCTCGATTTAAAAAAAACTCAATTAAATTTCGTTAAAGAGCTGCTCGATGAAAAAAGCTCTATGAAAGTTTTTATCCGAGCTGCTCGATTTAAAAAACTCTATTCAGTTTTGTAAACGAGCCTTTTCATTTTCATAAGCTCTTTATTTTTTTTAGTTGCGAGCTTTTATTATTTGAGCAGCTCTTTTAATTTTGGCTTCCGAGCTTTTTAAAAAAATGTATATATTTTTGGCTCGCTCCGAGCTTTCTTTCCATCCCTGATACAAATAGAATTTTCTTAAATACAAATAAAATATATTTGTGTTTATGTTTCTTGTAATTTTTGAGCCAAAGTTAAGAAAATTATGAAGTTTTGAGAAAAAAATAATGGATAAATTCCATATTAAAATTGTAACCGGTTAATCGACCTGTTTTAACCGATTATTCGGATCGAATAATTATTTGAGTTCTGAATAATTTGTTTCGACATTAACCGAAATAGAGGCGATTAATCGAGGAATCGGTTAATCGATTAACCGAATTGGAAACACTAGTAAGTGCAAAAGCTTTAATGGTTACTAACAACTAAAAAACAAAAAAATTAACTTCAAGTTTTTTTTAAATTTTTTTTAAAACAGTCAAAAATAATAACACAAAAAAATGATATCAAACTTGAAGTTGATTTTTTTGTTTTTTAGTTGTACTGAAGTAATTAAACTTTTTGTTTTATATGAATAAAACTAAATTGTTTTTCTAATAAAATCTAAATTTTAAACTTTTTTTAATTGGGAGCGATTGGGGCAAGATCAAACATGCAATTCGTCGATTCGACGAAGAAAGGAATTTGAGGGATAAAAATAAGAATAGGGTTAAAAAAAGCACACATACATCTAACGAGACTGCGTGTGTGCACACTTCAGTAGCTTGGCAACGGCTAGAGCTGTACGAAAAATTAACTCACAGCAATGAATAACGAACAAATTAAATGAGAAAGAATAAGCGATGTTCGTCGATACGACGAAGAAAGTGCGTCTATGGCAGTGATGCGCAAAATTGATTTGAAATTGTATTAGTGAGCAAGAGAGAGAACTGCATTGGGAAAAAAATTGGACGAATTGAAAGATATGTGTTTTTACATATTTATCAATCTCCATATTTTTATACAATCTTAATGAAATTTTCTGCAACATATTTTTATAGATTTTAAACAAAATCTTCTATATTAATACTTTTATGGCAATTTGTTTATATTTTGTTTTTTTTTTATTTCTGTTAAAGATATACTATGAAAGATATTACTATGAAAATATTCATAATGTCTTTTTATAACATAGTCCCTAGATTCCTTAAATGTTTTATAACGTAAAAGGCATTGCATGATATCAAAAACATTTTTCATCATATATTTTCTGAATATCATAAATAATTGTTTTTAGTGCACTTGAAAAAAATATCAGAACACCCGCTAAGCATGTCCACTAGTCGCTGTATCAGTGACGACTAAATAAAGAGCATAAGAATATGTGTGAGGTAGTAAATTGACAATTGTGCTTTGAAACGTGCACCACTGGTCTAGGGTTAAATGAAATTTTTAAAACTCAAAATTTGAAATTCCTTAAATGTAAAAGCTACCATTTAACTCAAGGTATATCAAATAAAATTTAAAAGTAAAACTGTCAAGTGATGTCCAAAAAATTCCAATTGAAATTAAGGGGGTTATGTTGTAATTTTTTTTGTTTTCCATACAAATTGTTTTTGTAACAATAACAATTTACACAAAAATTTTACAAAATAGCCGACTAAAAAAAAAATTCGAAATAAAAAACTTCAAAAATACCGAATGAAATGCAAAAAATATTTAAATCCATTAACTGAAAATTGATTTCCGTTTACATTTATTTAATTTCAGTTGATATATTTTGAATATCATTTGGTCTATTTTGAATTTCATTTTATATTTTTAAATTCATATGGGTATTTTTGTATTTCAATCGATATTTTTACAATTTCATTTGGCATTTTTAAAGTTTAGTTTTCTTTTATTTCAACTGATAGTTTTTATTATCAATTGTTTTTTTTTTTGAAAACAAACAAATTTTGGGAGAACTAAGAGCACTATTTCTAACGATGGGCAATCTTAACCCTCTAATGCTCTTTTTTCTGATTGCGATAATATTTAAACTACATATTTGGCATTATACTGTGGAAATAATACATACTGTGGAAATAATATTAAAATTGTGATTTATCGCTTTTTTTCGACGATATAACACAATAAAGGTTAAAGACGAATCAAGAAATTGAATAGTCAAAAAATTTCTGTTTTTGCTACAAATAACACTATCAGTAAAATAAAATCATATATCATATTCAAAAATTCGTTGATCTAGTGTTGTTATTTCAGAAGTTATAACGACTTTCGCTTTTTGAAAATTAGGAAATTTGGCGAATTCAGCACTAAACATCAATAAATTTTGATGAAGGTAGTTCTGCTTACTACTATTTCTGAGGATATAAACTGTGTTTAATTTCAAAAAAATCTGTCAGCTAGTTTTTGAGTTGGGTAGATATTTGTAAGACGTGTCCTGACGTTATCCTGAGTCCTGGAGAAAAAACTGAAACTTATTTTACAAGTAGACTCTAAACTAGATTCATTATTATCGATAATTTATGTCAGATCGTAAATGTTTTTTGATAATTTTCAAATATGTTTTGCTGTTTAAAAAGTTATTTTTTTTTTCAAATTTACGAATATTTCACTTTACAACCTTCTCGCAGGAAAATCGATCCTTATACAAACAAAGTTTGAGGTCAAAAATGTAGGTAATTATGTTTTCTATTGATGTAATATTACTTGTTTAATCAAAAGTTGTTATTTAGCCAAAAACTATTTTAGATCTGAAGACCGCTTTTTAGCGGCCTTGGGAATTATAGGCCTTGGATATTCAACAGAGTTCATCCTAGGGACGACGTAATTCTATCGTAATAACTTAATATTTTTGACCCGTAGCGTTTGAGAATGCCCATTTTTGGGGCTCTTTTATAAGGGGGCTAAGTTTAAACATGGACCGATTCTTACAAAATCAACAGGCTTTGCCCATATTTTTCTATCCCTTTTTATTTCACTCCAGAGTAAAACTTGTTCGACTCTAGAGTACAAATTTCTTCCACTCTAGAGATAACATGGGCTGAAAAACATACCTTCGAAAAGACAATACCTGTTTCCATATACACAGAGAAAAAATATTCCATTTTTCAACTGAAATTCGGTTGCATCTACTAAAATAGGTTGAAAAAAAAGAACAAATAGATATAACCCTAATGTACCAGAAATTATGAAAAAATGCATTTTCCTAATGTCTTGGCCAAATTTCGACAACATACGTTGAGTGGCAACCGGCACGCCATAATCAATTACATAGCGTAACTAACGCCATTATGTCACATACAGTCTGCATGTACATAAGGGTATAACTTTTTTTGGGGTGCAGGGAAAACCTAATAGATAATATTATCCTGATAATAAAAACAGTTTTTTTAAATCAATTTGATAACAAAACCTCCCGCACCGAAAGCGATTCCTAAAGTGCTTCAAATTTTCGAATATTTTGTTAGAATTGCGATTTGGTAAAATTTTATTGTCAAAATGGTGGGAAATGATTTTTACTGATGTTTGTATTACAAAATTAGAAAAATCTCACTAACGTGGAGTGAAATATACCTTTTTTAAATTAAAAAAATGCATTTATATAAAATTTCAATGCATTTGGTGAGGAAACTTTTTTAACGATCGTGAAAAATTAAAATCGTGGTTCTTAATATTCTTCCATGCTCTACTGGATTTTGCCTTGGTAGAAAGGATATTTGCAAAAATTGCAAAAAGTTATTTCCCTAATGTTCATACCTTCTATAAAAAATAAAATATGGACCTCTAAATTTAAAGTGAGTATATTACAAAAAATGGTTTAAGATCGATACAGAGGATCAATTTAAATCTATACCATTCAAAGGACACAACATACAAAAAATTCGTCCACACAACCATTAAGTTATAGCGGTTTTAGTTAACTCAGGATCAATTTTCAATTTTGGGGGACGTAGTTTTACACCCAAATAAATATTTCCAGGGGGTAGCCCGGTCAAAAACTCAAAAAAAAATTTTTTGGAAAACCCTAATGGACACACAGACAGACGTACGGACATCGTTAATTCGAAACAAAAAGTGCATCTGAGTCGACCGGTATATCAGCACAAACTTATTATACCCTGTTCTGGTTATTCTTCTTCGAGTACAAAGAACTGGTTGTAGAACAACTTGTACTTGCCTGCAACCTGTTCCAATTTATGTTCTACACTCACAATATATTTTCCATAACCGATTGAGGTTTAATTAAAAAGTAAGAGGTAAAGTTTGTTTTCAATTGAAGAATCAATTAAAATACATTGAAACATATTATTTAACTTGTTTTATCAATCAATAAAAAACAAACCAGAAAATAAATATGTATCGCCTGTGGGAGTTGTTATTTTCAGTCAAATATTCTATTTTTAGATTTCTATTTTTATAAAAAATAATTTAAATAATTTCGTTGTTTTCTGTTTTAACTCTTTCACTACCCTTGTACACTACAGTGTACACATCTTTAAAGGAATATATAAAATTTAATAGCGCAAAAACCTTTATACTTACTTTCTGCAAATAAGTTTATTTGGATCTTGCACGTCAAATAAAAATCATTATATGTATAAGCAGTTCAACATGGTAATGTGGTCGCGATATTCGTTAATGAAGTCTAACTTTTTGAATATATCATAATCTCTATAAAAAGGGCGTATTGGTGTTTCTCCTAAACTAATGAAGATAGGTAATTTAAATTTGGCATATAGCTTCGTTTTATGACAAGAAGAAATCCAACCAACGGATTTTTGGCTACTCGACTGTTTAAGGGGTAAAACGGGGCTCAGAAATTTGAAAAAATCGATTTTCGAGCGTCATTTTTGGTGGGTAGGAGGCAAAATATGTTACATATTTTTTTCTAATATGAGGACTCTTAACAAGAATCTGAAGTCAAAATAATAATACATCCGCAAACAAAAAGTCGGTAGTGAAAGGGTTAAAACAAAAAATTCAAATATTTTCGGTTTTCTTTTTTGTTAAAATAGTTTATTTATATACAAAATTATTTCAATTCAAATTACAATAAATTCTTTACTCATACACACAAACATAGCCAATAAAAATATGAACGTGTATGTTGTGAATGTTTTGAAAATTAAATAAAAAAAAACTTTCAAATATGAAAAAACAAACCACAAAATCGTTTTTTTTACGTTTTGTCAGTTAAAAATTGATGATTGTTTTAATAGACTTTCAATTATTTTTATTTATTTTATGGATTGTTTAAATAATGTTTGAAAATAAATAGCAAAATGGTTTGAATATAATGAAAAATCACTAGTCCTTTTTTTAATTGTGTTTTCAATTAATTTAATATGTATTTTAGGTTGTTTTTAAGGATAAAATATTGTGTATCATCGGTGATTTTTATTTGAGTTTGTCCCAAAAGCAAAGGTTCTGTTCCTCCAAACCAGAACTGGTTGCTTTGGAACCGGTTCTAGAACCAGTTATAGAACTGGGTTTGCGATAGTGAAGCCTTCCATTTTGACTTTCAGAATCAGTTCTAGAACCTCTTCCACGGAACCGGTGGTAAAAACACCTATTCTAGAACAGATTCAAAGGCAACCAGTTCAAAAAAATTTCGCTGGGTATTGCTCTATTATGAAATAGTACAATGAATACTTGTTCAAAAACTCAGTTAATTTTCTCTGTAATACTACATTTATACTTGAGTAAAAAACACCTAGTTTTTGTATACAACTAGTTTTTGCTTGTTTTTTTATATGCGTTTTGACAGGTTAGAAACTACAAGATCCAAAAACCAGGTAGTTTTTGTTCAGATATAAATGTAGTATAAGGATATTCTCCTAACAAATACTTCACAGAGTTTTTACTTTCAAAATATTCTAAACATTCAGGAATGAACTTTTTCAACCTTATTTTTAAATATATTTATAGTTTTACAACATTAATTTTGTGTATGAATCTCCTAATAAACTAGCAACTCATAAAGGCAGTCATACACGTTTAATATTATTGATCAATTTTTGTTCTGATTGGTCGATTTTAAAAAGTTTGATCAATAATATTGAAAGTGTATTCTTACCTTAAGCACCGTAAGTTGTTTTTCACTTGAAAAAGTTTCATTCGAACTTTAAAGGCTTTTCAAACTGCAATTTAATTTATACTAAAGACACATTCACAGTGTTGCCAGAACTTGGTTACCAAAAATGGCTAAATTTCTGGGGAAAAATGGCAAAAAATCATTTAACAGACAATATTTGAGCAGCGGCTCTTTATATTTTTAACTCCAAAATTTTCTTATAAAGAGCCGCTGCTCAAAAATTGTCTCATAAATGATTGTTGGAATGAATGGTGTTGGTAGGTTTCAAATACGAACACTTAAAAATGCACTTCTTGTAGTTTTGAAGGATTTTAGACCTCTCAATAGCGAAGAATTTTTATGATTTCTGCCACCGAATATTATGTTCTCAAAGAAACTTTTTGGTGTAACACTTGACAATCTATTAAAATGCAGAAGTCTTTTATTCTTACACAAAATTATCAATACAAAACAGCCTCATTATCTTTTTCAAAAACTAAGGTTTGCAAGATCCAAAAGAGGCAAAATTATAATTCAAATTCGTCACAAATATGATAAACAATTTTTTATCCCTACTATTAAACTCTGGAACAAACTTCCCCATGATATACAAATTATAGGCAACGCAATACAATTTAAAAAATCAATTTTTAGCTATTTTGAAAATAAATAAATTTTTATAAAAGGTTCTTTTTTTAACTAACTTTATAGACCCAAATTCATAAACATGTTGTTGATTTGATAGGTCCTATAAATCAAATTAATTAATTTTAATTAAATCTATTAAAATGCAGAAGTCTTTTATTCTTACACAAAATTATCAATACAAAACAGCCTCATTATCTTTTTCAAAAACTAAGGTTTGCAAGATCCAAAAGAGGCAAAATTATAATTCAAATTCGTCACAAATATGATAAACAATTTTTTATCCCTACTATTAAACTCTGGAACAAACTTCCCCATGATATACAAATTATAGGCAACGCAATACAATTTAAAAAATCAATTTTTAGCTATTTTGAAAATAAATAAATTTTTATAAAAGGTTCTTTTTTTAACTAACTTTATAGATCCAAATTCATAAACATGTTGTTGATTTGATAGGTCCTAAAAATCAAATTAATTTGGAAAACCACAACAAATTTTCTTTATTTGATTGTTATGTAAACCAATGGAATGTTATGCATTTGGGTAATAATCTTTAATTTAATTATAATTATAATCATATTGTAACTTTTATCAATTTCAATGTCATAATTGTATTATCTTTATTTATTTTTATGTATCTGTTTTAGTAATTAATGTTAATCAAAAACCTAATGTGCCACTTGATATTTTTCCAGTGCTAAATCTAAAAGATATTATATCTTACTGCACTGGTGTTCAATTTTAATAATAATAATAATAATATGTTTTCATTTTGGCCGTTTTGCTCTATCTCGCTTAATTTTAGAGATATCAGCCATTTTTTTAAATGAAAACTTTTTTTATTCAAAATTTGCGAGGGTCGAAGGCTCTACCAAGGAGCATTTTTGAGTAGAGATAACGTTTTTATGGTTAGGATTAGTCGAAATGTTCGTCAATTTTGCTCTATATCTGTTAGTTATCGAGATATGTAACTTTTTAAAAAATCGGGAGGGAAAGAAATATCGCCATCTTTAAAACTTCGGAAACATTGGTGGCGCATTTACCGGGTAATAACAGAAACATGAAAATATTATATTTTAACAATAAATTTTGTAAATTAACACTCAAAATAAGTTAAAGTACTGAGGATTTTCAGTATTGTGTTAAATGAGGATAACTAAAATCTTTGTTTAAATCAGTGTTTCAACTAAAAATTTAAAAATTAATCAAATCAGTTTGAAACACGTATGAAGATTTCTTTACTGACGTATTATTTTAAGTGGAGTGAGTTGACTTTAATTATGTTTTATAATTAAATCCTGATATTTATACAATTAAATACAAATTTTGGATTTTTATTAATTAAAAAAAAACAGTTTTTCTTTTAACGAACCCAGCAAAACCTTGGTAATATGTTGGTATTACAGAACACATTACCTGGTAATACCATACCCCTTACCATTGCATTATTTCATAACTAAAATGTAATGCCTTACGTATAATGTGCTGCATAACTACTGGGTAGTAATAGCAACTTATTACCAATGATATATTTAAACACCTCAAAGAAAAGAGTTACTTGTAATACACAACATGAGTTCTAAATAATAGCAGCGACTTATTACAGATGGGATATTTTAAAACCGTAAAATAAGGAGTTACTTTTAATGTGATACGTGATCACTTAATAGAAATAGCCACTTATTACCGATGGTGTATTCAAATACCTCAAAATAAGGAGTTATTTGTAATGCGATACATGAGTGTTATTTTCTATTTAAAGTATTCGATACAAATAATTTATATGTTTTATACATATTGACTGAAATATCTTTTATGTTTTTTGTTAACTTTATATTAATCTGAGTAAATATTAATTAAATAAGAATATGTTTCGTTTTAGCATTTATAAAAAACCAACACGATAACGTCTTATTTTTTGTAAGAAGTAAGTATATAATTTTAATGTGTTATTTCAGACCTGTTTGTAACACATTTTTTTTGGCCTAACTTTAAGCTGTTATGTAAGTAGTATTGTGCTCAGTATCGGTTATGTAAGTGGTTACGTAACTCCTAACATGTAACATTAAAGTAACATGTTCTTATGTTGTTACCTAGCCCTCTTTTGGAAAGTACATACCTCCAATGACATGCCCTTATTAAAATAATAGCTGTTGGAATAGCAAAGTAAGAGGTTACATACCTTAATTTCTTCTTACAAACCTTATTACCAGGTAATAGAAAGTTTTGCTGGGAACTTTTACAAAGTGTAGAAATTTATTTTTGTTCCTTCATTTTTTAAAACAAAGTAGGTGTTTGAAATTTGTATTAATACTTATCATGTGTTCAATTTTATTTGAATGAATTAAATTTGGATATTGACATGCCGTCAACAGATTATTTTTCCTTAATTTAGCTATAAATTCACACTCAAAAATTATATTTTGTACAAAAACGAAAAATGGCTAAAAAAATGGCTATTGGCTAAATCCAATTTTTTCTGACTAAACGTGTTCAAAAATGGCAAAATAAAAATTGGCAACGCTGTTCACAATATACACAAAATGTCACTTTTTCACGAGAAAAATAATAATCTTGTACATTAAATTTGCGTGAACACAAACTGTACACACTTTTCACGTAAAACTCATTATCGTGAAAAAATTTTTTTTTATATGGAGTATAACAGGTTTTTTACGTGAAACAGTTTACGGTGCTTTAGTACGTAAAATATGTACAAGTCAAAGCATACTAGACCAGGGATGGAAACATGGTACAATTATACTTTTTGTGTACATTTTGACCTCCGTTGGTACCGTGGTACTACCGCGATCCATTTGGTACAATTTCAAAAATTTCCCAATTTAAAATTTTTGTATTAAATAAATCAATTTGTACTTAAAAGATGTCAACAAATCTTCGTAATGCAGACGTGGACTGAAATCATTCTAACAAAAACTGACAACTTTTGGGCCCAATGTTGCATAAAAATTTATTATACTACATTTGTACCTGAGAAAAAACTACCTGGTTTTTGGCCCTTTTAGTTTTTAACTTGTCAAAACGCATATAAAAAACAAGGAAAAACTAGTTTTGTACAAAAAGAAGATGTATAAAATAGTATTATTATTTTCCCGTAATCAGCTCATCAATACGCGTCGATTGAGTGTTGCTACTATATAAAATTCGTGAATTTAACCCGCCTCTTTCGTATATTTTTTAAAAAGTAAGAAAAACGATTACATTGTTTTCTGAGGACGGGTAACTTACCTATCTTAAAAATAACCAGAACAAAACGTTAACAACATATATTTGCATATAAATTTGATATTCACAACTATTGGTTATTTTTATATCAAAAAAATTGGTGAGGGCTGAAAAAGTACAATTTTTGTAGAAGATTATTTCCTGTAAGTTTTTATTCGGAGAAATTTTCTATATATGAAAAATTTTGGTACCGTGAGGGTCGAAAAAGTACAAATTCTTTATGTGGTTGGTACAAAATGAAAAAACTCATTTCCATCCTTGTACTAGACCCAAAATTTAACAAAAACATATATTTTGAAAAGTTGCAGAGTTAGGACCAAAAAAATAAAATAATATTTAACATTACAAATAACGGAATTTTAGTTAAATAACAATGCATGACTTTTAAAAATTAATAGAGCTCTGACCATCAATTCTATATATTTCGGACATGCTGATTACTTTACGTTATTTTTAGATCATTGGTACAGATTTTTCGATAAATGTCTTTAAAGTTTGGCGGTTGTCCATTCAGCTTTTTATATAAAAAATTTTTCAAATTCAATTAATATGAATTTTTTTGTGTTAAAATGTAAGCACAGGACAGTGTTGCCAGTTTTTTTAGACTTTAGCCCCAATTTGCAATTTGTTATCCCCAAAAATCCCCAATTTTTATTTTATAGAAAAATTTCGTATTCGTTAACTTTAAAAAAAAAATTAATGTATAAATACTATATTTATTTAATTCTTTTCGGTAAGTTATACACTCATACTCAATAAATTTTGTAATTGTAACAAATTATAAAAAAGAACAAATAAACTTAAATAACAGGAAAAAAATGGAAACCAAAATTTTTCGTTTTAAATATTTCAGAATCAAAATTTTCCGATTCATCAGCTTCAGACATTTTGTTGCGTATGGCACTGTATTAAAAAGTTTTAATATTACAGCAGATGGATTGAATTTTCGACAAATGAATAACATGTGAAGTATATGTATATTTAATTTAAGAAGAGCTTCTTATAACTCATATTACATTCGAATAACCTTAAATATTTTGGACCCAAAAGGAGTTCAAATTTTCAACAAAAGGAATTAAGGCTTGTACGCACATCAGCTTGCCAGACACAAATTTGTGTAGTCTAAGATCATGCCCTATTACCATCATTCTTAAAAGAAATATATAAATATTTAGAATTATCAGGGTTAAATTAATAAAAAATAAAAGCCAATAATAGTTATTCCCAAAAAATCCCCTAAAATTTCGTGTCATCCCCAATAAAGACGAAAAAAATCCCCAATTTGGGGATAAATCCCCTGAACTGACAACACTGGCACAGGACCTGTGGCCATATTTACGATACAAATGCGATGTACTAATCTTGTTATTTAAACCAATACCCAGCGAGAAAAGAGATGCCGAAGCAGTAGAAAAAGCATTACAATTGATGATCTAGATGTTCCTTATTTTTAACATAAACACTAATGATTTTAACATTAAATTGTCATAGGAGAGGAGTACTCCGACTTTAACATTTTTTTAGTACTTTTTGAAAGAGTGCAAAGGAAGCTCTTTTTCACCAATTAAAAGTAAAAAAAAAATTCTTCACAAAAAAAATTATATTTTTTTTATTTTACAAAAGTTTTTTAAATCGAACTTGCGACCTCACGATTGCTAGTCGCTGAGCTCTGCCCTTGAGCTATTCTTTGATACGAAAGTTGACTGGCATAAAAACACCACTTTGTTAATGCGAGATATTGTTCCTTATTCTCTTCAATAAAAGTACTTATTAAACAAGTGTAATAGGTGCACTCCAATTCAATATTGGTTTCAGTACTATTTTTACAGATGCATAAAAAGCAATTTCTCACCCTTTTTTTTACATATTTTTAAAAATTTTAAAATTAAAAAAATATTGAATTTAAACAAATTAAATTAAATTAATTATAAATATTTAAAAAAAAAATTAATAGAATAAAAAAAATTAATATAATAAAAAAAAATTAAAAAAAAAAATTAAAAAAAAAAAAAATATTGGTCCCGCCGGGAATTGAACCCGGGACCCTCTCTTTGAAAATGCCAAAAAATACCAAAATCACTTTTTACGATCACTTTTAGAGCAATTACTCTTTAGAAGCAATACTTAAGTTATTTTTTGGACGTGGTTCAGAAGTAATTTTAAAAAAGCTGTAAAAATGTAATAACGGATACTTGGAAAGCAATGAAAGAAGTGATTTTTTTAAGTTGTTCAGAAGCAATTTTAAAAAAGCTGTAAAAATGTAATAACGGATACTTGGGAATCAATGAAAGAAGTGATTTGTTGAAGTTGTTCAGAATAACTTCTAAAAAAGCAGTAAAAATACACTAACGGATACTTGTGAAGCATTAAAAGAAGTAGTTTGCTGGGTACTTATCGTTTTATATAGGTTTTTATGTTTTTTTGCTATTTCAGCGACTTTAGTCGCCGAATGTACAATCGACCTCAATCCCTTTTTGTACATTATTCGTCATATTTTATTGGTAAAATAAAACTTCGTGATACAAGTTGATCACATAACGCTAAAATTTATATTTTATTTTTTACAGAACCTAAGACACCAAAATTACTGCAACGTTTCTTTCCCATTTTTATCATAATATTATCTACAAGTGCATTGAAATACGAAAGTGCATTTTAACTCATTTAAGATAACTAATACTATTACCCAAATGTATATTAAATGTAAATTGAATTACAAATCACTGCTAAGAATCTGACAACAATAATGATTTTCTTAAGAGTTCCCCAGTGAGAAGACGATATAAGATAAGATTTTCTCCCAAATTTAAAGCTTCCCTTTGCATTTAAATTTACCAATTCCAAGCAAAAATGTTCTTACAAAGTGCTAAAAGCTATAGAAAAGTAAATGGTAGAAAATCTCTAATACTAAAAGATAAGCTGCCATAAAAGTGATTTCCTTTCTAATTCTAATTCAAATATTTTGCCGCTTCAGCAAAAATCCAATTTTAGAATAAGAATTGAAAAAACTACAAAAAAAAGAATTCAAGAAAGAATATAAAACAAATTCAAAGAAATACATTTGCTTTTGTTAAAATTCTTTATACAAAAAGTTACGCTTTTTTGTAGTGTTTTTTCAGTTTTTTGTTAAACTTTCAATTTTTTGTGTTCAATTTTTTTACATTTTATTTCTACTTAACGTTTTATTGTGTTATATTTTTACTACTCGTATATTTTTCCTAGTTCTATAGTTCTTTCATACACTTTAACAAAACCCCATGTTTTCTACATTCCCCTTCCCCCAAAAAGGACACGAATAAAGTTCGTCTAAGTTGCAAAAAGGACTTCTTTTTTAAAGTGCGTTTTTATAAGAGATTGTTGAGTGTGGCAATGGGTGGAGGGGATAAACAAAATACAACACGAAGGTTAGATGTATGCGTATTGTATGCGGTAATATTTTATGTAAATTTCAAGTTAAGTGTGAAAATAGTAGTGATTGTTTAAATTCAACAATGTCACACCAAACTAAAGGCATCACATCTTTATAGAGCGAAAAAATAAAATGAAAGCGAGAAGAAACAAGAATAACAAAACTTTATTAAATGTAAGAAAACTCAAATGCATGAATATTTTTTTAAGAAAATTGCAAAAATACTAAATGTACTTAAAAATTTTCTGTTAAAATGCATATAATACATACAGATTGTAAGTTTTTATTGGATAATCGTTGGTTAAATAAGAAAAATACTTTCAACAAAAATAACATTTTATACTTAGTAACACCCAGAACTTTGAGGAATTAATTCGTTTTCGAATGAAATCATTAACAATCGAATTCGAATTCGTTTTTAATTCAATGAATTCTTTTTTTAAGCAATTCACTGAATTCGTTCAACGTAATGCGTTCAACTAAAACAAAATTCAAACATAAAGCTGCCTACACACTAGGGAACATGGTTGAGGGAACAAAAAATATCAAAAAATTTTGTAAACACGAAATGCACGCTCTCAACACGCACACACACACAAAAGCACTCACACATTCACAAAAAATGCTCTCTTTTTTTAAGTATGTTCCCTAGTGTGTAGGCAGCTTAATAAATAAATTTACTGGTAAACAAGTTGAACTTAATAAACTTCATAAATGAAGAATTGAAATAGTTTCCTACTAAATTAATTCATCACTGAATCAGAGAATTTAATTCTCGTTCAGAGAAAATTTTTTACTCAAAACTCAAAATTTAAACCCAACAAAACTGGGCTCAGAAAATATTTTTTACAGTTAAGCGGATAAAAACAATTATTTAAAAAAAAAATAGTTTTGTAACACCCCGATAAAAAAAATGTATATATAGTCATTAGACTTGTTCAAAAAAAAAAAAATATGTCACTATGAAAATAAATATGGTCTGATAACAAAAAATAACCAAAAAGGTTTTGTTTAGAGGTTGCACATCGCAATTGAATTAATTGAAAATAATGGAAAAATAAGAAAAATTAAATATAATTATTATGATCGCGACATATCACATCTAATATATTTGTAGGTGTACATTACGAATATGAAATAAAAATTGAAATCGGAGTCGCGGATTTCGCGAAATTTGAAAATTTCATGCAAAAAATTTTCAATTTTGATCAGGATGTTTTCTTATATTTACCACTATAAAAATTTCTTTTTTGGATTAGTATATAAATATCTATGGGATGTTCTTTTATGTGCGATAGGATTTTTTGTAGCAATAAAATTATACCAAGCTAAATAATAGCGAAATATTAAAAAAAGTGTCACTTGAAAATGCATTAATTGTCAACCATTGGTTCTAGGAAAGTTGTTTTCATAAGTTTTTTCTCTATTGTAAATTCTATTTAGAATTTGTAATATTTGATCTTAAACCGAACAAAAATAACACTCATTGCAAAAAGTAAAATTTTAAGTTAATTTACAAGGATATCTGTTATCCTTTTTAAAATTGAAATCAGTGTTATATATAATGAAGGCCCTTGGTAAGTAAATTGCAAAAGTATAACAAATTGGATTTTTCGATAACACCGTTTAAAAAAATACCTCAAAAAACTTGAGTAGTACGGGAACGCAAAAAAAACAATATTCTATCCCAAAAATGTATTTCAAAGAATAGTGCACCCAGGAAAAAGATTGGTTGGAATTTGATCAAACCCATTAAAATGAATTTGACATGACGTTATTTTATTTGGAGTTACCTATAATTGAATACTATACCAAAAATATTTTACTAGGTATTAAAAATAGCGAAAATGAACTAAAAAACTATCCTTTTAACAAATTATTGGTATCTCCAATCAATTTTAAAATTAGTATCAGTTTAGTATTTCTATGCAGTAGAAGCAGCCATTTATTTAGTGAATATACAAGAAAATTGGTGTTACTTATAACCTTTATTAAAAACATTTCAATATTCGAAAGTGGTAACTAAAAAGAGTTCGGATCGAAATCCTGTGTATAGCAAAATCCTGTTTTCAAAATCCTGCTTTTCGTAATACTGTTTTACAAAATACTGTATAACACAATACTGTTTTGCAAAATCCTGTTTTACTGGGCGGCGAAAATTTTTGTACAAAAATTTTAATATGAAGATTTGCTTAAACTGTGCGAGTGGTTTGAAAAAAACTACGTCAGGGGCTCATATCACCCAAAGTATTCTGGAACCTTGATGACAGTAAGAAATCCTACCTACACCCAGAAAACGGATTCGTTGTGATAACCGAATTTGTTGCCAATTATTTGTTGTATTCAGTCAATTTATTGTTGTATTCAGTCGGCATAATTTAATAATTCGGCTACGAATTTTATTATTTTCAGTTACGAACACTATCTTCTACTCAAAATAGTTCAGTACTCACAATCGAATTAAAAAATATCCTACACCGTTTCCAAATAAAATATTCATGTTATTTTTTTATATTTTGATTTATTTAAAATTAATAAAAAAATATGAAGTTTTCTTAAAATAAAATAAAATTTACAATTTGGAGTGTTTTTTAGAGGAAAGATTCTCAAATACTGTTAATTTTTCTAAAGTAACAACAGTATCTATGAATCTTCCTTTCAATGCCGATTTAAAGATTTTTTGTAAAGAAACATATTTCTCGAGTATTTTTTTTTTTAGAAAGTAGTTATATACATATGTATTTTTCAACTAAAGTTCGGAATCAAAAAGCACCACAAACAAAGGGTTTTCTATGGACGGCCATACAAAAAACACTTAGAATCAGCCGATTTTAATTGTATTCTAACGGATTTTTTATGAATAAAAATTATCACTGTTTGGAGAAAAATTTAGGGATTTTAGAGACTATCCTAGTCTTACAGAAAATTCTTAGAAAAAATGTATACTGTCACACAGCCGACCCTTTTATGTGATAGGAAGGACAAAAATGAGCCCTTGTGATGTATCTCAGTATTAAATTACGACATGTTACTGAACTCTCTCGCACTTCCCTAATAAGTTTTGTGAAATGTCACGAAAAGATCAACTCCTCCTCCTATGATAACTCCATGTAAAAGTCGTAGTTCTCGTATGTATACACCCAGAAAACAGTCTCAGTTGTGGCCACCGAATTTGTTGCCAATCGAATTCGTGCGGTTACGACAACTATCATTACACTAAATTATATTTTTCGTCGTGAAAGCCAATATTCGGTTGTCTAATTCAATATTATGTTCCACATAAATAATTATTATGTTCCACAAAATTTTATTGAAGTTAAAAAACTATTTTTGAATTTTCTGGTATTGAACCCGGCCATTCAGGTTAATAGTTCACACTCTTACCCACTGCACCACAACTACTTTTAATTTTCTTAGCCCTATTTACTGTTTAAATGTTTCTCTTCTCCGGGATTCGAACTCGGAAATCCGGCGTACTAGGCCAACTCCTTACCCACTACACCACAAACACTTATTAATTTTAATGATTAATTTTGAATTTATGTGTTTTATTTGGAAAACAAATACAGTATAAAATTCATTTACCAATACCAATTAATAGTTGTGTGTGTTATCAATACAATCCACAATTCGGTTGGTTCTACAGAATCTGGAATTTAAGGTCATATTTGATTAGGATACCCGTATTTGTAGTTACCACTTTCGAATATTGTAATTTTTTTAATAAAGGTTATATATAACACCAATTTTCTTGTATATTCACTAAATAAATGGCTGATTCTACTGCATAGATTTATTAAACTGATACTAATTTTAAAATCGGTTGTAGATACCAATAATTTGTTAAAAGGATTGTTTTTAGTTAATTTTCCCTATTTTTAATACCTAGTAAAAAAATATTTTTGGTGTAGTATTCAATTATGGGTCACTCCAAATAAAATAACGTCCTGGCAAAGTCATTTTAATGGTTTTGATCGAAACCCAACCAATCTTTTTCCTGTGTGTAGAACTATAATGGCGGTATTCCTCAAACCACATAATATTCCCATATTAAATGCATATATAGAATTGTTTTTAAATATTTATTCTCATTTAAAAACTACTAGTTTAGTTAATCGAAGATCCAAATGAGATAATTCTGAACCAGAGCTGCAAAACACAAGATATCAAAACCATTTGCGCAATCTATCAAAATTACTCACTGTTTATATTTTGCCTTTATAAAGAACTCTAATATTAAATAATTAATTTTTTTATACAAAAGTTTTATTTTTAAATAAATAGAACATATTTTTTTGTAATTAAAAAAATATATATTTTACAATAATACCGAGTAATCTAATATTCTGTCGTAAAAATATCTGGATCGTTGCAGCAACCAAATAATAGGAGTTATTATTGCTTCATATTATATTAAACAGTTGCATTTACTAAAAGTTTCCCTAACCGAATTTTTATTTCGAGTTTAGTTGAGATACAAAATTACTTTTTTCTAAAACGATCCAATAGTTGGCAGAATATATAAATTGCCGTAAGAAACAAATATTCTTTCGGATTGTATAAATTTTAAATACACAACTGAAATAGTTATTCCATAACTAAAATACTGTATTTTTAACCGATGGCATAGAAGACTGAAAGCTGTTGTTGGGCGTAGAAAGTCAGGATTTTTTTTTTTTTTTTTTAGTTTAGTTTCTTTATTCGCTCTTCCCATGCAACAAGACTTACGTCTTTTTAATTATAGCATGGGAATCAGTAGAAGATAGTTTACAAAGTGATTAAATAAATAGATAAACATATTAAATAATAAATAAAAATTAAATTAAAAATAAAAATGACAATAATTAAAATAATAAAAAACACATATTGAATTTATATAATAAAATTATAATGAAATATCAGATAAAATTTGGAAGAAAAAAATACAATAAAAATTTGAATTATGAAAAAAGTTTAGCTAATTCCTTTTTGAAAAGTGTTGCGTTGCTAATTGGCTGAATGCGATTTGGAGAAAGTTCCAGAAATGTACAGCAAAATAGTAAAACTGCCATTTCGAGATTAGGCTACGATATCGGATTGGTATCAACTTTTTACCTCGTTCCGATCTTGCAAAGGTTAGGTGGTCAAACAGGTATTTTGGTTCTTTCAAATATATTATTTTGTTCAGAAAAATTAGAACTCTGGTTTTCAAAATGTTTTCAAAAGAAAGTCCATAAAGTCGTTTCGAGTGAAGCAAAGTTGAATCACGTTTACGAAGCCCAAACACATACCTTAAGATATTGTTGTAGACCACGTTCATTCTTCTAGTTCTAGCAGAATCGCATTGAGCAAAAAGCTCACATCCATATAACAGAACTGGCATTAGATATGTTTTAGCAAGTGTTATTCTTACCCTACGGGGAATGAGGAGTCAATTGCCCTCCAAAGACCTATCCCGTGACCGGTCAACCGAAAGCATATTACTAAATTAATACAAATATGATCAAAAGAAAATTAATTAATTTTCTAAGTATTTTCTGATCCGTTATTTTCACTGTTGCTTTTAAAAAAACTTGACCGATACCGAAATAAAAAACAAAATTCGCGGCATATTTTTAAAAATATTTTTTATTTATTTTACTCTTTTATTTATTTTTTCACGATTTGCTTATTTTAGCTCTTATTTTAAATTTCTATAATGTTTTGCTAGTAAATTTTAAGTTTTGTATTTTCAACGTTTTTTTTTAATGTTAAAGCTGTTTTAGTTTTAACAATTGGTATTTAATTTAACTTTTATTTTTAACTTAAGGGGAATTTTTTAAATTTTTATTTATATTATCAGAGGTTTTGAGGTATTTTTCTAATTTTTAATTGATTTTTTAATTTAATTATGGCAAAAGCAAAAAACAAGTCAACTGCCATTAAGGGACCTATCCCATGACCGGTCAATCGGGGGCATATTCAACGCACTTCCACCATATTTGTGTGTGTGTTAATGTTGTTTGCTTTTCTATTTTTTTCTTTTCCATGTTTTTTTATTTGCTGTCTGTGGGTTTGTTTTTCTTTCTCTTTTTTATTTGAACAGAAACGAAAAACATATAACTTAACCATCAGCCAGCCATCACGCATAAGCAACATTAGCTAAGACGGTAGAGCGTTTGCCTTACAAGCAGAAGGTTGTGTTATCGAGCCCTACTTCGACGCCAAGAAGATTATTTTTAATTCTTAACTTTTTATTAGTTTATTTGAAAAGCTATTTTTAGACACACCACCTTACTGCCACAATGTGTCTAAACTGTGGCAATATGTCATTTCCAATGACAACGCCATGTTAAAGTGATATGTCTCTTTCAAACAAAAAGACCGATCAACGACCGGTCTCCGCCCCCTTGGGACCTATCCTGGGTGTCATCTGGGACCGGTCCCTTTCCCCGTAGGGTATATTCAACGGCGTACAATATTGAGTTGCCCACAGTGTTCGAAGCATGCCATACGTTTTTCCTATTGCACTGTTTACATGCTCATTCCAGCTCAGTGTATTGTTAAATGTTACACCCAAGTTCCTTGAAGAAGACACAATTTCAATTTTCTGAATATTTAGCATTATATCAAAATTTAAATTACGACGTAATGACTTCTTGTGTATGACGAGACATTTGGATTTGTGGGGGTTCAAGCAGAGTCCATTTGCAGAGGCCCAGTTGTAAATATTATTTAAATCATCGTTGAGTTTTGTTACGTTTTCATTGATGGATTTTATAGAACTGCTCAGATAAAGTTGAACGTCGTCAGCATACATGTGTATTGTACAATGAGCTATATGTAGAGGTAGGTCATTTGCATACATTGAGAATAGCAGCGGACCCAGTATTGAGCCTTGCGGTACGCCTCTGGCGACTAGTCGGGGTTCAGAATATATATCATCCATGAAAACAGATTGTATTCGACTATTTAGATAAGATTCAACGAGTTTAGTTGAGTAGTTTAAAAAACTAAACAGCTGTTTTAGTTTCAAGCAGAGAATACCACCTTATCAGGCAGTTGGGTAATGAGGTCGTGGTAGCTGTAAATACCATTTCAAAACGCGCGAATGGGGAAAGACGTTACATAAATTTAAAGAAAATAAAGGCGTACACAAACATTAAAAGAGTTATAAGAAAAAGGTGTGAATTAAGCCATACAGGCTACCTAAAGCGAATTGCAAAAAATCTTGTACTAATTTAAGTTTATAAAATGCATTGAAATTAATTTTTTGTTAAATGTTTTTGTTAATTTTTGAAAATTATATACTTTTGTTGAAGTTATTTTTAATAAAATAAATTTTGTAAACCAGCATTTTTACTTCACAGAATTTTGCAAAACAGTATTGTGAAATCCAGTATTTTGCAAAACAGTATTATGAAAAGCATGATTTTTAAAATTTTTTTGACCAGTATTTTGTCTACACAGTATTTTGCATAAAAGTATTATATACGTATCCCAACTAAAACTACGGATATCCTAATCAAATATGACCTTAAAGTCGAGGTTCTGTATAACCAACCGAATTGTGGATTGTATTTGTAACACACACAACTATTGATTGGTATTGGTAATCGAATTTTTTACTATATTTATTTTCCAAGCAAAACATATAAATTCAGAATTAGACTTCAAAACTAATAAGTCTATGTGGTGTAGTCGGTAGAGAGTTGGCCTAGTACGCCGGATTTCCGAGTTGGAATCCCGGAAAAGACAAAAAGTTAATTGTTTTTTTTAAATTAAATTAAAATATTCATATGTATAAACAGTAAATATGGATAAGAAAATGAAAAGTAGTTGTGGTGCAGTAGGTAAGAGTGTGAACTATTAACCTGAATGGCCAGGTTCAATACCAGAAAATTCAAAAAAAGTTTTTTAATTTCAATAAAATTTTGTGGAACATAATATTTATGTGGAACATAACTTGAATTAAACAACCGAATATTGGCTTTCACGACGAAAAATATAATTTAATATAAAGATAGTTGTCGTAACCGCACGAATTCGATTGGCAACAAATTAGGTGGCCACAACTGAGACTGTTTTCTGGGTGTTTATTTAGTGAATATACAAGAAAATTTTACTAGGTATTAAAAATAGGGAAAATTAACTAAAAAACAATCCTTTTAACAAATTATTGGTATCTCCAATCAATTTTAAAATATGTATCAGTTTAGTAATTCTGTGGAGTAAAAGCAGCTATTTATTTAGTGAATATACAAGAAAATTGGTGTTACCTATAACCTTTATTAAAAAAATTTCAATATTCGAAGTGGTAACTACAAATACGGGTATCCTAATCAAATATGACCTTAAAGTCGAGTTTCTGTAGTACCAACCGAATTGTGGATTGTATTGATAACACACACATTGATTGGTATTGGTATACTAATTTTTTACTATATTTGTTTTCCAAACAAAACATATAAATTCAAAATTAGACATCAAAATTAATAAGTGTTTGTGATGTAGTCGTTAGAGAGTTGGCCTAATACGCCGGTTTTCTGAGTTCGAATCCCGGAAAAGACAAAAACCCGACTAAAAAAGTTTTTATATAATCTTATATGATTTGATATAACTTTAAATGTTTATATGCGTGGCTTTATATAACCATATACATTTATATTAACACTTTGGTTTCCCTATTAAAAAAAATTAATATGGAGCTTTATATGGTAATATATAACTTAATGTGATCCATATACCATTTCATCCGAAAAATGGCCCGATATAATTGTGTCAGTTGGTTATCACTTTTTATCTAATTGTATCAGGTTAGATCTTAACTGATTTGATTATATATTAAGCAGATGAAATTTTATCTGATTTTTGACCTGATACAATTTTATGGGTTTATGTCGCATGGTATTAGTTTAGATCCAAATAGATACATTACTATACAAACTTATATAGTTATATATGAATTTTTACCTGATGCAATTATATCTACTTTAAAACTTTGATACAATTATATAAGGCAAATGTCGTATACAAATATATTTTATTTATATAAAATTGTACCAACTACGATCTAAACAGATACCATTAGACATAAACCGGTAAAATTGTATCAGGTCAAAAATTGGATATAATTTCATCTGAATAATGTATAATTTTATTAGTTGAGATCTAAACTAATACAATTAGATAAAAACTGATAAACAACTGATACAATTACATCGGGCCATTTTTCGGATGAAACAGTATATTTATACAGATATAACTTAATCTCATTTTATACGACTATATGTAACTGTTTTTACTCGGGTTTATAAATATGTTTGATATAACGTTATATATAATCATATGCGATTTGGTCTCCAGCCATATATTAAGAGATCTGCAAATATACTTCATACATAATTATATATAATGGCATATAAGCTTTTATAAACCATATTATATCAAAATATATAACAAAGTTAATAGAAAATTGTATTAATTTTATATGTAATTATATCTGACATGATATCTAATTATACAAAATTTTATAAAGTTTAATTGCAATTTTTAAATTTAAAAATAAAAATTAGAAAAACATATGTTGAAATAAATATGGTTTAAGTTCAGTTATTTTTTCGGTGAAAAAAAATTAATTCTGAAAGTTATTTTTTTTATTTTATAAGACAGTTGTTCCGACAAATTTTTGTAATGTTTTATTTTGTCAGCTATTTCCAAGTTTATTAACAAAAATTTTTCTAAACATTAAGCATTAGTATTTAAAATGAATGAAAATAAGTGATCTCAACAATATTTACTAAAATTTTATTAGAAAATCTTCATCAAATTATGTGTATTAATATATAATTTGATGAAGTTAGATAGACCCATTTTTCGGATCAAATTGTATCAGGTTAGATAACATGCTTATCTCGCTTGATGTAATTATATATTCCAATATTCGGATCAAATTAGATATGGACGTATATATGGGTTTATATATGGTGATATATGATTATATAATATCTTTTTTAGTCGGGAATTTATGTTTTTGTTTAATTAAAATAAAATATTCATACACTCAAAAAAATAAGCTATTAGAAAAATTAGTAAAATGTCTTGTATATCAAGTTTACTAGTTTTCAGCAATTTTTTTGCTGAAATTCCGTTTTCAGCAAAAGTTTTAGTTATATTTTTTTAGCATTAAACTAATTTTGAACTAATGTTTTACTAATTTATTTTGCTACAAAAATTGTGCTGATAACCGCAATTATAGCGACAACCAGATAGACAAATGTAGATGCCGCAGCTTGTCTGGATGTAGTACAGACAACGGAAATGATAAAAAAGAAAAACAACTCTACACAATTTCTATATTTAAATTTTCAGAAAATAAATTGACTACAGTAAAATTTCGCTTCAAGTTTTTTGAGTTTTTTTCAGTCTACTATTATTCAGCAAAAAGTTAAGTGATTTTAGCAAAGGATTTTTTTCATTTGCAATCGACTAAGCGTTAGCAAATCTTTTGTTGAAGATTACTATTTTTTGGTAAAAACTGATACCCATATTGAGTATATTGTCTTCAGCTAAAATGCAAATTTGTTACAAAAACTAAAAAAAATAGGGAGAATACGTTGCTAATTAATGCATGAGTTTTCATCTTGGGATATCCTGAGCGTGGGTACAAGTCTATAGCAAAGCGGATTTTCGTTGAAAAATTTGCATGACTTCTTATTTTAGTTACGAAAATATGAGTTAATTTTATATGGGAACTCGAAAGTTCTCAGAATTAAAATTTTTGACTCATTCCAACCATACCATTTTTATTATTTTATATTCACGATTTTTTAAATAAAATTCAACCAACTGACCAATATCCTCATATTTTACACTTTATTAAGTTAAAATCAAAAAACTTCATCAATATTTTTTATTTTTTTTTAAGATACTTAACAGTGCACCAAGGAAGTTAGCTATGTGTGATTTTTCGATACTTTTTATTATTGCATTCACAAGAATTATCGGCCCGATTAACAGATACCTGTAGCTGTTTAGAGAATAATGCATTGAAACAATGCGTATGTGCTTACTACACTTTAGAAACCAAAAAGAATTTCAGTAATGGGGTGCCCTAACAAGCGATTAAACTAGGGTCTTCTGCAAATATTAAAACTTGTAACTTGAATTCGCCGTGATCGCTTTTGTAAGCAGTTGTATATATTTTTGTCAAAATTTGGGGGAAGAAAAATAGCTCAAATTATACACAAAACCCGCAGTATTCATGTAATAGTTATAGGCAAAAATCAATCCACTCCATGGTATAAAGATACAAGCTTAGAAGTGGATTACCAACCCGTAAGAAACTTCAGGGAGCAAAAGTGGGAAAAAACATAAAAACACGGGTACAGAAATTTTTATAATGTAATCGAGGATTAGGCATATGTTGAGGTATACTTAAGCCGGATTCACAATGCTGCCTTTCTTTTTCGCACTTATATTTTTTATGTGGTGCCATCTCTGTTTTAGTACACTCCACTCTAGAGAGTGAAGAACTCCAACATTGATAATCCAGATTTAAGAACACTGCCAGGTGAAAAGTTCTTGCAAACATTTATTTGTATAGAACAATTTTTTAACTTGTGTGGTGCTCAATTCGCCAGTGCGAAAAAATGCATTACTTCTGGCACAGTTAATTGGGATATTTATCGGGAAGAGTGCTTATATAAAACAGGTTCAACAGTATTTCGGCCGTACTTAACATCGGCGCATTAAGCCCCCAGTATAGCAAACCATCATTATACCCTACACCACTATGTGGTCAGGGTATTATTTCTAATTAACTTTGGCATGCTGCATACGACTAGCGATTTTCGAGATATTATGGAAATTTGTCAAATATAACTTTTTGGAAATTTGTCCTTAACCCATATTATCCTAGCGTCGTCATATGACGACATCAAAAGGCCTCTTTTTAAATGTACATAATACTATTACTTTAACTGCAAAAATTATGATTTCTTTCAATAAAGAAGGAAAAAGTCTATATTTATTACATTAATATATTTTTCTTGTTTTGGTGTTTCTAAAAGCCAACTAAATTTGCTCCAAATTGGTAAAACTACAATAACCTCATCGCAATTTGTAAAAATTTTATAATTTAATGAATTTCGGTATCGTCATATAACGACACTAGGAGAATATGTGTACAAATTGCACAAAATTTTTATTTGCTTTTATTTTAAAAATTGTCATTTTGGGCTATCTTTGACAAGGTTTGGAGCTTCGTAGCTCAACTCAGAATCGAATCTACAAAGTTCGGCAGGAAAATAGATACCTTACGTTAAGGTCGAATAGATCACTTTCTAAAAAGAACCCACAACGATAAGCAAAGACGATGTCGAGGCCTCGATATCAAATCGACAGTTCGGGCAGAGTGTTTCAAATATGATGCTGGATATTCTTTTTATATATACCACTTACGAGAGTTATAATTTTAATTTTGTATTGCTTTCTAATGAAATATTGTTGGTTTTTTTTTAAGAAATTAAAGTATATTTTAATTCGTTTTGAAAAATATTGCTAATTTTCCATACCTTTAATGGAATAATATTGTTTTTAATAAATATTATTTTAATTTTCAAGAATTTTTGGATTTTTTTTGTAACAAATGTACACATATTCTCCTAGCGTCGTCATATGACGACAGGCAATAACTCAGGATCTACATATGACAAAAAAATTTCAACTTCAATTTTTCTTTCAGATAGTGTAAGTTTCAAACACGTGGCTCAATTATTTCTTAATTCAGGAGAATATGGGTTAAGTTTAAAAAGAACGCAAACCGGTCTGTTATTTGAGTATAATAATGTGTGTAACAGTGAAACTCTGTTTCAGATATTTTGCCACTTTTGTAATTTTCTAAAAATTTTCACAAATGGAACACTTTGGTAGCAGATAACCAAGGGTTAAACTTTCCCATTTTCCTCAAATTCACACCACATGAGTCTTGGATATTGTAATTCAATAATCCGAACAATAACTGATGAAAATCCAATGTCGAATTTACTGCCACTCCAAAATTTATGTCACTAAAATATAGTTAAATTTTACTAGCAAACAGTTTTTTTTTTTCTTTTTGGGAATATTTGAAGTTGGGTTGGCGAGATATTCTGTAACCGTTTCTAACATAATTATACTCATATTAAAGCTCGTTCTGTTGTCTTTTCTAGTGCTTATATAACAAATTTTAGATTTATTTTTTAAAAATTTTTAGTATAAAGAAAAAAAAACGGAGTTTGAAATTTCATAAAGAGGTCCTTATGACGGCAAAGCTGACTTGCTCACTGTACATGCAAATTATAAATCAATTATGGGGTGTATTTCTAGAAGCTCATACATGCATAAATTTTCAGTTTTAAGTTTCGGTGTTAAAATAGCCGTAAAAGCAAAAATATTTTTCTTTATTGATGTTGACAATGAGGCAGTTTGTTAGCCAATTTAGAAAAAGAAAAAGTGCAAACATGTCTCTAAGACAGCTTTGATATATATCTGCTTAAACTTATTAATGTTCTTACCAATAACCTTAATCTGCTATTTAAGACATATTAAGTGTTAAAAGTTACAACTACGAAAAATTTATTTAATATTTTTAAATTTTCTAAACCATTATTAAGCCAAGAAGGTTGTAATTTCTTAACCCTCTAATCGGCAAGCCTGCCTCCAGGCGGGATATATTAAATTTACCACAAATGTGCCAAATGAGTATTTAATTTCTTATTATTAAGCTTTTTCAATAGAAAAGCTTTTTCAATAAAAAAAGATTTTTCAATAGAAAACTAAATTTGTTAAATTTTTTGTGAAGAATTTTTTTGTATACAGTGCACGGTTTGGAAGCAAATAAGTGTGAAAAATAAAATTTCACAAAATATTGGTCTAATTCATAAACTTTTACAACAGTCTTATTGCAGGATTTTAAGCTAATTTGTGAAAAAGAGTATTCATATTTGCTTAATAACGAAAAAAATAATATAGGTTTATAGTCGATACTCATTAACTTTGAACCTTTTATAAAGTTTGGAGTGAGGAAGCCAAACTAGTTGTTAATTATTTAATTGTCAGGCATGAAATGATTTATTAAAGCCATCCCATCCCTAGAATGTGTGGCTTCCAACAACTTGCATTAGGGAAGCCAAACGGGAAATCCCGAATCCCCGGGATTTTCGAGATTGGAAAAATCCCGAATCGCGGGATTATTTCTCAAAAATCCCGGGATTTTCTTATTTTTTAATATTAATATAAACGCAAATAAACAAAGTGAGCAATTTTAAATTACCTACGTTTTTTTTTGAATTTTCTCATATTGACAAGAAATTGATGCCAAGATATTGGTAAAATTATAAATTAAGTAGATTATTCGAGTAAACTATGCAAAGACTTTGCAGAAAAATTTTAAATTTTGGTAAACAATATTAAGTTTTTGAGTAATACATGCGAAAAATCAGGACAATAAGCAACAACTAAAACTGAGCCAAAATCGCTTATATTAAAACAGGTTTGGAAATAATATTATCAAAGACATTGTTAGCTTCCATAAATCGAATTTAAATAAATTGTAAAAACTACACGCTTCAGAAAATATCTAAAAAGAGAAATATCTATGTGCACAAAAGTAATGGCTCGACTTATTTTTAAACATACAGTTTTGTTCATTTTGTGTGTGGAAACCCTACAAATATATTAATATTTTCAAAAATTTTGATTGGTTGACCATAAATAAACCAGTCAAAATCAGGCAAGGAAAAATTCTGAATTTTATTTAAAAATCCATAAATACTTATTTGAAATTATAGTTTTGTTTAAAATAAAATTCCCAAAAATGTATGAATTTTAAATTCGGAATTTAAAAATCTCAAAATTTAGAGATAAAAAATATTAAATACACAAAACTTGAAATCAGACCAGCAATTTCACATTTTTTTATAATTTTTTCGGTGTTTGCAAATTTTATTAATAAATTAATATTTTTATTTGGCGTCTTATATGCAAAATTCGCAATTTGTCAAAAACAACTCTTTAAATAATTTTTTGATGGATTAACGGAATAAGAAATAACGTACAATAAGAAACCAAATATAGAAACTTTATAACTAAATCCGCTATTTCGCGTTCTTTAGTTTTTATGGTGTTCGCAAATTTGACCTATAAATTAATGCCTTATATTCAAAACGCGCAATTGTGGAAAATTGTATATGGTACAAAAAAAGAATTAAAAAACTTAATCAGCGATTTACGTTCCTCAAACGAATATAAATTATTATTAATCCAAAAATTTTCCTTTTTGCAAAATATTTTTTTGCGAATTATTTTTGCAAACTATCCACTAAACTTTTTATAAGAAATGGGTATTATAGTTCCTAGATTATGAATTTAAAATAACCTCACTTAAAAAATTGGAAAATAATAGCGGAACGCGAAAAAAGTTTTTATGGTACAAAATAATTATTAAAAAGCTCAGTCAGTTATTTACATTCTGCGAGCGAATATATTGATGCAAAAATTTCCTTTTTGGAAAAATTTTGTTTTGCGATTTTTTTTTTCAAACTAACCACCAAACTTTTTTATTAGAAATGGTTATTAAAGTTCCTAGAATATGAATTTGAAAACAGCGCACTCAAGAAATTGCAAAGTAATGGCGGAACGCGAAAATCGTCTTTATGGTGCAAAATATTTATTAAAAAGCCTAGTCAGCGATTTAAATTCTGCAAACGAATATATTGATACAAACATTTTTCTTTTTGCAAAATTTTTTGCGCGAATTTTTTTGCAAACTAGCCACCAAGCTTTTTGATAAGAAATGAGTATTACAGTTAATAGGTTATGAGTTAAAAAACCGCACTCAAAAAAATTTCAAAATAATGGCGGATATCGAAAAAAGCATTTATGATACAAAATATTCATTCAAAATCTTAGTCAGCTTACATTCTACAAACAAATATATTGATGCAAACATTTTCCTTTTTGCGAAATATTTTTTCGCAAATTTATATTGTAAACGAACTTCCAAATTTTGGTATAAGAAATTGGTATTTTAGTCCCTAGAATATAAATTAAAAAAATCGCACTTAAAAATTTATGGTACAAGAGATTAATTTGAAAGCTTAACCAGCGATTTACATTCTGCAAACGCATGTATTGATGCAAAGACTTTTCTTTTTTGAAAATTTTTTTCCCCGAATTTTTTGCAAACTAATTACCAAATTTTGGTATAAGGTATTATGGTCGCTTGATTATAAATTTTAAAACACCTCACTTAAAAAATCCCAAAATAATGGCGAAATGCGAAAAAGCATGTTGTTGTGATATTGTATGAAGGGAACAAAATGTTCAGAACTACTCTAAATATAAAATATTGTTAACTAAATGATAATCTTTATCACAATTTTAAAATTTTACCAATTTTAAATGCATTTATGTATATTTTTTATAGGAAAATAAAACTTCATAAAATTCAAAATACTATTCAATAGACAATTTTATCTTTAGAACTCTTTACTGAATTTAAAAAAATATCATAAAGAGTTTTATTTAAAAGTTATGAAGAATTTTTTCAAAAAAATACTTGTAGAGTTTTATCTATAAAGAATTTTAAATTTTAAACTTTTCTGTTATCTGGTGAAAACAGAGACTATTAATTATAGAGATAGGAAATCAAAACTTACACTACTTAACGGTAGAGGGCGCTGAAATTTAGTATTACCTGTGCAACTATTTAGTATTAGTTTAGTATCAGCTGAACCTATATTTTGAAACTCAAAAACTGCTCAAAATAAGGAAAAAATAAGTGCGAAATATATTCAAATAATAAAGTTTAAGATATCCGTTTGTGTTTTTGATTTGTTGTTTGTTATTCTTTAAGTTTAAATAAAAAAATGAAATTGTAAATTTTTTGAACAAAATGTCATCTACCCAGGTGGAAATTATGTGTGGTAACAAAAAGAAGCACTGGCAAAGCGCAAGTAGACCGCGGTCTTACAAAAAGAAGTACTGGCAAAGCACTAAATTTGGACGCTTTCCCAACGCTTGAAAAGGGTGAATTCCCAGCGCTTGTTTTCCTATAACATTATTTTGTTTTTGAAAAAGAAACTCTAAGAGTGGATATTTAAATAATTTTTGACTCCACAATACAATAACTCCAAGAATCGTCTATTTTTTTAGTAATTTAAAATTCTTCAGTGATGAGGGCTCATAATTTGGTGGCAAGGAAAAAGCACTTGATTTTTATGTTTTTTGGTGCTATCATTTGGGTGTCAGGAAAGCATTTTAATTTTTTTATTTGAACGTTGGCAAAGCATTTGATTTTTATGTTTATGGGTGCTTTCCCAGGGCTTGGTAAAGCATCGGCACCACCGTGGAATCATTGGGGCGTTGGGAAAGCGCTGTTAACAAACACTCATACCACCTATTTCGGTGCTTTGCCAGTGCTGGCCCCTTTGTAATTTTCTACCTGGGTAGTGATAACGATATTTTTATAACTTATTTTTTTGGTAATGCCATACCCCTGGGTCAAAATACCCAAAATTTTATACAAAGTCGACTTAAAAGAATACACATTTGGAAAATTGAAACAGTTAAGCACCGTAAGTTATTTCGATTTCACGTGAAAAAACTGTTATACTCTATACAAAAAAAAACGATTTTTTCACGATAATGAGTTTCACATGAAAATCGCGTAGCCTTTAGTTTCACGCAAATTTAATATACAATTCTATTATTTTTCTTGGGAAAAAGTGACATTTTGTGTTTATTGTGATTGTGTCTTTCTAATAAAATAAACAAATTGTTAGTTTTTAGAATTTGAATGAACATTTGAGGCCTTTTAATTTCGAGTGAAATTTATTCACGGTGCTTTAGGGCGAATGTTTATCCTGTGATATTTTATATATTGTATATAGAGTATACATGTTTTTTTAGAAGTAATTCTTTTATAAATGGAAAGCTTGAAGTTTGGTTTATATGTGAAAAAAAATTTTTTCTAAAAAGTCCCGCAAAAGGCTGAAATGAAGCAGATTTGCAGGTCTCCTCACAAAAAAGTTTTTCGACAAATAGCTATTTTCTTAGGCGCAGCAACGATAAGCGAAAATACTGTAACCACTCCAGCGCGTCTTAAAATCTTGGTGTTTTTTAAAATATAAAGGTAAATAAAATTTTTATTATTTTAAAAATATCTCCAAATGGCAAAATTAAGCAGTTTTGCGTTGTTCTCCTGAATACTTGGAAAAATACTTAGATAATTTCGTAAGCGGAGCGACAGTATGTTTTTATACAATTTGTAACAAAAACCTTGTACTTGAAAAGTTCTAACACAATTTCTTTCTTATTCCATATTACAACAAGAGATTTTATCGATAAAGGTTGTACTGAAAAACTAAGTCCCTTTCATATTTTTATTTAATTGACATTATTATCAAAAAAAAATAAAATGCCAAAGAAAAAAGTGAATAAAGTTTATAAACTTTTAATTGCTATGACAACAGCTGCAAACGCTTTTAAAACTTGAACAAAGCAAACTGTCAAATAACATTGCTCAAAGGTAAAAATAAAAAGGGCCATACGAATATTTATAAAAATGTTTAAAATATATTTTCAAGATAACAAATTTATGAGAAAATTATTAAGTAAAAATTACTTGCTAGACAAAACCAATATAAATTTGGTAATTGAATAAAAAAATTAGACAAAGAAAAAATAAATGTCCAGTAATACAGTACGAAATAATTAATTTTAAACCATTTATTTCGTATTAACTCATAAAAAGAAGAGAACCTTTTTGGTTTAAATATTTTACAAATTACGATAAATTATTTTGCTTTTAGTTAAATCAAGATGTTTTCTGAAAATGATAATTTTTTACTTTAACAATATGCAGCTGCTAGTGTTAAAATTCATAACCAAATCCAATAGCAATTATGTACATAATCAACCAAATAAATAAATTCACTAAAGCACTAGGGGAAGATAACAATGAAATTTAATACTTTTATTGTTATGATTATGGCCAGAATACTTACGGTGGGTCTCATACTTCTGGTTTAAACTTTAGTTAATAGTTAACCCAAAAATTTGTTGTTGTTTTGTGTACATTTTTTTGACATTTTTTTTTTTTTTAGTTAATTAAAAGTTAAACCTACAGTATGAGACCCACCGTTAGTGGTGTTTTCATACCTCATAAAAAAGATACAAGTATAAATACTTTTTACAAACACTAATACTTTTTAACATTGAATATTTTTTTTTTGGATATGAAACCCCTTGGAAGTCATGTACGTGTATACCTAAATTGAAGTTTGTAACTAAAGACAACACGTTCAGGTTTTTTAACCCTTTCACTACCCTTGTACACTACAGTGTACACATCTTTGAATAAGAATAAAAATATAAAGATGTAAAATAGTTAACTTTTTTTTGTATAGTCATATTCATTAAGGTCTTAGCCATAATGTTTATATATTCATAGTAGGGTTTGGGATTTCCCGGACTTTTTTATTTCCCGGGAAACGGGAATGAAAAAATTTGATTCTCGGGAATCCCGGGAAATATTTTTGAACAAAATTGTTAATGAAAACCACTTATATAAGTAATTTTTGTAAAAAAAAACACTATTTCAGTACAAATGCAGTCTGTTCACGCCAGTGAACAATGGTAACCCTAACCTACCAACGCCCCCTAGATGTCAGTAACATCAGCTGTTGGCATGCGCAACTGCAGCCAACTTTACTTTGATGTTGGTGGACAGTTTATTAGCGCGAACATCATCGAAACGAATAAACACAGAATAACAAATACGGTGCTGAAAATATTTTCTTTTTTTTATAATAATTATTGTGATAAATAACCCTAAGTATTAAATCGTAAACTCTGCAACTAATTAATAGAAAACCCCAAGTGATAGTTGTGAATTGTAAATAAGTTAAATTTTAACTCAACATAAGTTATAAATAAAGAATAACATTTTATAACGTTCATATTGGAAATTGGTGTTTTATTTACCCCTTAACCCGAAAAGATACATGGTCCTTCGAACCGGATTGGTATTAGTGACCTATGGTTAGAAATTTAGTTTAGTGAACTGAAAAAATAAATAAAACAAAAATCACCCTAACAACAATACAGTCCACAAATAATGAAATATTTCCAAAATTCAAATAAAGACACTGAGTTACACTAAAAACAAAAACTACACTGTGTACAAGTAAATTTAAAAACACAAAACATTTTTAAATAAATAAATTTAAATTTAAAACAAACAATTACAAAAAAAAAAAAAAAAAAAAAAAAAAAAAAAAAAAACTTAAAAATTGTGATAAAGTTACAAATAAAACGTTTATTTACAACAAAAATTGCAAGAAATATACAATTAACAAAAAATATAGAAAAACAGCACAAAAAATAAGTAACATCATTTACAACAAAAACAACACAGTACCCATTACAACACACTGCAGCTCCACTAGCGGGAAGATAAATACAAAGAGGAGGCGAAAAAACACAAGAGTACAAGTAAGCTACTCTTGTGAAGGTTTGTACACCCTATACCCAGCAAACAAGGTTAGTAAATATGTTTGTAATTTACTAAAATATTTCCTAAAACCCATTTAACCCAATAATTTTGCACTTTTAACTCATAATTCATCGCAATCAAGATAAAAAACGTTTCTTCTTTAACCCACCCACCCTTTTCGTAGTATTTTTGAAAACGTTTTTTGAGATTGCGAATGAATAACTGATATTGCAGTTTACTTTGTGTAGAGCATATCATTAAGTGTAAAATACCCAATAGGAAATTTTGTTGGCTATTAATTTTTTTCGTTCTTACCCAATTGTTATTTGGAAAATTGTATTTTACCAAATTTTACCTCTTTAAAATCAGCAAAACACGTTTTAACCCGCTTAAGCCCGCAAACTAGTGGTATAACCCATTTTTACCCAGGAACCCAATTATTAACCCTTTTTGTGCAGTAAGCTGAATTTACCCGCTTTTTATAGCAAATTTATATTTTACGCACAATTAACCCTTTAACCCATTAGTTTACCTCGAATTTACGCACAATTAACCCATTTTGTGCCGGTGACCCTTATTTAACCCTTTTTTACCCATTACCCGGGAATTAACTATATTTTAATTCGATTACACCCAATTTTCGTTGCGAAATTTTATTTTTACCCGAACATTTTTTGAATCTCATTGGGAACTATCCGCAAATTTTATAAATAAGATGTCAGAATTGAAAGCTTGGGCCAGCGCGATCCGCAGCTATATGTATGACGATTTGGCGTCATTAGAAGAGGAATTTAAGGAATTTGGAGAAGGTCGATCAGCGGTGATAAAACTTCAAATTCGAGAGCTTCAACATATTTGGTCCAGGATATCTACCCTTTTCGATAAAATTTACGAAGCAACACTCCCGGATGACCCTGAAGAAGTTGAAGCCATAAATCTTGTAGGACTCGAGCGGGAATATTTTACGACCAAACGTTTTTATATGCAGAGAATGGTCCAGTTAGAGGAGGCCCTAGAGGCTACTAAACATCCCACCAACCCTTCTCTGTCTACCCAACCCACCCAAAAACCCACTCGAAACCCCACCCTTTTACCCACAGATGTTTCGAAAGATGATGATTTTGCTTCATGGTTCACTATTAGCGCTATGAAACCTACCCAATTACCCGCAGCGGTTTCGCAGAGTGAAGTTTATAATGATTCGTTTTACCCAATGGCAGATGTAATTGAGCACTATGAACTCTACTGCAAATCCAATTTGTCCATAAAACCCGATAAATCCGAAGTTCACAGGTCCACTATCCTTACCCAAACCTCACCCACCCCACATTTTAAGATTGAGGTAATCCAAGATTTGGATGATATTCAGATTTTAAAATCTGATGTTCAAAATGAAAATTTGAACAATGTTTTGAGTCAGGATACCCAGTTTGTTGGAATCTTGAATGGACCTTGTGAAGATGAACACAAAACTGGAACATATGTTCCAGTTGAACCCACAAACCCTAACCCAACCTCCGTACAGATCACCCACCCGATCACTACCCAAACTTTGAGAAATATTAAGTACGTTGAGGATATTTCGGCTAGCTCGCCCACCCATAGCGAAGCTAAATGTACCAACTTACCCGATGATCGCGTATTAATTACGGATCAAAATACCCCTCCTGAAGAGTATATTTCTGGAATTAGTCAAATGGCGAAGGAAAATTCATTTTTCTACAGGATTCCCAAATTGTACCAAAACACCCGTTTTATGGTTTCTCGATTTTTTTCGGGGCGGGCATGTCCTGCCGCTACATTTCCTGTGGGAATTACAAAACCGCGGCAGAAACCCCTAGGATGTTATATAGATCTGGGTGGTTCTATACGAAATTTATTGGATGAAAAGTTCATTCTACATATGGAATTATTCTGGAGAGGACCGTTCAGATTTGAGATGAAGAACCACAAGCAATTTATGAACTTTAGCACAACTATGATCTATAATTTCATCAACAATTTTACCCAAGGTCAATTTGGTTTTGGTACATTTACATACCCAGGACGCAAGTGGAAACGCAAAGTTCAGTGCATCAGATGGATGAAAGATTGCCGTTGGATTGTGTTCATCAAAGGGAACTGTTACTCGACTTACAACGCAAGGTTGTGGTCTTCCCCACCCATCAGTCTAATATTTAGACTTACCTCCACTTGTGTTTTACCCAATTTACCCTCATCCGAGAATATTTGGCATTTTCATAAGTGCAAAATGAAGTCGGATACTCGAATTTGTGGAAAATATTACCCATTTCAATTAGCGCATCCGCATTTTTATTCTACTCTTCCCCACACTGTTTACCCTTCGCCTGAACATATGAAAATAATTGTTCTTTTCATTCACAGGTTCCTCGGGCCCGGGAGGATGTTCACGCCAGTGAACAATGGCAACCCTAAACAACCCACGCCCCTAGATGTCAGCACCATCAGATGTTGGCATGCGCAACTGCAGCCAACTTTACTTTGATGCTGGTTGACAGTTTTTAAAATATGGCGGGAGAACTCTCACACAGCTTAAAAAGTGCGCGAATAAAACAAAGAAAGAAAGATACACAACAATCAAGACCATCAAACAAACGGCCACAAAAAGTGAAAATAAATAAATATTTTGTATCTAAATAATCTTAACTAAACTCTAGAAACTCGTAATTTTGTAAATTAAATTGTGAACTAAAATACAAGCCTAAAAAATTACCCAAAAATTGTGAAATATATAGTTATAAAATTTAACCCTAAAACATACAGCGAAGCTTTTTTATAAGTGAAGAAAATTATAGCTTAAATAAAAGCATACCTATGTATAACGTTTGATTTGAAACCTACATTTGTTTTATTTCCACTGTGGCTAACTATATCCAAACCCCCTAACCCGAAAAGATACATGGTCCAATCGAACCGCGATTGGTATTAGTGACCTATGGTTAGAAATTTAGTTTAGTGAACTGAAAAAATAAATAAAACAAAAATCACCCTAACAACAATACAGTCCACAAATAATGAAATATTTCCAAAATTCAAATAAAGACACTGAGTTACACTAAAAACAAAAACTACACTGTGTACAAGTAAATTTAAAAACACAAAACATTTTTAAATAAATAAATTTAAATTTAAAACAAACAATTAAAAAAAAAAAAAAAAAAAACCCACCCTTAAAATTACAAACATTGTTTTAATAAAACAAGAACAATAAAAAGCTAAAATTGTTTTATACAAAAACAAAATAACATTTAAAAAACACAAGAACAAAAACATTAAAAATATTTCTAAACATACCCAAAAAACAATTAGAAACAGCACAAAAAATAAGTAACATCATTTACAACAAAAACAACACAGTACCCAATACAACACACTGCAGCTCCACTAGCGGGAAGATAAATTCAAAGAGGAGACGAAAAAACACAAGAGTACAAGTAAGCTACTCTTGTGAAGGTTTGTACACCCTATACCCAGCAAACAAGGTCAGTAAATATGTTTTAATTTACTAAAAAATTTCCTTAAACCCTTTTAACCCAATAATTTTACACTTCTCACCCATAATTCATCGCAGTCAAGATAAAAAACGTTTCTTCTTTAACCCACCCACCCTTTTCGTAGTATTTTTGAAAACTTTTTTTTGAGATTGCGAATGAATAACTGATATTGCAGTTTACTTTGTGTAGCTCATATCATTAAGTGTAAAATACCCAATAGGAAATTTTGTTGGCTATTAATTTTTTTCGTTCTTACCCAATTGTTATTTGGAAAATAGTATTTTACCAAATTTTACCTCTTTGAAATCCGCAAAACCCGTTTTAACCCGTTTAAGCTCGCAAACTTGTGATATAACCCATTTTTACCCAGAAACCCAATTGTTAACCCTTTTTGTGCCGTAACCTAAATTTACCCGCTTTTATAGCAAATTTATATCTTACGTACAATTTACCCTTTAACCCATTAGTTTACCGCAAATTTACGCACAATTAACCCATTTTGTGCCGGTAACCCTTTTTTACACATTACCCGTGAATTGAATATATTTCAATTCGGTTACACCCAATTTTCGTTGCGAAAATTAATTTTTACCCAAACATTTTTTGAAATCACATTGGGAACTACCCGCAAATTTTATAAATAAGATGTCAGAATTGAAAGCTTGGGCCAGCGCGATCCGCAGCTATATCTATGACGATTTGGCGTCATTAGAAGAGGAATTTAAGGAATTTGGAGAAGATCGATCAGCGGTGATTAAACTTCAAATTCGAGAGCTTCAACATATTTGGTCCAGGATATCTACCCTTTTCGATAAAATTTACGAATCAACACTCCCGGATGACCCTGAAGAAGTTGAAGCCATAAATCTTGTAGGACTCGAGCGGGAATATTTTACGACCAAACGTTTTTATATGCAGAGAATGGTCCAGTTAGAGGAGGCCCTTGAGGCTACTAAACATCCCACCAACCCTTCTCTGTCTACCCCACCCACCCAAACACCCACTCGAAACCCCACCGTTTTACCCTCAGATGTTTCGAAAGATGATATTTTTGATTCATACTTCCCAATTAATGCTATGGTACCCACACAATTACCCTCAGCCGTTTCGGAGAGAAATTTTAATAATTCCATATACCCAGTTGCAGATGTAATTGAGTACGATGGGCAATACTCCGAATCAAATTTGTCCACAAAACCCAATAAAGCCGAAGTTCACAAGTCCACTACCCTTACCCAAACCTCACCCACCCCACATTTTAAGATTGAGGTAATCCAAGATTTGGATGATATTCAGATTTTAAAATCTGATGTTCAAAATGAAAATTTGAACAATGTTTTGAGTCAAGATAACCATTTTGTTGGAAACTTGAATGGACTTTGTGAAGATGAACACAAAACTGGAACTTGTGTTCCAATTGAACCCACAGACCCTAACCCAACCTCCGTACAGGTCACCCACCCGATCACTACCCAAACTTTGGGAAATATTAAGTACGTTGAGGATATTTCGGCTAGCTCGCCCACCCATAGCGAAGCTAAATGTACCAATATACCCGATGATCGTGTATTAATTACGGATCAAAATACCCCTCCTGAAGATTGCGATATTTCTGTAGTACACCGATCGGCGAAAGAAGAGTTATTTCTCTTAAAAATTTCCAAAGTTGACCAACAAATCCTTTTTATGATTTCTCGAATTTTTTCGGGGCGGGAATGCCCTGCCGCTACATTTTTTAAAAGAATAAGAAAAAGGCGTCAGAAAACCTTCGAATGGTATAAAGATTTTATTGTATTTGCACACAAATTACACGATGGAAATGGGAAGTTGAACTCTCATACAAATTTATGTTTAAGAAGACCACTAAGAACGAGAATAAGTAACCACATACCTTTTGAAGGAAGACATCTTAGCCTTGGGCCTCTGGGCAGGTTTGTCGGTCCACGGTCGCTCTTTTGTGCAAATCAATTCTCTCATCTCATTAACCCGTTTACCCAACGTCAAGTGGGTTTTGGTACATTTACATACCCGAGACAAAAGTGGACACGTAAAGTTCAGTGGTCTAGATGGTTGACCGACTGTCGCTGGATTATTTCCATTGACTGGAACTTTTACTCGACTTACACCGCAAGGTTGTGGTCTTACCCACCCATAAATCTGATATTTCAATTTATATTCACTAGTGTTTTACCCTATTTACCCTCATCCGAGAATATTCTGCATTTCCATAAGTGCAAAATGAAGTCGGATACTCAAATTTTCTGCGGAAGATATTACTCGCGTCAATGAGCGTATCCACAATTTTATTCTACACTACCCCACACTGTTTACCCTTCACCTGAACATATGAAAATAATTGTTTGTTTTTCATTCACAGGTTTGCCTGGCCCGGGAGGATGTTCACGCCAGTGAACAATGGTAACCCTAACCTACCAACGCCCCCTAGATGTCAGTAACATCAGCTGTTGGCATGCGCAACTGCAGCCAACTTTACTTTGATGTTGGTGGACAGTTTATTAGCGCGAACATCATCGAAACGAATAAACACAGAATAACAAATACGGTGCTGAAAATATTTTCTTTTTTTTATAATAATTATTGTGATAAATAACCCTAAGTATTAAATCGTAAACTCTGCAACTAATTAATAGAAAACCCCAAGTGATAGTTGTGAATTGTAAATAAGTTAAATTTTAACTCAACATAAGTTATAAATAAAGAATAACATTTTATAACGTTCATATTGGAAATTGGTGTTTTATTTACCCCTTAACCCGAAAAGATACACAGTCTGTGTAGAGAGAATTCAAATTAAAAAATATCAGAATGTTGAACATTTGATTTCACATAAATTACTCGCAGCACTGCCAAATGAATTGCATGATTCCAGCAGGCACCTACTACTGGACTGTCGGAAACAAACCGTTTCATCACACTTGGCCCATTAGATATGGTGGCCACAATGTTATTTTCCAAAGACAAATAAAACTCTTCTAGTCTTATTTCTACAATTCTTCTTATTTCATCAGCATTACATCTTCCTGATATATAAACCAACCCCAGGTTATAAAATGAATTATTTCCGTTTATACATATGTTCAAATATCTCTTTTTCTTGTCCATTCATCTAAGATTATAGTAAATCTCCTATTGTTAGAAATATTGCTCGATATTTCTTTTATCATGATATCTTTTACATGCACACAGAAAACAGTCTCAGGTGTGGCCACCGAATTTGTTGCCAATCGAATTCGTGCGGTTACGACAACTATCTTTATATTAAATTATATTTTTCGTCGTGAAAGCCAATATTCGGTTGTCTAATTCAATATTATGTTCCACATAAATATTATTATGTTCCACAAAATTTTATTGAAATTAAAAAACTTTTTTTGAAATTTCTGGTATTGAACCCGGCCATTCAGGTTAATAGTGCACACTCTTACCCACTGCACCACAACTACTTCTAATTTTCTTAGCCATATTTACTGTTTATACATATTAATATTTTATTTTAATTAAAAAAAAAACATAAATTTTTGTCTTGTCCGGGATTTGAACTCGGAAATCCGGCGTGCTAGGCCAACTCTCTACCGACTACACCACAAACACTTAATAATTTTAATGACTAATTTTGAATTTATGTGTTTTATTAATACAGTATAAAATTCGTTTATCAATACCAATTAATAGTTGTGTGTGTTATCAATACAATCCACAATTCGGTTGGTTCTACAGAAACTTGAATTTAAGGTCATATTTGATTAGGATACCCGTATTTGTAGTTACCACTTTCGAATATTGAATTTTTTTTAAAAAAGGTTATAGATAACACCAATTTTCTTGTATATTCACTAAATAAATGGCTGCTTCTACTGCATTGAATTACTAAACTGATACTAATTTTAAAATTGATTGGAGATACCAATAATTTGTTAAAAGGATTGCTTTTTAGTTCATTTTTCCTATTTTTAATACCTAGTCAAATATTTTTGATGTAGTATTCAATTATAGGTAATTCCAAATAAAATAAAGTCCTGGCAAATTCATTTTAATGGTTTTGATCGAAAGCCAACCAATCTTTTTCCTGGGTGTGATTGTAGTAATTTAATATAATGTTCTTTACATCGGTTTAATTTTTTGCAATGCCAGGTTTTTATTATAAAAACTTTCTCGAATAAACGAAGATCTAGTTATGGTGCGGATTGACTGCAGCTAATTTGGATACCATTTCAGGAAATGTTTGCCCTACCATAAAACCTTTAATGCCTATTCAGCTTGCACTTTTTTGTTCAGGTACTTTACCAATTTTAGCTGAAACGTTATTCTTGTTGTTTTCTTCAAGAGAAGTTGCATGACCATCAATTTTTTTTTTTTTTTTTTGTGAACCAAATCTAGATGTCGGATAACCAAATTTAGATACCACCGTTAACCATTAGTCTTTTCTTTTCACATTTATTAATGAAAACGTTACTTATAAAATTATTGACCCTTAATATAAAGGCGTATTTTAAATTTAAAGTCGACTTTATTTGTAATCAAACGGTTTTGTTCATTTTGTGTATAAAACCTTACAAAATTATTTATATTTTCAAATATTTTGATTGGTTGAAAATAAATTAACCAATGCTCCAAAAATAAACCAAGTCAAGGTATAGTGCCACCCAATATTTTAACTAAAGTCGATTTTACCTAAATTATACATTTGAAAAATTTAGATAGTAAGGGCGATTATTTGTAAGAAACAAAGCTTTTTTTCATATTTCTTTTAAACATTTTACCAAGTTTTTAGGTTTTACTAATTAAATTTTGAATAAGTTATGCGAAAAATCTTTATTAGCTGAAATGCTCCTTATTACTTGGCAAAGATTTTATTTGTGTGTCAAATAAATGTATTCCCTTTTAAAAGATTTTAACAATGACATTTTTGTTTTGGTATTTAAAATGTTTTTTATGACTAAAATTAAAAAATCCTGTTCGAAACAAAAACAATGGGTTTATTTTTTTTTTTTAATTCTAATGCCTTATCAACCATTTTGGCGGTTTTAACTGAAAATTACGACCATCGGTTAGAGTTTGGCAATTATTTGAAGTTAGGGACACTGTAGTGTACATTGGTAGTTAACGGTTGTTAAACAAAAATTTACCACGTGTTTATAAGTGAATTTTTTCCTCCCATTTTCTTGCAAATTTAAATGTTTATCAACTATTTACATGCGGTAAATTTAAATTTTATTTAATATTTTTAGGTTTTAGTAGTTACTTAAACTTTTTTAAACAATTGTTAAGAAAAATGCAACGTCTGAGAGCTGGATTTTTGACAAACGAGGAAGTTGTAGCACATTTGGAAGAGTGCTCTGATATTGATGAGGGGGATGAAACCGATGAAGATATGATAATATTTAAAGAGGTAGTACATAGAGAAGGTGAAAGTTCGGATGAAGAACAAGAAGACGTATATCCTGAGGAGCATTATACTCTTGGTATGGGAAATGGTGCTGCAGCCAGTAAATATGTTCAAAACACTATATTTTTTAACCAAACAATATCGCAGGCACAACAACCCAGCAAAACCTTGGCAATAAGTTGGTATTACAAAACACATTACCTGGTAATACCATACCCCTTACCATTGCATTATTTCATAACTAAAATGTAATGTCTTACGTATAATGTGCTGCATAACTACTGGGTAGTAATAGCAACTTATTACCAATGATATATTTAAACACCTCAAAAAAGAGTTTCTTGTAATACACAACATGAGTTCTAAATAATAGAAGCGACTTATTACAGATGGGATATTTTAAAACCGTAAAATAAGGAGTTACTTTTAATGTGATACGTGATCACTTAATAGAAATAGCCACTTATTACCGATGGTGTATTCAAATACCTCAAAATAAGGAGTTATTTGTAATGCGATACATGAGTGTTATTTTCTATTTAAAATATTCGATACAAATAATTTATATGTTTTATACATATTGACTGAAATATCTTTTATGTTTTTTGTTAACTTTATATTAATCTGAGTAAATATTAATTAAATATGAATATGCTTCGTTTTAGCATTTATAAAAAACCAACATGATAACGTCTTATTTTAATTTTTTTTGTAAGAAGTAAGTATATATTTTTATACAGTAAGTGAGCATATAATTTTAATGTGTTATTTCAGACCTGTTTGTAACACATTTTTTTGGCCTTACTTTAAGCTGTTATGTAAGTAGTATTGTGCTCAGTATCGGTTACAAAAGTGGTTACGTAACTCCTAACATGTAACATTAAAGTAACATGTTCTTATGTTGTTACCTAGCCCTCTTTTGGAAAGTACATACCTCCAATGACATGCCCTTGTTAAAATAATAGCTGTTGGAATAGCAAAGTAAGAGGTTACATACCTTAATTTCTTCTTACAAACCTTATTACCAGGTAATAGAAAGTTTTGCTGGGAAACTGTTAAAAATGTGCCAGGGAGATTTTATCGACGACTTATGAAGTCATCTGCCACAGTAGAAACTGAACAATGTCCATCATCCCCACTTGGCGACTATGTTTGTGTTGATAAAAAATCTATAGAATGGAGACCAGGGATGATAAATGGGATTTTCAAAATAGTACCAACCAGCTTAAAACATAGTACTTTTTTGACCTCGATAGTACCAAAAAATATTTTTTATATTCTAATCAGCTCGTATATTCTAATCACTTCGTCTGTCCATATCAAATGAACGATACCTGTAAAAAATTACAGGTCGCACTTTTAAAAATAATTTGACGAAATTTGGTACATAAGTTTGTAACACACAGAAAACAGTCTCAGTTGTGGCCACCGAATTTGTTGCCAATCGAATTCGTGCGGTTACGACAACTATCTTTATATTAAACTAGCGGGCGCAGCCCGCTACGTTGTTAGCGTGCCTTAAAGGTTAAGGGGGGGGGGGGCTGCGCCCTCCACAATTTTTATTAAATTCGTTTTTTTATTTAAAGTTTTTTTATTTAAAGCCTTCACCCAGCCACCACAAATAAATAATTCTGCACAACAATGGGTTTAAAATAAATAAATATTTGATCACTTTTTCTCATGAAAGTGGATTGTTAGTAATGAATCCATAATTAATTGCAATATACGTGTGTATGTTAAGATAATTTGGTAAAGTGCGAACTTAGGTAGATAGACCCGTAAGTAGTTTTGTTCATTTGTGTTTTGAATGAAAATAAATAACGTAAAGCAGGGTTGGAAAGCATTTTATAATATTAAAAATAGCGGGCAAAGCTACGTTGTTAGCGTGTCTTAAAGTTTTTTTTTTAATTCCAGTTTATGTAAAGGTAGACCTGGCAATTGAAGTAAATTCACAAATTCAGTTGGAAAATTTACTGCGGCGGTTTCTTCCACCGGTGCTTCGTTACATGAAGTTTAAATATCGGAATATATAAGTTCCATTCCTTTTCTAAGGTTTTTTCTCTTTCAGAAAATTTGTTTAACTTTTTGGGGAGTATGTTTCAATGCTACATAAGTTTCATATTCCGTTGATAGTGTTTGAACAGGTAATTCCCTCTTCCAATCCATTTGCATTGTCTATAATTTCAATTCCGCTCGTTCAACGTTTATATCCATTTCATTCCACTTGTGTAGTGTTTCAATCCCACTCGTTTTCTATTTAGTTTCTTAATTTTAGTGTTTCATATACACTTGTTCTTTAAGTTTTAGGTTTCTAGCTAAAGACGTAGACGTTAAGAGGGGGGGGGGGGGGGCAATTTCCCCCTTTTGAACCACCATTTTTACCACGTTCCTGTCCAAAGTCCTAGAAATGCCTTGTCGATAAGTTAGCCCATACTCCAAGGAAAACATATTATATATTACAGGTTTCTAGCCGAAGGGTTCGGTTAGGCCATCAAGGGGGAGAATTATTCCGTTTTTACCCCTCCCGGTAGGAATTTCCAAAAATTCCGTCTTAGAGGACGTCTGCGTTGGAGGAGGAACCTACTACATACATAATTTTAGGTCTCTATATCCAGCAGTTTGGCCAGGCCGTCAAGGGGGAAGTTTTTTCCCTTTTTACCCCTCCCGGTATGAATTTCCAAAAATACCATCTTAGGGGACGTCAACGTTGGAGAAGGAACCCAATTTAAGATCCCTTGTTCCAGCAGTTTGGCCAGGCCGTTAAGGGGGGGACTTTTCCTGTTTTTGACCCTACCTGTAGAAATTTCCAAAAATCTCATCTTAGCGGATGTCTATAATAGAGGAGGAACTTTAATACCAAATTTCAACTTCCTACCTCCAGCGGTTTGGGCAGGCCTTTAAGCGGCACTTTTCGCTTCATTAATCCCCATTTTTGCAATGTCCCTGTCCAAAAAGCACCTCCTCGGTAAGTGAGCACATACTCCAAGTAACATATGTTTTACATTTCAGGTTTCTAGTCAACTTTTACTATTTGTGCCCCTCTCGGTAGGAATTTCCGAAAATCCATCGACAGGGAATTCCAGCTTCCTAGTTCCAGCAGTTTGAGTAGGCTGAGAGGAACTTAAGTACCGAATTTCAGCTTCCTAGTTCCAGCAGTTTGGACAGGTCGTTAAGGGGCAACTTTCCCTTTTTGAGCCCCCATTTTATAACGACCCTGTCCAAAATTCAAAAAAGTATCTTTCTAATAAGTTAGCCCTCACTCCAGGGACCCACATTTTAAGCTTCAGGTTTCTAGCCGAAGGGGTTTTTACCGGCCCCCAAGGTGAGGCTTTTTTTTTTTTTTTGCCCCTCCCTATAGGAATTTACAAAAATTCCATCTTCGCGGCTATCTGCGATGGATGAGGAACATTCATACCAAATTTCAACTGCATTGCCTAAGCGGTTTGGGCAGGCCGTTAGTGGGGACATTTTTCCCTTTCAACCACCATTTTTACTATGTTCCTGTTCCAAAATAGAAAAATTACGTTGCCGGTGAATTAGTCCTACTCCAAGGAATACATATTTAAAATTTTAGGTTGGCCAAAAGGGATTGGGCAAGCCGGCAGGAGGAGACTTTTACCTTATTTCCCCTCCCGATAGGAATTTCAAAAATTCCGTCTAAGCGGACGCCTACACAGAAGCAGGAACTCACATACCGAGTTTCCTTTTGGGATATCCTGTAGGGAATTCCAAAAATACAAACTTAGTCGATGTCTACTACAGTGGAGGAACCTTTATACCAAATTTCAACTTCTTACCTCCAGTGGTTTGGGCAGGCACTTTTCCAATTTGTGAGACTGTTTATGGGGAGACTTTTCCCCTTTTTGCCCGTTCCGGTAGGAATTTCCAAAAATCCCGTCTTAGCGCACGTCTATGCCGAATATCAAGAAACCTTGTTTTAGTGGAGATATCCGTGGGGGGAGGAAAAAAAGTAGTTTTTTTGAAATTATATATTATTTTAAATGGTACTTTTTGGAAAAACGAAATTTTTTGGAAAAAGATACTTTGTTTTTACAAAGTACTTTATTTGTACTTTTTTTGCAAAAGGTATTTTTTTTTAAAAAGTTGTTTTTTTTTGGAAAAATGTATGTTTTTTGGAAAAAGGTACTTTTTTTGGAAAAGGTACTTCTTTTGGAAAAGGAAAATTTTTTTAGAAAAAGGTACTTTTTTTTGGGAAAAGGTACTTTTTTTTGGAAAAGGTACTTTTTTTGAAAAAGGTATTTTTTTGAAAAAATGTATATTTTTTGGGAAAAGGAAAATTTTTTTAGAAAAAGGTACTTTTTTTGGGAAAAGGTACTCTTTTTTGGAAAAGGTACTTTTTTTGAATAAGTTATTTTTTTGGAAAAATGTATGTTTTTTGGGAAAAGGTACTTTTTTTTTGGAAAAGGTACATTTTTTTAGAAAAAGGTACATTTTTTGGAAAAAGGTACTTTTTTTAAAAAAGGTACTTTTTTTGGAAAAAGGTACTTTTTTTGGAAAAAGGAATTTTTTTTGGAAAAAGGTCCTTTTTTTGGAAAAAGGTACTTTTTTTGAAAAAAGGTACTTTTTTCGGGAAAAGGTACTTTTTTTTGGAAAAAGGTACTTTTTTTGGAAAAAGGTACTTCTTTTGAAAATAGGTACTTTTTTTGGAAAAAGGTACTTTTTTTGGAAAAAGGTACTTTTTTTGGAAAAAGGTACTTTTTTTGGAAAAAGGTACTTTTTTTTAGAAAAGGGTACTTTTTTTGGAAAAAGGTACTTTTTTTGGAAAAAGGTACTTTTTTTGGAAAAAGGTACTTTTTTTGGAAAAAGGTACTTTTTTGGAAAAAGGTACTTTTTTTGGAAAAAGGTACTTTTTTTTGGAAAAAGGTACTTTTTTTGGAAAAAGGTACTTTTTTTGGAAAAAGATACTTTTTTTGGAAAAAGGTACTTTTTTTGGAAAAAGGTACTTTTTTTGGAAAAAGGTACTTTTTTTTGGAAAAAGGTACTTTTTTTGGAAAAAGGTACTTTTTTTGGAAAAAGGTACTTTTTTTGGAAAAAGGTACTTTTTTTGGAAAAAGGTACTTTTTTTGGAAAAAGGTACTTTTTTTGGAAAAAGGTACTTTTTTTGGAAAAAGGTACTTTTTTTGGAAAAAGGTACTTTTTTTGGGAAAAGGTACTTTTTTTGGGAAAAGGTACTTTTTTTGGGAAAAGGTACTTTTTTGGGAAAAGGTACTTTTTTGGAAAAAGGTACCTTTTTTGTCCCCTTTTTGCCCCTCCCGATAAGAATTTCCAAAAATGCCGTCTCAACGGACGTCTACACCGGTCGAGGAACCTACATACCAAATTTCAACTTCATAGCTCCAGCAGTTTGAGCAGGCCGTCAAGGGGGAGACTTTTTCCCCGTTTTGCCCGTCCCTGTAAAAATTTCCAAAACTCCCGTCTTGGTGGATGTCTACGATAGTGGAGGAACCTTTATACCAAATTTCAACTTCTTACCTCCAGCGGTTTGGGCAGGCCGTCAAGGGGGGCCTTTTTCCCCTTTTTAACCCCCATTTTTACAACGTCCCTGTACAAAATTCTAGAAAGTACTTTCCAGAAAAGTTAGCCCCTACTCCAAGGAACACATATCTTAAATTTCAGCTTTCTAGCCAAAGGGGTTTTGGCAGGCCGTCAAGGGGGACACTTTCCCCCTTTTTGCCCGTTCCGGTAGGAATTTCCAAAAATCCCGTCTTAGTGGACGTCTACCCCGAAAGAGGAACCTACATAACAAATTTCAACTTCCTAGCTTCAGCGGTTTGGGCTGGGCGATGTTGAGTGAGTCAGTCAGTCAGTCAGTCAGTCACGTTATTCTTTTATATATAGAGATTATATTTTTCGTCGTGAAAGCCAATATTCGGTTGTCTAATTCAATATTATGTTCCACATAAATATTATTATGTTCTACAAAATTTTATTGAAATTAAAAAACTTTTTTTGAATTTTCTGGTATTGAACCCGGCCCTTCAGGTTAATAGTTCACACTTTTACCCACTGCACCACCACCACTTTTAAATTTCTTAGCCATATTTACTGTTTATACATATGAACATTTTATTTTAATTAAAAAAAAAAACATCTAAATTTTTGTTTTTTCCGGGATTCGAACCCGGAAATCCGCCGTACTAGGCCAACTCCTCATCCACTACACCACGAACACTTAATAATTTTAATGACTAATTTTGAATTTATGTGTTTTATTAATATAGTATAAAATTCGTTTATCAATACCAATTAATAGTTGTGTGTGTTATCAATACAATCCACAATTCGGTTGGTTCTACAGAAACTTGAATTTAAGGTCATATTTGATTAGGATACCCGTATTTGTAGTTACCACTTTCGAATATTGAAATTTTTTTAAAAAAGGTTATAGATAACACCAATTTTCTTGTATATTCACTAAATAAATGGCTGCTTCTACTGCATAGAATTACTAAACTGATACTAATTTTAAAATTGATTGGAGATACCAATAATTTGTTAAAAGGATTGTTTTTTAGTTCATTTTCCCTATTTTTAATACCTAGTAAAATATTTTTGATGTAGTATTCAATTATAGGTAATTCCAAATAAAAGAAAGTCCTGGCAAATTCATTTTAAAGGTTTTGATCGAAAGCCAACCAATCTTTTTCCTGGGTGTAATGCATGAAGTTTGTGCTTCATGCTGTTGAAAATGGTTAAAATCGGTCAATGTTTTGACTTAGTAATCATAAAGAGGTCCTATCTGATATTGAATGTATTGATATTAATCGTATAACCAAATCAAAGCGATTTTAGACGATTTCATTCAGGGGACCTATATAATTTTATTCGTTAATGAGGTAGTGATAATTTCAGGAAAAACCCAGGCTCACATTTGGCTGAGTTCCTCCCGACTGTTTTTCACAGTATTCTGAAGGCCGAAAAGTTCGATTAATTACGAATATTTTATTGCTTTTTCGTGGTTTTTTATTCTTTGCTATTTATTTGCTATCGAGAGAGAAAAAACAGAAAATTTGAAAAAATCAATATCGGGGAACTCGATATTTGAACTTGTTAAACACGTTTCAATAAAATTATACAATGGACTATGTGGAATGGAATACAATAACTTTGTGCTGGTGTTTGATTCAGGATTTTATTTGAATGAAGTCCCTAAAAGTGGTATTCAACTTCGTTTAAAGGCGAAAATTATTTTAAAAGGATTTAATCAATTTAGCTCATTTGATTTATTCAGCTATTAAATTAAGTACCACCTCAATTAATGTCATCCTCGACGAACGCAACTTCTTGGTTATCACAACAATTAAAAGTTGCTATTATTAAGGATATTTTTAAATAAAAAATATGAAATTTTCGAAAAAAAATTAAATTCACCTTTTTTTTTATACTTTACTAACTGGTTTCATTTAATTATATTTCTTTCAATTTTTAAATCTTTTACTTGGGTTTTTCAACACATTTTTATTTAAAATGTGTTCATTTTAAATGAAGTATTTCGTATGAAAATTAAAAAAAAATGAAATACCCAGTTAAAAATCGAAATATATGAATACATACAGGTTAAATGTATGTTCATGCATGCTCATAAACATGCATTCATGTCCATACATGGATACATAAATCTCCATACATGCATCATATATATCTACATGCATGATCATGCATGTTCATGTGTGTTCATACATGTACACACATGTAGATATTACCTCAAATTTCGTTAATGCCCATGTGTGGACATATGTGATGCATGGCTGGAGATTTATGTATCCATGTATGGACATGAATGCATGTTTATGAGCCTGCATGAACATACATTTAACCTGTATGTGTTCATATATGTCGATTTTTAGCTGGGTATGAAAATTAAAAAAAAAGAATTAAAAATATGAAAATTTAGAAATAGTACTAAATGAGTCATAGGAATACCATAGTACTTTTGAGGTTTTAATAGTACCATAAAAAGTACTATAGTACCAACTTTATCATCCCTGATGGAGACGTTTACAGCACTCATTGCCTGAACCGATTTCTTTTAACGAAGTAAACAGAGGTCGTAATAATGTTAAAACGCCATATTCACAATATCTGCCTGAAAAATTCTTCGAAGAAGCAGCAGAATTTACAAACTTATATCCTGTTTAGAAGGAAATGAGGTTTAATCCCACCACACCTAATGAAATGCAAGTTTTTTTTGGGCTGCAGGGATATATGGGGATTTTGAAGTTGCCTCGTATGGAAATGTTCTGGCAAAAAGGTATGTCGTTTCCGCTTTTCAACGAAAATATGACAAGAAATCGGTTTTACCAATTACGAAACACATTACATTTGGTAGATAACAATGACAGAGACTCAAACAATAACGACAACCTATATAAAGTCAGACCTATTTTAGATTATGTCCGTAAGCGATTGCTACAACTACCTCTTGGGGAAACTCTAAGCATTGATGAACAGTTGATACACACAGAAAACAGTCTCAGGTGTGGCCACCGAATTTGTTGCCAATCGAATTCGTGCGGTTACGACAACTATCTTTATATTAAATTATATTTTTCGTCGTGAAAGCCAATATTCGGTTGTCTAATTCAATATTATGTTCCACATAAATATTATTATGTTCCACAAAATTTTATTGAAATTAAAAAACTTTTTTTGAAATTTCTGGTATTGAACCCGGCCATTCAGGTTAATAGTGCACACTCTTACCCACTGCACCACAACTACTTCTAATTTTCTTAGCCATATTTACTGTTTATACATATTAATATTTTATTTTAATTAAAAAAAAAACATAAATTTTTGTCTTGTCCGGGATTTGAACTCGGAAATCCGGCGTGCTAGGCCAACTCTCTACCGACTACACCACAAACACTTAATAATTTTAATGACTAATTTTGAATTTATGTGTTTTATTAATACAGTATAAAATTCGTTTATCAATACCAATTAATAGTTGTGTGTGTTATCAATACAATCCACAATTCGGTTGGTTCTACAGAAACTTGAATTTAAGGTCATATTTGATTAGGATACCCGTATTTGTAGTTACCACTTTCGAATATTGAATTTTTTTTAAAAAAGGTTATAGATAACACCAATTTTCTTGTATATTCACTAAATAAATGGCTGCTTCTACTGCATTGAATTACTAAACTGATACTAATTTTAAAATTGATTGGAGATACCAATAATTTGTTAAAAGGATTGCTTTTTAGTTCATTTTTCCTATTTTTAATACCTAGTCAAATATTTTTGATGTAGTATTCAATTATAGGTAATTCCAAATAAAATAAAGTCCTGGCAAATTCATTTTAATGGTTTTGATCGAAAGCCAACCAATCTTTTTCCTGGGTGTACCCTTTAAAGGTCAACTATCCATAAAACAATATATAAAAATAAGCCTTACCCGTGGGGTATAAAATTTTTCTTCCTGTGCGGAAAAAGTGGTATGCCAAACGACTTTATTGCATATCAAAGAGCCTCCACAGAAATAAGTACCGAAGTCGTTAAAACTATGGGATTTGCTGCAGCGGTTGTTGTCCATCCTATAAGTAGAATTCCTAAAGATGGAAATAAGTTGTTTTTCGATAACTGTTTTAACTCATATACACTGAAAATATTATTACAGTAACTGACTGTAGTTTATTTAAAAAGTTATCTGTACATTTATTTTTAAATGATTATACAGTTAAAATACAAAGAAATATATTTTTTAACTGATTTTGTCGTTTATTTAAAAAATAAACTACAAATAAATACGGATTTTCTGTTACAGTTAATATTTTCATTTAAAATGTTTTGTAAAAAAAGGAATTCCTTTTCGATTTCTAGGTCAGTTAAAAAAACGAAATAAACTAAATATCATTTATTCTTACGGATTTTGTAGTTAATTTTTTGAAATTTAAAAAATGGAAATAAATGAAAAATCATTATTTTTTAAGGATTTTGTAGTTTATTTATTAACATTTAAAAATAAATGAAAAGTTTTTTTGATTTAAATGAAAAGTTAGTAGACAGGTTTTCAAGTGATTTTTCATTTATTTTAAATTACATTTTCAGTTAATTTAAACTACAAACTATTTTGAGTGTAATATTCTACATTTCCTTAAAACCAACAATATCCAAGCAGCAGGAACTGCTCGAATCAACAGATTTAAATCTCCACCGTTACCAAGTGATAAGGATTTAAAACAAAATGGACGTGGTTCATCAGATCTTTACTCATAGATGTTAGTGTAATTGTGACTAAATGGTTCGATAACAAACCAGTGCACATGGCTTCAAATTTTATGGGCGAAGGTGTTATTGACGAAGCTCGACGATACGATAAATCAACACGCTCATACCTAAATATTCCAAGACCAGAAGTTATCCAAAACTACAACGATGGACTCTTCGAGAAATAATGCATTTTTTGACAATACTGCAACGGCTTCCTGGCTGGAATATCGTAAAGATGCGCAAGCTGCATGCATTGATGAAAAAGATAAGTTTGATCCAGGGACGTAACAGTTATAACTTTTATTCAAAAAACTTATTGTTTTACAATTATTTCTTGTTTCAGTATTTTTAATTTTCTGTTTATTTGCTCTGTTTGATTTTTATTTTTAATTCAAACAAAAACAATCCAAATACGATTTTTATTTTTTCAAAAATAATAAAAGTTATTTTGTGAGTTTTTTTCTTTATCAAAAAATAACAGTTAAGAATATAAATCAATAGCCATAGAACCAATGACTTCAACAATTATAATATCCTGATGATGTCAACTAGTGTTAATAAAAGATTGAATAGTGATTTAAAGTGAGTAAATATGTATATTCCAGCAACTTCCGGCATTCGATTTAGGTCAATTTTCAATTTTTATTTTATTATCAAATATAAAAGTTAGTGCTTAATTTTTTCAAAAAAATCATTCTGTAACTTTTATAAAAAGTTTTAAAATAAAAATCAAAAAAACAACAGAAATTTATAGAGTAAAATATAAAAATTGAAAAAATTAAAATCTTTGCCAAACTTTGTGATTTTTTTGTGCAATATGATTTATAAAATATATGCATTATTGAAATATTATAATTAAATAAATTTGGGTGGTGACTTTTTTAGAATTATAACAGTTATTTTGGGTCTCTGGTTTGATCTTATGAATATTAGAATGCAGGTATGCTCGACCCTAGTTTTATTTGAAAAAACCGACCGTTCGAAAGGTTGGACGTCCCAAAACAATTCACTTTCAAGTAATCCACAAGACGACAAAAGACGTTATGTGCCACAAATTACAGACGTACGCTTAGATGGAGTTGGACATTTTCCAATTTTTGAAGATGCTTCTGCACCTGGACGTTATAAGATGCCAATATGTACAAAAAGAACTTATATAAAATGTGTGAAATGTAATGCCCACTTATGTATACAACGTGGAAATAATTGTTTCTTAAGTTATCATACACCTTAATAATAAAATAATTTTTCTTTACCTGATTTATCAGAATGTGATATATTTTGTTTTTTAAATAAATATTTAGAATACACATTTATTGTTTTTTTTTATTAAAAAATGAAGGTTTTATACAAAGATTGAAAATAATAAAAAAACGAGTAAAAAGGTTAAAGTCGGGCATGCCGACTATACAATACCCTACACCACTATGGTGTATTGTTTGGATCCGAAATTCGAATGGGTTAAAATGGGGCTTGTGTCAAAATTTTCTATAATGTGAGTCAGCGCACCAAATTTCATTAAAATATCTTAATATTTGCGACCTGCAGTTTGTAACCAAGCCAATTTTGGGGGGACCCTTATATGGACACTAGTTCTAAACATGGACCGATGTTCACCAAAATCAATAGGCTTCGTCCTTGGGCCAACATAGGTCTATGTACCAAATTTCATCAAAATATCTTAATATTTGCGACCTGCAGCGTATAAACAATATAATTTTGGTGGGACCCTTATATGGGCACTAGGTCTAAACATGGACCGATGTTCACCAAAATCAATAGGCTGCGTTATTGGGCCAACATAGGTCTGTGTACCAAATTTCATCAAAATATCTTAATATTTGCGACCTGCAGCGTATAAAAAGTATAATTTTGGTAGGACCCTTATATGGGCACTAGGTCTAAACATGGACCGATGTTCACCAAAATCAATAGGCTGTGTTATTGGGCCAACATAGGTCTGTGTACCAAATTTCATCAAAATATCTTAATATTTGCGACCTGCAGCGTATAAACAGTATAATTTTGGTAGGACCCTTATATGGGCACTAGGTCTAAACATGGACCGATGTTCACCAAAACCAATAGGCTGCGTTATTGGGCCAACATAGGTCTGTGTACCAAATTTCATCAAAATATCTTAATATTTGCGACCTGCAGCGTATAAAAAGTATAATTTTGGTAGGACCCTTATATGGGCACTAGGTCTAAACATGGACCGATGTTCACCAAAATCAATAGGCTGCGTTATTGGGCCAATATAGGTCTGTGTACCAAATTTCATCAAAATATCTTAATATTTACGACCTGCAGCGTTTAAACAGTATAATTTTGGTAGGACCCTTATATGGGCACTAGGTCTAAACATAGACCGATGTTCACCAAAATCAATACGCTGTGTTATTGGGCCAACATAGGTCTGTGTACCAAATTTCATCAAAATATCTTAATATTTGCGACCTGCAGCGTATAAACAGTATAATTTTGGTAGGACCCTTATATGGGCACTTGGTCTAAACATGGACCGATGTTCACCCAAACCAATAGGCCGCGTTATTGGGCCAATATAGGTCTGTGTACCAAATTTCATCAAAATATCTTAATATTTGCGACCTGCAGCGTATAAAAAGTATAATTTTGGTAGGACCCTTATATGGGCACTAGATCTAAACATGGACCGATGTTCACCAAAACCAATAGGCTGCGTTATTGGGCCAATATAGGTCTGTGTACCAAATTTCATCAAAATATCTTAATATTTACGACCTGCAGCGTATAAACAGTATAATTTTGGTAGGACCCTTATATGGGCCCTAGGTCTAAACATGGACCCATCACCAAAATCAAACTTGTTCGTCCTTGGGCCAACATTGTTCTGCGTACCAAATTTCATCAAAATATCTTAATATTTGCGACCTGTAGAGTGCGCACAAGATTGCATGGACAGACAGACGGACGGACGGACAGACGGACATCGTTAAATCGAAATAAAAAAAATTCTGAACCGATCGGTATACTATAAGGTGGGTCTACGACCAATATTTTTTGGTGTTACAAACATCAGCACAAACTTATAATACCCTGACCACATAGTGGTGTAGGGTATAATGAGTTCCTACAACCGTGTACATAAATTTTAAAGTGAAAAATGGGGTGGGGGAAAATTTTTTCTTTTGTAGTATACTAATTTAAGTATTCTAAATACGAATCAGGAGTCAAAAACATTATTTGTTCACAAACAAAAAGTCGGTAGTGAAAGGGTTAAAACACTTTATCACAAACATTTGATCTAGAAATATATAATTACACTGAAATGAAAATGTTGGGGATCTGGGGGATCTCAATTACATTTTAATTAAAATTACAGGTAATAAAAATGCTCAATTACAATTACAAGTAATTGTACAAGTAATTGTAACTGAAATTTAAAAAGAATCAATTATATTTACATGTAATTGTAATTGAAAATTTTGAATTACAAATTACATGTAATTGTAATTGAAAATGATTTCAGCCACAAATTTCAATTACATTTTCAATTAGAAATCTATAAAATGAATACGTCATGCTGGTTTGATCCCTAGCTTGGGCTTTTTTTGTCATTAATTTTTTTTGTTTTTAATTTTTGTCAACCCTACACCACTACGTGGAGAGGGTATAATAAGTTTTTGCTGATGTTTGCAACACCAAAAAATATTAGACCCTTTTAGTATACCGATCGACTCAAAATCACTTTTTGTTTCAATTTATCGGTGTCCGTCTGTCCGTCGGTCTGCCTGTCCATACTTTTTTGTGTGCATTCTACAGGTCGCAAATATTAAGATATATGTTGATGAAATTTGGTACACATCCTATTAATTTTGGTTAAAATCGGTCCATCTTTACACCTAGTGCCCATATGAGGGTCCCCCCAAAATTGGCTTGTTTACACGCTGCAGTTCGCAAATACGAAGATATTTCAATGAAATTTGGTACACAGACCTACGCCGGCCGAGGGACGAAGCCTATTGATTTTGGTTAATATCAGTTCATGTTTAGACCTAGTGCCCATATAAGGATCCCCCGAAAATTGTTTTTTTTACACGCTGTAGGTCACAAATACGAAGACATTTAAATGAAATTTAGTTCGCTGACTCACGTGGTCCCAGGGACAAAGTCTATTGATTCTAGATAGGATCGGTCCTTGTATTTTCAATTTTCTCTTCTCTTATAATTTTATAAAAAAATTTGACACAAGTCCGTTTTAACCCATTTGAATTTCGGATCCAAACATTAGTTAGTTAGCTTTTAACCAGACTGGTGTAAGATATTATATAGGCGGCATTCCCGACTTTAACTTTTTTACTCGTTTTTTACTAATTTTACCCAATTGGTAAATTTAGCAAACGTTTTTAGAATTTTTTCATAATTGAGAGCAAATGCTCTTATATCCAGTTAAAATTTGTCATACTGTGCCAAAATAAGTGGCTACAAGTTGTTAGATTGTTAATGATTTTTGTAATTAAATAAGTTGTAGCGCGTAAGCTAGACCGCTTATAAAAACGACTTCATCTAACAAAAATAACTACTACTGACGCTTAATTGTAAGTTGTGAAACATTTTTGTTTCAATATATAACTGCTTATTTGATAACACAGTAAAAAGAAATAAGACAAATTTTTTGCATCGCCGTACTTTATTTTCCAATCTACGGTGCAGATTTTCCGCGGAATGCCTTTAAAGTTTAGCGATTTTGCATTTAGTTTTTTATATACTAAAATTTTCAAATACAATCAGTAAACATTTTTTGTAGCGAAATGTAAGCAAAGGACCTGTATTCATATTTATGATTAAAATTTGATGCACAAAACTTGATGTTAAAACCACTGTTCGCGTTTTATATGGATTTTTACAGATTTAGTAAATTGAATCACAAAAGCGACCTTAATAAATGTTATGGCTTAGTAACGAAGCAATTAAAAGGAAAATATTTAAACAAAAAAAAATGTATTCATCTAAAGTGGCCTATACGTTAAAATCGCGATTTTTCAAAAATTTTATATGGCACCATAGCTTTTCAAGTTGCCCCCAAAGTCCAACTTTTAGTATAATATGGGGTCACCTATAAAAAATGATCCTGCAAAATTTTAAGCAAGTTTCCATTTGCAAAAGACCGATATAGATGAATACATTTTGTTTGTTAAAATATTTGCCTTTTATTTGTTTCTTTACTAAGCCATAACATTTATTGCTTTCAGTGATTCACAGCGAACAGTGGTTTCAATATCAAGTTTTGTGCATCAAGTGCTTAACCTTAACAGGCGCGGATACAAGGGGGGTCTATGAGGGCTAAAGCCCCCCCCCCCCACTTGAGGACAAAAAAAAAAAGATTCTTGGATTCAAGAATTCGGTTTGTTCATGAAACCTGACAGATTCTACATTTTTTCAAAAGATCCTTAAATTTTTTTATAAATAGCTTTTTTATAGATTTAATATGAAACCATTTATTTACCATTTTATTGCATTTTACTGAAAAACTAATAATCAGGGCCAGTTTTATTGTGAGAACTAAGATCGATTTCAAACAAAATTACTTACTAAAAAAATATTTAAGAAAACAATCGTGCTTAGTTCTGACTATAAAACTGGCCCTTTTATTTTAAAGTGAGATCTATTTTTTTTTAACTTAGGTGCCCTTTTATTAAAACGTCTTAAGTATATTTCTTAATTAATTTTTAAAATTTAATGGTCTTAGGATGACCGTAAGTAATGCTCAGAAACACTTTAAAATCGTAGAATCTCTGAAAACAATTTCACTTAAATATTTGGTTTTACTTAAGTGTTTACAATTATATCGGCCTTCATATTTTTTGATATGAAAATTCTTATATTCTAAAACTTTTTCCAAAGAATTTCTTCATATTTCAATAAATTGTAGACATACAGTAAATTTGACTTAGCTGCACAACCAACTTTTGCAAGAATTTTTGTGCAGGTAAGCCAAAAACGCAGCTAAGTCAAATTGTTTACCTGCCTTAATGTGCAGGTATATCAATACAGACTCAAAACAAATGAAGCTAATGATGACAACTTTGTGCTTTGCACCAAATCTTGCGATTTTTATGGTTAAAAAACGACTAATATGGTTAAAAAACTACAATTTAAGGCATCTGAATCTCCATTCTGTTTCCTATAAAAATAATATTTAAATTTTAAACGCCTTTTATAAAACAGAACGCTAATTTTTGTGATTATATCAGTATAAAAGTTTGTTATTTAGCGATATTTTTTCTTAAAAAGTGCTCAGATTCTGTGCTGCGATTTCTAAACTTATATATGGCAAAATTTGATAGTTAACGGAAAAATTTGTTGGATATAGAAAAATATATCGTTCAGTTATTAAATATATTAGAAAATTCTTTTAAGTTTATGTTACAAATTTTTTGGTTAACCCATACATTTTCAAAACAACTTAAACTCAACTTAACTTTTAGGTGGTTCTTATAAAAAATTACAGAATAAGTTTTATGGTTATCCATTAAACACATAGACGACTGCGGCTACACGACTACAAATGCTGCTGGCTGCAATTGTAGTCGTATAGTCAGCTACTTAATTTTTTTGAAAACGACAGCAACATAGTAAAAAGCTGATCCTAAAAATTTGACGTTTTGATAAATATTAATCTTTTTTGGTTTGTGCTTCTAATGGCTGAGGAATATTTAGTTAATTTTGTAAGATCCATTTTTTTTTACAAAACAACACAATAAAATTACCCAGCAAAAATAAATGGAATGACTTCTAAATGAAGCACTTCCTTCATTACATCACAAAGAATTACTCCCTTAGGAATGGGTTTTAAACAATATCTAATGTTGCAATAAATATATGCTAGTCAGAAGTTCTTTTTCTTGGGTGATAAGAAGTTAATATTTTGTATGGGGGTTGCATAGGAACGTGCTGGCACAGAAATCAGAGGGTTGCTGATCAAATTTTTACTAAATGTATTTAGAAACTATATATAACAGAAAAAGAAAAATCCTATAAACATTTTAGTTAGAACTAGTAAAAATAAGTTAAAAATTGCTTTGCAGAAAAAACAATTTTCTATCTACTAATATGCTGCAAAATTTTTTACGGATTTTATTGAGGTAATTCGTATTAAAAGTTAACTTAAGTTAACCAAAATTTTGTAAATTTAACAGTTTTAGTTTTCCTTCTTATCTCACTAGTATTTAGCAAAAAACAATCTGCTAATATCAGCAGTTTTTTTGCAAGGTCATTTTTAATTACATAATTTTTAGTAGCTTTTTCTCCTATTTTTACAGCTTTATTTCTGAGTGTATTATTTTTATAAAAAAAAAAACACACTTTAAATAAAACAACTTTATATATTTTCCAATATGTTATATATTTTTGTTAATAAAAATAGAAAGAAATAAATATAACAATTTACTGAACAAGACTGCTAAAAGTCAGCTCTCAATTAGAACAACCCGAGTAAAAAAGAGTATATATAACATATATTTTTTAATATTAAAATATATTATAATATAAAATATTGTATGCGACCTTATATGTTTTTATATGATGATATAGAGCAATTCCATATGAAAGCGATCACCTTTTGGACGACCCCTCTCCGATTCTAAAATAAATAGTCTCAATCGATTGCCCAGCAAAAAATAATGTACCTACATATTTTTTTTTTTTTATAGTGACTGGTTTAGTGGTGGTGTACACCACTGTCATGTGACAAAATTGAAGAATTCTTCATAAGGGACCTCATTGAAAGTTGTTTTAAAAAAAAACTACTAAAGCGATGGCAACGAGTGATAGCTCGTTGGAAAGGTATTGAATCAGGCTTTAATTGAAAAATAAAATTTTCCTAATTTTTCTCAGAAATTTACCTTTTTTCCCATGAAAATTAAATTTTCCGATTTTCCACAGAAGCTCCTAAATTTTCCGGCTAATTTTTTTTTTTTTGGATTCCTCATAATTTTTGCTTTAAGAATCAGCAATAAAAAAATGGGCCCCGACTCCTTGTTTGGACAGGAGAGGAGCATTTAAGAGACCTCCTTGTTCTCATTGTTTTTATATTTTTTATAATTGAATTATTTGTAATTATTTAACATTGCTTTATTTTATTATTAAAAATACATTTTAAAAATTATTTTACAGTTAAAAATACATTTATGAAGAAAAAATCTTTCTTATTTTGCTGCTTATACTTAATTACAATATTTATTAAAAATTTCAATTGTCTTGGCATCATTATAAAATTAAAGTAACTTTAAATTTAGCACGTCGGCAGACGAAGAGTACCGCTTTACATTAATTGACATATCAGAAATATTTGGTATGAAGCAATGAAACTTTTGCGTTCCAGTTATAGTTTTGACATTATTATATCTGTTTTGAATTCGTCGCTCCATGGCATCGTGTTCTTTTTGAGTGCATAAAACTGTGTTAATGGCAATTTCCTTGCTTTGAATCCACGAAAACAAATGTTGTACATTTAAGATCTGGTCAGTATATGGCCTTTGCAATCTTGCCTTAGTCGCCATGCGTTTTAGGGTTCCCCCTAATGCATCGCATGGGCCCTTACCGTGGGACGTCGCAAAAAAGTGCCACTCGACCTTGCAGTTTTTGTTCAAACTCTAGCTCGTCAATCTTCGGACAATTGTCGCATTTGGACAGATGACAATTTTCCGTGGACCGACTTCGACAGGAGGTCCCTATATGTTTCAATTTCACCGTGAAATACTTTCAATTTCTTGCATGGAAAGAACATTAATTTGATGTTTTGATGAAACATGCAAACGCAGACTGAATGCGTTCCGTGCCTGTCTAATGCCAGCACGCATTCTTTTGGTCGTAGGATGGCAAACTTAGAAAATCCCACTTTTTCTGCTGGGTATTTCTCTTTGAACTGATGGTATGCTTCGGATAGATTACATAATAATAATCTGCGCTGCTTGTGTACTTTTTCTCCATCTTCACGTGTGATAACATAGTCACGTGTACCTGGGCAGGCGCGGCTGTTGTCATCATTGCAGTAAAAATCTTGAATCAATTTCACCGTTGCTTCGCTGAGGGTCCTTGAGCCAAAGTTCTTGGTGGGAGTCGCCAATGTGCCCTTCTGTCGAACTAATTCTTTGCTTCTTCTCGCGATGTAAAAAGATGTTTGAAACTGTTCAGAAATCTTGCGTATAGACAATGATTGAGGCAGCACAGATAAAATGAGATATTTCTCCGGAAAAGTGGTCGCTAAATTGAATTTTCTTTTCAACTGCTCAATCATTTGTTTGCCGTCATCAACGTCATCTGCTTGACTGCATTCGTTATCAGAGCCTTCATCAAATATTGTCGCGATTGCACTCATAACCTTGCCTTTTTTCTCTTTCCTGTATTTTTCACTTCGCAACTTTCTTTTTGTAATAGGCGATTCACCTAAAGTGGTAATAGCCTCATTCAAAGGACTCAAAGACATATTGACGATCGGAATGTCTGCCTCACTATCAGATGAAACATTTTGTTCAATTGTCATTTCACTCTCGGATTGTGGTTGCATTTGTTTCAATGCATTTGCTTGTTGAGACAAATCGATTTTACACTTGGGGCAAATGAATTCTGCTTCTTCACCGTATTGTATATGGTGTTTTTTTAAGCTAGATAGAACTTTAAATTGTAAAAAGTAACACAAAAAATTAAATTTTGATGAAACATTTTTTTTTATTTGTTTCAGTATACTCTGACAAATCATCATGAATAGACTCACGCTTGAACAACGCTACGAAATTATCCAAATTTACTTTGAAAATCAGTCGTCGATTCGCGCAACTTATAGACGCAAAATTGTGTTCAGCGATGAGGCGCATTTTTGGCTTAACGGGTTTGTTAATAAGCAAAATTGCCGCATATGGAGTGAGACCAATCCACAAGAGACCCTACAGACTCCATTACATCCAGAAAAATGCACCGTTTGGTGCGGTTTTCACGCTGGTGGCATCATCGGACCTTATTTCTTCAAAAATGAGGCCGGAGCTCGCGTTACGGTCAATGGAGATCTATACCGCACCATGATCAATGATTTTTTGTTTGAAAATATGGATGACATTGATCCGGAGGAGATGTGGTTTCAACAGGATGGCGCTACGTGCCATACGGCGAACGCAACCATCGACTTATTGAAATCAAAATTTGGCGATAAGTTGATTTCGAGAAATGGACCTGTCAATTGGCCTCCAAGGTCGTGCGATTTGACACCTCTCGATTATTTCCTGTGGGGCTACGTGAAGTCACTGGTTTATGCTGATAAACCAGCAACAATTGATGCCTTGGAGGACAGCATTGTTCGTGTTATTCGTGACATACGGCCAGCAGTGCTCGAAAAAGTGGCCCAAAATTGGACGTCCAGAATGCGCTTCGTCAAGAACAGCCGCGGTGCCCATATGCCCGAAATCATTTTCAAATGTTAATGTCACGTACTGATCTTTCCAATAAAAAAAAAATTTTGATTACAATTTAATTTTTTGTGTTATTTTTTACAATTTCAAGTTCTATCGGGCTTAAAAAAACACCCTTTATATTTAATTCATTCATGTATCACTTCGAAACACCAGTTAATTTTAATACTTTTATCTTTTTCGAACGATGTCCACTCTTGTTAAACGGATTGCAGCAAAATTTATTCATTTTACTTTAAATTGTCTTTACAGCTTCACACTTTACTTTACAAAAAAAACACTTTAACACTTTCACGTTTAGTATTCAACTAAAATTTGACTCAGAGTGTGTGAAGTATTTATTAATATTTTTTGGTAAAAAATAGGTAAAAAAAAATAAGCGATATTTGCTTTTCTTTAATAGGAAAATTTGCGTGAACTACTGGTCATAAAATGTTTTTTAAAGAGGGACTTAATTGGTTACTGCCAATAAGCCGACCACAGGTCATAAAATGTTTTGTAAATTTTTTAAATTACCAGGTAATAAATATTTCGCCATATTTATGGAAAATCCGTGTTTTATGACTTGTTTCTGCACGTGTCATTTTAGGCGAAATATTTATTACCTGGTAATTTAAAAAATTTACAAAACATTTTATGACCTGTAGCCTCAGTCGGGTTTGGTGTGCCATTACATGCCACTGCTGCTATTATCCATGGATTTATGGCCGATCTTGTGAAGGCAGGCAGACCATATTCACTACACACTCAACTTGGGGCTCTTAAAAAAAATAGATTTTTTCTTCATAAATGTATTTTTAACTGTAAAATAATTTTTAAAATGTATTTTTAATAATAAAATAAAATAATGTTAAATAATTACAAATAATTCAATTATAAAAAATATAAAAACAATGAGAACAAGGTGGTCTCTTAAATGCTCCTCTCCTGTCCAAACAAGGAGTCGGGGCCCATTTCTTTATTGCTGATTCTTAAAGCAAAAATTATGAGGAATCCAAAAAAAAAAAAAATTAGGCGGAAAATTTAGGAGCTTCTGTGGAAAATCGGAAAATTTAATTTTCATGGGAAAATTTAATTTTCATGGGAAAAAAGGTAAATTTCTGAGAAAAATTAGGAAAATTTTATTTTTCAATTAAAGCCTGATTCAATACCTTTCCAACGAGCTATCACTCGTTGCGATCGCTTTAGTAGTTTTTTTTTAGTAGTTTAAAACAACTTTCAATGAGGTCCCTTATGAAGAATTCTTCAATTTTGTTACATGACAGTGGTGTACACCACCACTAAACCAGTCACTATAAAAAAAAAAAAAAAATATGGAGGTACATTATTTTTTGCTGGGCAATCGATTGAGACTATTTATTTTAAAATCGGAGAGGGGTCGTCCAAAAATTTGCCAATTTTGATCGTTTTCATATGGAATTGCTCTATATAAGAAAATTTTCTAGAAATTTTCTCATATCTAATCATATTAAATAATATATCAGTATTTATTTTATTGCAAAATGTATATATAGGAATATATTATTGATAAAACCGTTAAAAATTTTATATACAAATAGATACGAAAAATATTTTTAATTTTATTTTATATATAACTATATTGTCGGATTGCCTGCAAGTAGTGTCATGTGTTCAGGAGGGCGAAAAAACTGATTTATATTATCCTTTTAATATATTTCATTGACATCATATGCCTTAGTAATGATTGTAGTAAATAAGGTCGTGAATCATTAGGGCATATGATGTCAATAAAATATCTTAAAAGGATAATATAAATCAGTTTTTCGCTCTCCTGAAAACCTGTTAAAACAAAAAACATAGCATAACTTGCAGGCAAGCCGACGATATAGTAGTTAATCTCAGACCCAAGTTTGAGATTAACTAATATATTTGAGATTAATATAATATTTTATCAAAAACATATTTCTTATATATTTTACTCAATTTTTTCATTGAATTAATATTTTCTGAGCTTTTTGTTACTTCTTTTTGTTACTTTAAAAAAATTAACATTTAAAATCAAGGCCCGTGTCGTAATGGGTTAATAAGTCTAGGCATGTTGCATATCATTGGTAAGGTATTTCAAGTAGCTTTTTCAACGATATATATATTTTGTTCTGGTCCGATAAGTTTTGAGTGGAGAAATAAGCCATTGAATATTGTTGTAGATCAACTTCAGCTCCATAAATCGGGAACTATGAGCCTCCAACAAAAAAGAAGTGCATTAAAATTTTATGTAAAATAAAAAAGCTTAACATATTTGAAAAAAATTTGTAAGTTCAAAGAAAATTTCCATATTTCATAAAAAATGATCTAGTCTTTAAATAATAACGGATTTATGTATATATTAACGTCTTTAATAGTTACTGATTATCAGGGCAAGTTTTTTTTGGAATTTGCCATTAAATGCCACTTTTGCCATTTTTTCACTTATTTTCTAAAAATGCCATTTTTACAAATTCTGGCTAAAAAACCATTTTGTCTATTTTTTTTTTAGACTTTTCATTAAAAAAATTATATACAATTCAGTAAAACCTCAATCTTTGTAAATAAAATAATTTGAAATTGACAAAAAAACGATATTTTTTTTTTTTTAATATTCATTAAAATTTCAGATTTTTTTTAAATCATACTAATATACGCGAATGCACTTTAGCAGTTCAATGGTAAATTCCTTCATTACTGTATTTTTTTAAAAACATTCAGAAAAACACAGGGTTGGCAGGCAATACCGCTAAAATACCGTTATCGATTCAAAACCTTTTCAACCTTTAAACAATAAGTTCTTTTACAACATTTTTTTTCGTTGTCTCTTTTAGGCGATATGGGCTAAAATCGGTTAAGAGGGAATCTCGAAAACTTGCTCATAAAAATTAGTAGGTTTAAGCATAAATTATTTCTCTTACCAAGATGTAATTACAATAAAAAATTACATTTTTAGTGCTTTTACTAAAGAGAATGTAGCGGTTTTCGTTTTTCGAAAAATGCGAAATTGAGCGAAAACGCACCTCAACTTCAATGTATATTATTCAAACTTATAGGCTTTGCTACTTATACCAAATATATTCTTTTTACCAAATTTCAAAAAAATCCGTCCATTAGTTTTCAAGTTAAGGCGATGTCTTTTAAAGGTATCCTTATGGAATCCTGTGTGTCCTTGGACAAAAGTAAGGAATTTTTTGAAGAGTATAAGCTTCGATCTTACTTTGTTTTCATTATCAATTGTTTTAGTCAATTAAAATAAGTTTTTAAGATTTTTGAAAATTTTGTTTGTTTTAAAATATCTATTTTTCGAAATTTTACGAAATTTAATTTTTGACACTTTCTCGCTTCTAAACCGTACACTGTATACAAAAAAATTCTTCAAGAAAAATTTTGTAAATTTTGTTTTCTATTGGAAAACCTTAATTTCTTATTATAAAATACTCATTTGGCGCATTTGTGGTCAATTTAATATACCCCGCCTGGAGGCGGGCTTGCCGGTTAGAGGGTTAAATATCGTTACCCCTAAACTACCGTTACCATTATTTTTAATTTTCTGCTTTTCGTAATTGCATGTGGTTATTCAGTATTTTTCGTACATAAATTTGGTAAATTGGTTCTGTTTTTAATCTCGTTTTTTTATAAAAAAAAATGCGGGATGCACCGAAATAACTGACTACCGTTATCCTTAAAATACCGTTACCGAAATAAATGAAATACCGTTAACCTTAAAATACCGTTACCGAAATAATCAAAAAACCGTTATCCTTAAAGTACCGTTACCAAAATAACTGAAAACCCGTTATCATTAAAATACCGAAATAAATGAAATAGCGTTACCCTTAAAATACCATTACCGAAATAATCTAAAATAGCGTTACCCTTACCGATAACCGCATCGTTTCGGTTATCATCCGTGGAAAAACACTTAAATAAGTGTGCTATTTTTGCGTTTTTTGTGCTAATTTTACTATTTTTTCGTGCTATTTTGCCTGCCAATTTCAACTTTCTTTGTGCCATTTGTGCTGATAGTCAGGCATGTGATGAATATCGAAAACGATCTGCTTTTCAATGGTTAATATTTTATACCAATTATTGTTTATTTCCTAATTTAGATGTCCGGAGCAAATAAAACGATAAATAATAATTTGAACCCAATTTGATTTTTGCGAAACAAATTATTCGAGATTGAAAAATTGTTCGTTATCGTTTTCGATTTTCATCACACCCCTGAGTGTGTAGGACCTGAAATCCTTATGCCCTCCAATACAAAGTTTTTTTAATGATTTAAATTTAATCATATCGTATTGTATTAACTTATATCCAATTTGATAGGGACAAAATTCGGATATAAGTTTATCATTTGATATAACTTTGTATCCTTGTAAATACAATTATATCCGATTTGATACAATTTAATACAACCATTTTTCGGATGAAATTATATCCAGTTACATATTGCAAATATATCCATTCACATATAATTTTATATACATTTTTTTACTCGGGAAGCCATATCATAGGGGGTAGAACGTCAGCTTGAAATGCCAACGAGTGTGGGTTCAAACCACACACGATGCATGATGTTTTTTTTTTTTTTTTAATTAAATTAAAATGCAAACAAGTGAAAATGAACTTCCTTTTCATCGGTTCAAATATACATAATTTGTTTCAAAAAAGAACAACTTCCCTCCTATGACAAGCCAATGTTAAATTCATCAGTGAAAACCACAAATTATCACTACTCCCTGTTCATCTGTTGTTATGTTTTTACTACTTCTTTTTCCTGGGTATTTCCAAATATAAATTAATGATACCTTCAAACAATTGTAAAATATAAACAGCTGTTTCTTCAGTGTTCCCATAACGGTGATTTTCTAGTCAGAACTAGCGATTTTATTTCGCCTCTAGCGGGAAAAATTGTCCTATTTTACATATTTTGTTATATTGGCAACACTATTTTTGTTTTGTAGCCAACAAAAATAGAAATTATCCTAAGTTGACTACAGCGGCAAAAGTAGTCGTGTAGCCGTGTAGCTGTGTTATTGTCAAAATAATCGTTTTCACATAAACGTGTGTATTTTATTTTTGACAGGCTGTAGTCGTGTAGCTGCAGTCGTCTATGTGTTTAATGCATTACCTAACCGACAGTTGCCTTAAGTTAGACCATACATGAGAATTTTTCATTACCATTGAAATTTCATTACCATTAGTTCATACTAATGACAATGAAAAAAATTTCATTACTATTTAATGGTAATGAAATATTTTTCATTAGAAAAATCATTACTAATGGTAATGAAATTACACTAGTGTATAAAAAATCTAATTACAATTGATTAAAAACCATTTGTTTACAAAAAAATTCAGGCAAATTAAAACGAACAACGGGTTTGGCCGGGGAAGTTACAAAACATAATTTTTTAAGGAGGATCCATTCCAATCCGTTAAATTTTACCTGGATACAAATAACAATGGAATGGAAAGTAATATTTAATTTCAAATGATAATGAGCCTGAATGAACTTATTCCATCTTCGATTTCGGCGAGTTTTACTCCATTTTTACGTTTTCCTGTCAATGGCAATTATTTTTTTTAATTTATTCATTATCAATGGTAATAAAATTTAAAATCATTGTCATTAATCAATGAAATAAAATTTTAGAATCATTACCATTAATTAAAAAAATGGTAATGAAAATAATTTCATTACAATTGATATCAATGCAATGGTAATGAAATCATCAATTAATTAGTCCACCTAATTAATTAGTCCCATGTATGAGTTAGATATATTAACAAAATCGTTAATAAGATAGAGAACAGCACTCATGAAGCAGATTTTTACTGAAAAAAACAAAGTAGAGATACAACCTTGCGGTTGCGGCTGCGGATTCCGCTGCGGAGAAAAAAAAAACAAATTAAATTACTGCAGCTGCGGTGACGGTTGTTATTATACATACATTCACACTTTCTTTACATTTATTTGTGAGTACATTTAGTGTATGTGTGGAGAGCACCAGCGATGGGAAATGAGGTTTTTGTTTCAGTATAGAAAAAATTTTAATTTTTTTCTAGTAAAGTGTTGTTTTTTCAAACGCGTCTTATAGACCAAATACAATTAATATTGTCATTAATGTATTTTTATTAATTCTAATTTAGTAGGTTTGAGGTTAAGAAGAAGAATAAACCTTCCTCAAAAGTTATAAACACATTAAATTTGCAAATCAGACTAGATCTAGTTTCTGCCTTTTTATGGACAGGCTTCATCAGTGATCTTCCATTAAATTGTATTATTGTTTATATTTTTATTGTCAGATTGTCTCTATATGAATAATTTCAGAAGTGATCAAACAGACATATACAAACATTCTACTTCAGATTTTCTCTGTTTATCTTCTTATTTCCTCCGTGTCACCTTTTCACAAATATTGCCACATTGACGTATGGTTTGTACGTACAAGTGCAGGCAATTTGTGTATATTGGAGACGGACAGCCAACAGGGCATTGTTTATTTTTTATAGTAAAGTGTTGTTTTTTCAAACGCGTCTTATAGACCAAATACAATTAATATTGTCATTAATGTATTTTTATTAATTCTAATTTAGTAGGTTTGAGGTTAAGAAGAAGAATAAACCTTCCTCAAAAGTTATAAACACATTAAATTTGCAAATCAGACTAGATCTAGTTTCTGCCTTTTTATGGACAGGCTTCATCAGTGATCTTCCATTAAATTGTATTATTGTTTATATTTTTATTGTCAGATTGTCTCTATATGAATAATTTCAGAAGTGATCAAACAGACATATACAAACATTCTACTTCAGATTTTCTCTGTTTATCTTCTTATTTCCTCCGTGTCACCTTTTCATTTTAACTTCTGCAAGTATCATTAAATAAAATGAGTAATAAACATGAAAAACAATGATTTTTCAAAATAAAAGTTCAAACGTTTCAACTTTTCCATCTCTGAACATCATCAAATATAGGGATTATTTTTTGAAAATATGGGAACATTGAAGCGAGAGTGAGAATGAAAATATGCGAGTATGAGAGAAAACGTAAAACTCCATATAAAAAAAATAAACGCACAACAAGCCGCAAGGTTGTATCTCTAGTCTTAACATTAAAAAAATATCGAAAGGGCGTTTAACAGATTTTCTCGATTTTTTTTTGATAACATCATTAGACAAAAGGACCGGCTGTTCAAAAAGCGACGGAAAAGCACTGGAGAAACAAAATTTTTGCACGTTGGCAAAACGCTGGCAAAACCAATAAATAGGTTGTCTGGAAATATATTTTCCAAAATAAAATTTAAAAAAACCCAGTCAGAAATCGCCAGTGGTACAAAAAATCAACACTGGCATACCACTGGGTAACCACGGTATTAAAAATAAATGACTGGCATAACACTCATTTGGGATGCTTTGCCAACATTTGCAAAAAGCGTTATACCAGTATTTGTTTTACAAAAATTTTGGTGGTTTATAAAAAAAAACCACTGGCAAAGAATTGGCTTAGAGTGATATGCCAAAGTTTGCAACCAGTGATTATCCAGTGCTACCTAGCCAATGCTACTAGTGGTACAAAAATCAATTCACTGGTAGACCAATGATTTTATAAAAATGCTGGCGATTCGTTATAAAAGGTTTGTAGTCAGAAGGTCAGAAGGTAGTTGTCCAGTTGTTATCACTCATTTATGTGTTTAGCCACCAAGTATTATATGTGTCGTTAGCTCAGTAGGTTGATCAATCGCCTGCCAATCTGACGGCCTGTGTTCAAATCACGGCAGGACCAAAAAAATACATACCCGAGTAAAAAAGTTTATATAAAATTATATGTGAATGGATATATTTGCAATATGTAACTGGATATAATTTCATCCGAAAAATGGTTATATTAAATTGTATCAACTCGGATACAATTGTATTTAAAAGGATACAAAGTTATATCAAATGATAAACTTATATCCGAATTTTGTCCCGATCAAATTGGATATAAATTAATACAATACGATATGATTAAATTTAAATGATAAAAAAAACTTTGTATTGGAGGGCAGCAGGATTTTGGGACCTACACACTCTGGGTGTGATGAAAATCGAAAACGAAAAGTTTTTCAATCTAGAATAATTAGTTTCGCGAAAATCAAATTGGCTTCAGATTATTATTTATCGTTTTATTGGACTCCGGACATCTAAATTAGGAAATAAAAAATAAATGGTATTGTACAGATTGTAAAATATTAACCACTGATAATCAGATCGTTTTCGATATTCATCACATGCCTGACTATTAGCCGAGGGCTACTGTCGATAATAAGTAACTATTAAAGACGTTAATGTATAAATCCGTTATTCTTTAAAGACTAGAATTTTTGTTATCAAATATGGGAATTTTCTTTGGACTTAAAATTTTTTTTTTAAATATGTTAAGCTTTTTTTATTTTGAATAAAATTTTAATGGTTAGCCCGGCAATGCACTTCTTTTTTATTGAGGCTCATAGTTCCCGATTTGTGTAGATGAAGATGATCTACAATAATATTCAATGGCTTATTTCTCCACTCAAAACTTATCGTAACAGGACAAAATATAGATATCGTTGGAAAGGCACTTGAAATACTTTTCCAATGATATGCAACATGCCAAGACTTATTAACCCAATACGAGCCGGCCCATGGTTTTAAATGTTAATTTTTTTAAATTAAAAAAAAACTTTTAGAAGTAAAAAAAGCTTAGAAAATATTAATTTAATGAAAAAATTGAGTAAAACATATAAAAAAATTGTTTTTGATCAAATAACAATACTTACCTGCAAGTAGTGCTATGTTTTTGGTTTTATCAGGTTTTCAGGAGAGCGAAGAAACTCATTCATATTATTCTTTTAAGATATTTTATTGACATCATATGCCCTAATGATTCACGACCTTATTTACTACAATCATTATTAAGGCATATGATGTCAATCAAATATATTAAAAGGATAATATAAATCAGATTTTTCGCCACAGAAAAAACACATAACATTACTTGCATGCAAGCCGATGATATTGTTATACAAAAAATAAATTAAAATTAAAATTAAAGCAAATACTGATATATGATTTAATATGATTACATATGAGAAAAATTTCCTAAAAATGTTCTAATATATCATCATATAAAAACATATAAGATCGCATACAATATTTTATATTATCAAATATTTTAATATTAAAAAATATATGTTATATATACTCTTTTTTACTCGAGTATTCTGCTTTTTTTTTGGATTTAATAAATCCACAATAAAAGCACAAATATATGAAACAGCCTATTAATTTAATATCAGAAAAAAATACGAATGAAAATTAAAAGAAAAACAAAAAAATTTAAAAACTAACAAATAAAAGGTTTTTATTAAATTTTTTTTATGAAATATGTTTAGAAAAAAAACTGCACCTCACCAAATACATATTTTCCATCTTGGACATGGAGAAATACCTCAATTGGAAATGGCAATTTTTCACTCTACTGTAAGTAAGTTAATTAAATCCAATTAGTGAATATTAAATATTGCAATGGAATTTTTCAATTGTATAAAAATATAAATTGAAATGATAAAACTGAAAAGGCAGACTGTCTATCGCTGTTTTATATAAAATATAATTAAAACTTAAAAGTTAAAGTAAAATCCTTCATCATCGAATTCGGTATTAAAAATTAGGGTGAAAGAAGTGTCGGATAGGAAATTGTTTTTAAAATACGAAGCATCTTACCCCATCTGTTGAGCACTTTTAGAACTACTTTTTGGATTTATTAAATCCAAGTGATTTGAAAATACGGCTATTATTTTCAAAATTTAATTTAATGTAATTTATGTTTCCCTGTCTTTGTTTTAAATCAGAGACCCAAAATAACTGTTATATTTCTAAAAAAGTCACCACCCAAATTTATTTAATTATAATATTTCAATAATACACTATATTTTATAAATCATATTGCACAAAAAAGTCACAAATATTGGCAAAGATTTTAATTTTTTCAATTTTTATATTTTACTCTATAAATTTCTGTTGTTTTTTTGATTTTTATTTTAAAACTTTTTATAAAAGTTACAGAATGATTTTTTTGAAAAAATTAAGCACTAACTTTTTTATTTGATAATAAAATAAAAATTAAAAATTGACCTTAATTGAATGCCGGAAGTTGCTGGAATATACATATTTACTCACTTTAAATCACTGTTCAATCTTTTATTAACACTAGTTGACATCATCAGGATATTATAATTGTTGAATTCATTGGTTCTATGGCTTTTCATTTACATTCTTAGCTGTTATTTTTTGATAAAGAAAAAAAATCACAAAATAACTTTTATTATTTTTGAAAAAATAAAAATCATGTTTGGATAGTTTTTGTTTGAATTAAAAATAAAAATCAAACAGAGGAAATAAACAGTAAATTAAAAATACTCAAACAAGAAATAATTGTAAAACAATAAGTTTTTTGAATAAAAGTTATAACTGTTACGTCCCTGTTTTAAATCGATGTTAAACCACTGTCATTTGATATGTTAAATTTTTAATAGAAAACTTTGATTTTGTCAAATACACATCAAAATATGATTTAAATACACCTATTACACAGTACAACAAAATAAGAAAAATTTGATGCATCGGGGTTATGACACATCATTTCTAATAGACTTTGGGACGCATGTTACGAATATGGCAATTAGACCGTACCGCAAAAAAAGTTCGCCGTACACCCTCCAATATGAAGTATTTTTCCAAGGCAATTTAAAAAAAAATTTTTTTTTTGCCGAACGTAGGGGTCTTTTTTTAATTTTTTGGGGTCTTCTCGAGAGAAAAACATCGATGTATCATAATTTAAGATCCGACTGTAAATGACAAAGATATAACGAAAAATGTAAAATGTCGACCCCTATGTTCGGCAAAAAAATTTTTTTTTGAAACCTTGCAAAAATACTTCATATTGGGGGGAACGGCGCACTTTTTTTTTGCCTGTAAGGTGGTACGCTCTAATGGCCATAGAATTTTAAAGTTGCCTATAGTATAAGAAATATTTGCAAAAACGATTTTCGAGGAAAATTAAATTTTTTAATAGAAATACAAAAATTAAAGTAATAAAGCTATTTTTTGCAAAATTTTAAAATGATGCAACATGCCTTCAATTTGATATATTGCACGTTTTGAAAGCTGCGTAATATCCCCCCCCCCCCCCCCAGCAAAATTATTTAGAACAGGTTACCTCTGAATCTGTTCTAGAACAGCTCTTTTTACCACCGGTTCCATGGAACCAGTTCTAGAATTGATTCCTGGGATTCTAAATATAAGGTTTTATTGTCGCAGAATCAATTATATAACTGGTTCTAGAACCGGTTCCAAAGCAACCTGTTCTAGTTTGGAAGAAAAGAACCTGTTGCTTTTGGGACAAACTCAAACAAAAATCACCGATGATAGAACATAAATTAGAACAGGTTGCATGCAAGGCTGGGCCTATACGCGTATTTAAAGTTGAAATTTCCTTTTTTTACCCGATTTCGTTAATAAATAATCTGCGATGAAAGGAATATCCAATACTTGAATTTGTACCTTCAGTAAACATCTCATGTTACTTAATTTATCAAAAAAAATTCCGCGTTTTCTGTTTTAATTTTAAGTTAGAATTGACTAAAACTTAAAAGGATGAACTATTTTAATACCTAAAAATTAAGGAGTCTGTGAGAAATCTTAAATTATAAAAAACAGATAAAACCATTTAGAAATGTAAAACATATGTTTTCTAATAAATTTCAACGAAGTTTAAGATAATTGAGGTGCAAATTACTAAAAAATAACGATTTTAAAAGATGCGTGTTCAAAAATCTACTTTTTTTGCTTTTAGCATAATAAATACATATCAAATTAATTTGAAATAAACAATATATAAAATGTCTGTTTGTCTACATTTATAGTAAAAAATAGTAAACTTGGAAAGTACGAAAGTATTATCAATTAATTGCTTTTCATGTGAATGCAAGAAAATGATGTCAGAAGTAGTAAATAGAAACAAGTGAATTTTGGGTTGACAACGAATTCAAGAGAAAAAACTGGTAAAAATAGTAAAAACTAGCATGTAAAAAAACAGACATAAAGTTTGTATTTCAGATTGAAATTTCTGCAAATGTTTATGCAAAAGTTATGATTCTTTTAATAAAATGAGGTTAGTGGCATATGAGTTTATGTCATGTGTTAAAATTTTGCAAATCCGATTAAGGGATTTTACTAGTTTGGCAAAATAGGAAAATAAGTGAAGTTTTCACTTTCATTGTAATTATATCCTAGATTCTTTACCTAATCAAAATAAGTTGTTATGGTTCCAAAAGCACAAAATCTATATTTTAAAACCATATTCAAAATTATCCGTGGTTTTGTCAGGTATATGAATAAATAAGAAATTTTTAAGAATAAATTGTCTTTTTTCTAAAAGTTAAATTTGCGAATATTTGAAAAAGTAGAGCTAATATTAAAATTTGGTGTTCACATTCGTGATATTCGTCCTAAAATCTGTCAGAAATGATATATATATATGAGAAAATATTTTCCATATGGGCGCTGGACCCAAAGATGTACCGATTCTATACAAAATCAATAGGATTTGTTTTGGACCCATATAAGACAGGGTACCAAATTTCACTTTCTTTATATCTGCGACCTGTAGCGTCCCAGTAGCAAAAAATACTAGTTCGGAACCAGTTATGTACTAGTTTATTTAAACTAGTCAACTACATAGTTCTACTGCCTCTTCACACAAACAACTGTAGAATTTAACATGGATATGTCATAGGTAGGGGGTCAATTGTCGCCAAACTCCCACTTTGGTACTAGTTGTAGAATTAGTTTAGAAATTATTATTTAAGGATGAAAAATAGGGAGCTAAACTGGTACGAATGCGACACTCGCGGAACCAGTTCCGATGTAAGTCTCTGGAAATATTACTGTACCAGTTGGTTGCTATATAATAGGCACCATAGATGGGCACAAGTACATTAAGTACAAGTACCATGGTACTTGTACTTGAAATTTTTTAAGTACAAGTACCAAGTTTCAAATGTACTTTGTAATAAGTACCAATTACTAGGGAAGTACTTGATACTTAAGTACCAATACCTTAAAATGTACTAGGTACTTGCTAAGTACACTTGGTACTTGCTAAGTCCAAGGTACTTGCTAAGTACACTTGATACTTGCTAAGTCCTATGGTACTTGTTAAGTACCTTTGGTACTTGCTAAGTACTATGGTACTTGCTAAGTACCTTTGGTACTTGTTAAGTACTATGGTACTTGTTAAGTACTATGGTACTTGTTAAGTACCATGGTACTTGTTAAGTACCTTTGGTACTTGCTAAGTACCTTTGGTACTTGCTAAGTACCATGGTACTTGTTAAGTACCTATAGTACTTAGCAAGTACCATAGTACTTAGCAAGTACCTATAGTACTTAACAAGTACCATAGTACTATAGGTACTTGCTAAGTACTATGGTACTTGCTAAGTACTATAGGTACTTGCTAAGTACTATGGTACTTGCTAAGTACTATAGGTACTTAACGTACCTATAGTACTTAGCAAGTACCATAGTACTTAGCAAGTACTTAACGTACCTATAGTACTTAGCAAGTACCATAGTACTTAGCAAGTACCTATAGTACTATGGTACTTGTTAAGTACTATTTGTTAAGTACTATAGGTACTTGCTAAGTACTATGGTACTTGCTAAGTACTATAGGTACTTAACAAGTACTATGGTACTCGCTAAGTACTATGATACTATATTTTGTCTGTTTATGTCTTTAAAAAAAAAATACAAAAAAAATTAAAAATTTTAATAAAAGACTCAGGAAGAACCAGTTAACAAGCCTAAAAAAGATAAGTGGGATTCATGTAGCGTCGTATATTAATGTTACATAGCGTAAACCTTGTATTTATACCAGGGATGGAAAGAAAGCTTGAGTGAGCCATAAATATATTCATTTTTTTAAAAAGCTCGGAAGCCAAAATTAAAAGAGCTGCTCAAATGAAAAAAGCTCGCAACTAAAAAAAATTAAGAGGTTATAAAAACGAAAAGTCTCGTTTACAAAACTGAATGAGTTTTTTAAATCGAGCATAGAGCTTTTTTTTATCGAGTAGCTCTTTAACGAAATTTAATTGAGTTTTTTGAAATCGACCCACTAAAAAAGCTCGCTCCCATTAAAATAATTTAGTTATTATAAAAAACAAAAACGGTAACTTAAGGTGTTTTCTTTTCTGACAAAAATGTTGCATTTTTTTGCACTTTGCTTTTGAATTGCCTTTTTTGTGTTCTTTTCTAAATTAAGGGTAATATTCTGAGAGGGCATCGTGTTCTTTTCTAAAAATGTTGTCTAATAAAGTGCAAAAGTGCAACATTTTCCGCCCTCAAAAAATTTACGGGGTAGAGCGTTGCCCTGTTTTTTTTTCTTTTCATCAAAGTTATGTGTATATACTGCAATGTTGTTTGCCAGCAAACTCGCAACTTGGTGGCCTAGGGGGTACTATCCTGGCTTCTGATGCAGAAGGTCGCAGGTTCAAACCCCGGTTGGACCACAACATTTTTTTTAATTTTATTTTTTTTATATAAAATTTTATTTTTTTTTATAAAATGTAATTTTTTTTAAAAATGTGATTTTTTATAATTTTTTTTTATAAAATTTTATTTAGTTTTTTAATAATTTGCTCTGTTTTATTTAGTATTTACTAGTTTTTACGGTACCAATAAATAAAAAAAATTATACAATTTTTTTTAATATGGAGGAAAACTTCTAAATTGAAAAAAGAAAAAGAGAGTAGTATATAAAAATTAATTCACCTTGGCTGGGATTTGAACCTGGCCATCCCGAGCGAAAGGCAAGCATCACAACCACTAGGCTATCATATAGTAGTAGCCAGCGTAAACAATATTGCTTACAAATGAAACAACAATATATACATACACATGTGTTTTGAAAAATGCAAATAAGTGATTTTATGGTTCTATTCTGATTGAAAAAATGTAGCATTTTATTGGGGTGAGGGTAACATTTTTAAAATTTTACACTTTAACAAGGCAACATTTTTTTCCAGAAAAGAAAACACTATATCTAATAGTAATATTAGCTGTGTTTGTGTGACTCTCTATCAGTGTTATCAAGAACGATTTTGACAGTTTTTCAACGTATTCCGGCTTTCTACTGTCAAAATTGTTCGAGATATCATTGATAGGAATACCGCACAAACGCAGCTATATTTTGGAAGGAAGCCATAATGAATCATCTGTGAAAAAATAAAGGCGAAAATCGCTTAAATAAAACTTAAGTCGTCCATATCCCGAAAACTAGAAGGGCTAGGGGAGAAATGTTTACACCAGAGGTCAAAACCCAGCCCCAATACCCCGATACCGAAACTAAATTTTGACTCGCATTGCTAGATTTTAAGATCGCGTTTTTTTCTAATGAAAACGGATAACGGTTTTGGAACAGGGAAGTCATAGTGAGTCATCTGTGGAAAAATAAGTGGGAAAATCGCTAAAATAAAATTTTAATCATCCATATCTCCCAAACTAGAAGAGCTAGAGGAAAAATGACTGCACCAAAGGTCAAAACCCACTACCAATACCCCGATACCAAAACTAAATTTTGACTTGCATTGCTAGATTTTAAAATCGCGTTTCTCTCAAAAACTAAGCCTCGTAGAGAGAAAAGGGCTTTTATTTGTCATATCGCCCATATCTCGAAAACTGAATGAGTTAAATGAAAACGGACAACGTTTTTGGAACAAGGAGGTCATTGCGAGTCACCTGTGGAAAAATTTTGACTTGCATTGCAAGATTTTAAAATCGCGTTTTTCTCAAAAACTAAGCTTCTTAGAGAGAAAAGGGCTTTTATTTGTAATATCGCTAGTATCTTTAAAACCAAATGAGTTAAATGAAAACGGACAACGGTTTTGTAACAAGGAAAAATAAATGCGAGAAATAAATTTTGGAAATTTTTTTCAATTTTGGCGATTTTTTCTAATTTTTGTCGATTTTCAAAAATTTTTACATTTTTTTAATTTTGGCAATTTTTGCAATTTTTTCCAATTTTTGACAACTTTTTGAAATTTTGGTAATTTTTTAAAAATTTTTAATTTTTTTCAATCTTTCAAAATTTCCCGGTTTTTTCCAATTTTCCAAATTTTGACGATTTTGGTAATTTTTCACATATTGACAATTTTTTCAAAACGATTTTTTCAAAAATTTTACGATATTTTATAATTTTGGTGATTTTGTCTAATTTTTGGAAATTTTTTTAAATTTTGATAACATTTTTAAAAATTTCCAATTTGATACAATTTCAAAAATTATAATAAATTTTAAAATCTGCACTCGATTTTAAAAATGAAAATTGTATTTGTATTTACCAGGGACGTAACAGTTATAACTTTTATTCAAAAAACTTATTGTTTTACAATTATTTCTTGTTTGAGTATTTTTAATTTTCTGTTTATTTGCTCTGTTTGATTTTTATTTTTAATTCAAACAAAAACTATCCAAACACGATTTTTATTTTTTCAAAAATAATAAAAGTTATTTTGTGATATTTTTTCTTTATCAAAAAATAACAGTTAAGAATATAAATCAAAAGCCATAGAACCAATGACTTTAACAATTATAATATCCTGATGATGTCAACTAGTGTTAATAAAAGATTGAAAAGTGATTTAAAGTGCGTAAATGTGTATATTCCAGGAACTTCCGGCATTCAATTTAGGTCAATTTTTAATTTTTATTTTATTATCAAATAAAAAAGTTAGTGCTTAATTTTTTCAAAAAAATCATTCTGTAACTTTTATAAAAAGTTTTAAAATAAAAATCAAAAAAACAACAGAAATTTATAGAGTAAAATATAAAAATTGAAAAAATTAAAATCTTTGCCAAACTTTGTGATTTTTTTGTGCAATATGATTATAAAATATAGTGCATTATTGAAATATTATAATTAAATAAATTTGGGTGGTGACTTTTTTAGAAATATAACAGTTATTTTGGGTCTCTGGTATTTACAGATGGTGGCCGACCTTCAAGAAAATAGTTCATCTTTTGACCATTCCTAATTTTGCCTAGAGTGGGTATTAAATTAAATATTTACAGAAATCTGGGTTACAACACATAAACCAATTTTTGCTCTAAAACCTACACACGATTTTTTAAACAAAAATAGATTAAGAATCCTCGGTTTTCATGCTTCAGATTCAGGCACATTCCTATATTTTCCTGGAAAGTGCACGTAAAATTTTTATTTCAAAAATTTTACCATATAAAAAACCAAATTTATGGATAGCTTTTATGGCCGCTTGTAAGGCCCCAAGGCGATTCGCCAAGATTAGACATACATAAAACTTTCTTGGAGTCTATAGGTATGTTCCCATTTTCCAAATCATCGGAAGAGCAGAAAAATAATACTGCCATATTTTTCAAATTTGCCAAAAATTAAAATTTATGAATGATTTTGAAAGACCATTTATAGTACACAACGGCGATTCGCCAAAATGAGACATACCTTAAAATACTCTTGGAGTCAAGTAGAGTCCGTTGGTATGTGACTCATTTTCCAAATGATCGGACAAGCTAAGAAAATTATGGCAACATTTTTAAAAATTTTCAATTTGGTACAATTTAAAAAATTACAATATATTTCAAACCCTGCACTCGATTTTTAAAACGAAAAGTGTTTTTGCACTTACAGATGATGGTCGTCCTTTGAAGAAATAGTGTATCTTCTGACCATTCCTAATTTGACCTGGATTGGGCATTAAATTAATTGTTTTTGGAAATCTGGGTTCTAACACATAAACCACTTTTTTCTCTAAAACCTACATTCGATATTTGATAAAGAAATAGTTTCGGAATCTACTGTTTTTATCCTTCGATTCTATGCACAGTTCAATCCCTGACCATTCCTATATTTTCCTGGAAAGAGCACGAAAAATTTTTATTTTTAAATTTTTACCTTATAAAAAACCAAATTTATGGACAACTTTTATGGCCGGTTGTAAGGCCCCATGGCGATTCGCCAATATTGGACATACCTGAAAATATTCTCGGACTCTTGTAGATTCCATGGGTTTGTGTCCCATAATACAATTCATCGGAGGAGCGGAGAAAATTGTACGGCCATATTTTTCAAATTTGCTAAAAAATTAAAATCTATGGATGACTTTGGCAGACTGTAATTCACAGGTTCGATTCGCAAGTATGGGACATACCTTAAAATATTCTCGGACTCTTGTAAATTCTATGGGTATGTGTCCCATCATCCAATTCATCGGAGGAGTCGAGAAAATAATCTTGAAATATTTTCTTATATGGCCATAATCCTAATGGATAACTTTGGCAAACTGTTTGTAGTGCACACGTTGGATTCGCCAATATAGGACATACCTTAAAATATGCTAGGACTCTTGTAGATTCCATGAGTATGTGTCCCATAATCCAAATCATCAGAGGAGCGGAGAAAATTGTACTGCCATATTTTTCAAATTTGCCAAAAATCTATGGATAACTTTGGCAGACTGTTTGTAGTGCACAGGTTGGATTCGCCAATATGGGACATACCTTAAAATATGCTAAGACTCTTGTAGATTCCATGGGTATGTGTCCCAGCATCTAATTCATCGGAGGAGCTAAGAAATTTGTACGTAAATTTTCCATTTGCAAAGTAAAGGAAAATAGTAAATAAACACTTAACAGCACTTGCATTGTATTTAAATTAAAAAAAGGCTTTAATCATTAAAATTCATTTATTTTTAAATTATTTTATTGACTAAATTCGACTATTTTAATTATTTTATTAAATAAAATTGTGTTCCACTTAAGTTCCACATGAGAAAAATCTATGGATAACTTTTTTATGGATAATTTCACACACATATATATATTATGTCCTATGATTCCATTAGGAACAAAGGGCCACAAAAAACTACAATAGTACTTAGTAAGTACCATAGTACTTAGCAAGTACCAAAGGTACTTAACAAGTACCATGGTACTTAGCAAGTACCAAAGGTACTTAACAAGTACCATAGTAGTTAACAAGTACCAAAGGTACTTAGCAAGTACCATAGAACTTAGCAAGTACCTATAGTACTTAGCAAGTACCACAGAACTTAGCAAGTAGCCGTAGTACTTAGCAAGTTCCACAGTACTTGTTAAGTACCTTGGTACTTAGAAAGTACCAAGTAATTAACCAAGTAATTGTACTTAAGTACAAGTACATTCAAAGTACTTGTACTTATTTTTTTAAGTACAAGTACCAAATACTTGTACTTTACTAGTACTTAAGTACTGAGGTACTGAATACTTCCCGACTATGATAGGCACAATACAATTTTTTTCTAATTTTATTCTCGAAAGAAACAATAGAAATTTTTGAATTAAATAAATTATTATAAATAACAAGTTTTTAATAGTAAATATAAAGTGTTTTAATAGAACAATTTATAAGAAGCTCGAGTTTTGTGAAATAAAATTAATAAAAGCCGTCGCAGCATTAAAAACAATAAAAACTGAAGAAGAATTAATTGAGTGTGACAAGTGCACCAAAATTTACCATGTAGTTTGCACGACTTTAGATAAGCGTAAATACGAACATTTCTTAGAGCATGACAATGAAGAATATATATGTATGTCATCCCTGTGATAGTAGTGGTACCCTTAAAACAGAGTTAAATGAGATCAAAACAGAATTAAAAAACTAGATCAGCTGACCAGTCTGCAGGAAACAATGATTTTTATGTCTAAACAATACGACGATATTTTAATGGGTGTCGCAGAAAATAAGAAAAAATTAGAAATTGTATAAAAGGAAAACAAACAATTGAAAACTGAAATAAAAACTTTGAAAAACTCAATCAAATTTTTAAATGATCAAAGAGTAAAACACGATTGTTTGATAAAAGACGATTGTTTGAGTAAAACACGATTGTTTGATAAGTGGTTTACAAATACCCAGTGAATCATCAGCAGTTGATACAATAATGAAGCTAGCGAATGATGCAGGTGTGGGGTTACAGCCGGAGTGTATTGATGATGCCTATATTATTAAAAAAAGAAATCAGAATAATGACAACAAAAATAAGAAGAAAGATGAAAAACAAACTGTGGTGGTTAAATTTAATTCAAAGTAATCAAAAGAAAAGATGATGTCTGCTATCCCGATTCTAAAGGAAAAAGAAACTTTTAAAAACGTTTTTGTAAATGACTTTTTAAGTAGAGAAACCCTGTGTTTGCTAAATCATGCCAGAACATTGAAAACCGTAGGTTATCGTTCATTCTATGCAGCTGGCGGAAAAATTTTTGTTAAAAGAAGTGAATTGTCCAAACCGAGGTTTATTGCAAATGAAGAAGAAGTTGACAAGATCTTGATGGATGCAACAACAAACAGGTTGCGAGGCCGTAGATCTCAACATGAAGCAGCTGCTGATTATGATTTACGTGAAGCTCCTGATGATTGTTATGATTAAAACCAGTGTGGTTGAGCTCTATTTAAAGACTGTTTTATTTGTTATTCATAACATAATTGTATACCTGATTTTATACTTATAATGCACTACTATAGTAGTCTCTTATAAGAGAACTTAATACATAAGAGAACCTAATTATAAACCCATATCATTCCTCCCAACTTAAATAAGATCACTCCCTACCAATAACTTCCATTCTCCTGGCCATACTGCGTGTCACAACCCCTGTACCTTCCTTGCCACTCAAACCATCCCTTTCCTCATCCTGGGAAATCTCAGACGGTAACAGTATAATACCCCTATTTCGTGTGGAATCTCTTCTAATTTGATCCGTGTGTGCCTGTCTTAATACCCCATTAATCGACCCCAAATATCTACAGATACTAAGTTTCCTTATGATCCTTCCCTTCACCCATTTAACCAGATTAGAATGAACATTTCTGTACCATATCTCCTCTCCGTCCCTAAAATTATTTCCCTTCTGTTCAACTCCTACAACTTGATGTGACTGGTTCTGAATTTTACTACATGTTAAAGTTGATTTCTTAGCGTTTAGTGTTGTAAGTAATGTTCGGGGTTTGTATTGAAAAATCATATCTGCAGGTGTTAAGCCAGTGAAAACAGTTGGAGTTGTTTTATACTTCAGCAAAAATCTGTCCACTCGTATTTGTAATGGAGTATTTTTCTCTTTGAAGTCCAACAGAGATTTGCGCAATCCATTTTTGAAAGTCTGTACTGCCCTTTCGGCACTGCCATTGGATTTGCAAAATTCTACAAATTCCTTAGAACTAAAGGGAGGTCCATTGTCACTCACCACATAAGTTGGCAATCCAAAGGTTGAAAATATCGATCTTAATTTACCAATTACCGCAGTGGCTATTGTTGTTGTAAAAATAATAGCATCAATCCATTTTGAATATGCGTCGTAGATAATTAAAATCTGTTGACCATTTAAGGAACAAAAATCAATATGAACTCTTTCGAATGGGTATGTTACTTGCGCCCATTGTGATAACCGCCCCGGCTTCGCTTTTTGAGTAACCTGACATTGGTGACACTTGGCAATACACCTCTCAATGTCCTGGTCTATTCCTGGCCACCATACTATTTTTCTTGCTAATGCTTTACTTCTAACTATTCCTATATGCTGGTCATGTATTAATTTTAAAACATCATCACGGATTACAATTCGATCTCCATAAAACAAACAACCGTTTGCGGTAGCTAATGAATTCCTTTTTTGATAATATTTTTGTAATTCTTCTGTCATTTCGGTTGGCCACTTGCCAGTAATAGTAGAATTATAAGATTGTATTACGATGTCGTCGTCTTTCATTGCCCTTCCTACATCCTCAATGCACAATGGAAAACTTACGGCATTTAAATTATTTATACTATCATCTTCAATATTTGTATCATTACCCAATGGTAATCTTGATAATGCATCTGCATTTGCCATATCTTTTGCCTTTCTATATTCTATATTATATGAATACATGGACAAGTAAATAGCCCATCTTTGCAAGCGATTTGCTGCCATACCAGAAACATCTTCATTTTCACCAAAAATTGTTCGTAGGAGTTGATGGTCACTCCGAATAGTAAAATTAATCCCAAATATATATTTATGGAATTTTTTTACCGAAAATATTATGGCGAGTGCCTCCCTGTGCAGTTGTGAGTAGTTACGTTCGGCAGCACTCAATGTACTAGAAGCAAACATTACTGGTCGTTCTACACCGTCGATGATGTGTGATAACACTCCACCAACTCCATAGGGACTAGCGTCAACAGATACAATAATTGGCTTTTTGGATCATAGTGCGTTAGTATATCAATATTATTCAATAGTCTTTTACTGTTTTGAAAGCATTTACTGTGTTCCCTTTTCCACGTCCATGGCACATTTTCTCTTGTAAGCTCATACAGAAGTTCACCTGACAAATTGGGTATACATTTATTGTAGTAATTAATCATTCCCAGATATGACTTTAATTGAGTTTTATTACAGGGCTCAGGGCCGCGGACAACTGCTTCAACTTTCTGTGGACTTCGTGTTATACCAGTTTCATTAATTCGGTATTCCAAATACTCAATTTATGATTTGAAAAATTCACATTTGTCTAAATTTACTTTAACGTTATATTGCAATAACCTATTCAATACTTTAATCAAATTATTCTTACAGTCAGCTTCGGATTGTCCACCAATTAAAATGTCATCGAAATACACTTGAACGTTTCCAATGTCACGTAAAACGCAATCAATTATAAAACAAAATATTTGAGGTGCTGTTTTAAGACCGAAAACAAGCCTAGTAAATTAAAACAAGTCAATATGTGTATTAACGGTCAGTGACTCCCTTGAACGTTCAGAAACAGAGACTTGTAAATAGGCTCCAGTAAGGTCAAGCTTAGTAAAAACTTGACGCCAATATATCATCTATACGGGGTATTGCACTATGCTCCATGTCAACAAATTTATAAATTGTTCTCTTGCAATTCACACATAGTCTAATTGACCTATCCCCTTTATTAACAATAACCAGCGGGCTAGCCCAATTACTTCTTGTCACTGACACTAACACTCCTTCGTCACATAACCTTTGAATTTCCTGTTCTACTTTAGATTTTAATCCATATGGAACGGTGCTGGCTTTACAAAAAATTGGATATGAATTATTTTTCAATACTATCTCCGCTTTAAAATTCCTTATAACAGAATCATTTGATTTATGGTGTTTTCTTTTCTGGAAAAAAATGTTGCCTTGTTAAAGTGTAAAATTTTAAAAATGTTACCCTCACCCCAATAAAATGCTACATTTTTCCAATCAGAATAGAACGATAAAATCACTTATTTGCATTTTTCAAAACACATGTGTATGTATATATTGTTGTTTCATGTATATGCAATATTGTTTACGCTAGCTACTACTATATGATAGCCTAGTGGTTGTGATCCTTGCCTTTCGCTCGGGATGGTCAGGTTCAAATCCCAGCCATGGTGAATTAATTTTTATATACTACTCTCTTTTTCTTTTTTCAATTTAGAAGTTTTCCTCCATATTAAAAAAAAATTGTATAATTTTTTTTTATTTATTGGTAGCGTAAAAACTAGTAAATACTAAATAAAACAGAGCAAATTATTAAAAAACTAAATAAAATTTTCTAAAAAAAAATAAAATTTTATATAAAAAAAAATAAAATTTTATATTAAAAAAAAATAAAATTTTATATAAAAAAAATAAAATTTTATATAAAAAAAATAAAATTTAAAAAAAATGTTGTGGTCAAACCGGGGTTTGAACCTGCGACCTTCTGCATTAGAAGCCAGGCCACCAAGTTGCGAGTTTGCTGGCAACCAACATATACACATAACTTTGATGAAAAGAAAAAAAAAACAGGGCAACGTTCTACCCCGTAAATTTTTTGAGGGCGGAAAATGTTGCACTTTTGCACTTTATTAGACAACATTTTTAGAAAAGAACACGATGGCCACTCAGAATATTACCCTTAATTTAGAAAAGAACACAAAAAAGGCAATTTAAAAGCAAAGTGCAAAAAAAATGCAACATTTTTGTCAGAAAAGAAAACACCATTAGTAAAAATTGCATTATACTTTTCCAAAAACTTCATTTTATTAGATTTTAACTCAGAATTAATCATTATTACATCAACATTGTCATAATTCATATTAATTCAGAATCAGTCATTGTTGTATTATCATTACAAAATTTATAGTCAATAAAAAAAATTTTCCATCCACAAAAAATTTCATTCAACCAATTTCTACCTAATAATGGATAAAAATACACATCAATATTCAAAACTATTAATTTCAGATAAAAATTGTAATTCCTAAAGTTAACATTAACCATAAATTCACCAAAAGTCTTCACCATTTCCCCAGAAATTAATCCATAAGCTTTTCCCTCATTCAACAATGTAATTTTAGAAAAATATTTAAAATAATCCTCCTTATGAATTACAGTAACTACCGCCCCTGAATCTACTTCAAATTCCATATTAACACTCTCAATATTTAATTCAATTTTAAGAGGCTTATTCTTAAGAGATGATATATTATGTCTGTTCCCGTACTTTACCGAAGTTACACAAACTAGCCCAAAGGCGTTCCCGTACTCAAAATTGTGTGTAAATTGTTGTTATTTGGGCTGTTTTGGGTTCCCGCGGTAACGTACGGGAACGCACATATTGTTTATATAATTACAACTATTTTCCTCCTCTTCCGACCCTTGTTCTAAGCCCTTAATTTTAATTTGTTCCCTCTTTTTCTTACAAAATCTTTGTATATGGCCTTGCTTACCATAATAAAAACATACAACATTATTATAAGAATTTTGTTTTCCGTTATTTGCTGTTTTATTGCAGCTACTAGTTGAGTTCTTGTTTACTACGCTGCTTCAAAGTTGTGCTCGGTCATCTTTTTTTATTGTGCCATACCATTTTTTTTTCATAACCTTAAGTTTTACATCTTCCTCTTTGTCTTTGATCATCTCTACATTTGTTGTTGCCAATTCGATTGCATTTGCTAATTCTATTGCCTTTTCAAATTTATTTAAATCGCCTTCGCTCAACAACCTTTGTTGTATATTTTCATCGCCAACTCCAAACACAAATTGAATCAACAATGCCTTGTTTAAAAAATCACCAAAATCACAATATTGTGCTTGTTGTTTTAGCTCAATAACAAAATCTGCCAATTTTTCACCCATAGTCCTATTTGTTTTGAAGAATTTATAGCACTCAGCAATAATATTTCTTTTTGGTTTCAAATGGTTTTGTAGTTTAATCACCAATTCCGCATATGAAAAATCATTCTCCGTTTTAGGAGCTGTTAAGGAAACAATAATCTTGTGTAACTCCGCACCACCAAAACTGCATAAAAATCCAATCTTCTCTACCTCTTTAATAGCATTCAATTTAAATAGGTGGTCTAATCTTCGCACGTACAAATCAAAATCATCACCCAATATAAAGGGTTCAGCACATGCGCGGTTTCAAGGGGGGGAATGGGAATTCCTCCCCCCCCCCACCAAACCGAAATCGAAAACGAAAAAAAAGGGGAAAGAAAAGAGAAAAAGGAAAAGAAAAGAAAAAAGGGAAAGGAAAAAAGGGGAAATAAAAAAGGGAAAAGAAAAAAGGGAAAAGAAAAAAGGGAAGAGAGAAAAAGGAAAAAATGAAAAAAATTAAAACAGAAAGCAATATAGAAACAAAAGTTTTTCCAAAGTGAAAAACTGTTCTAAAGCAATTTAACCAAAAAGTCACCCCAATACTCAAACGTTTCAGATTCTGAAAAAATCACAAAATATTTAATCAATTACGAGAAGAAATACACAAATTACCAAATACTTAAGTAAATTTTTATTTCTGGCAATCTTTCATTTAGAAAAAAAAACTACAATTGAATACGTTTATGTAAATTTTCCTAAAGAACATTTGGGATATTTTTCGTTTGAGAACTCTTTTTATGAAAAGTTTGTCAAACTATAAAAAGATTTTTTTTAAGAATTAAATTTAATTAAAAATTAATTGTGATACTGTTTTTCGTAAGAAATTTTTTTTATATAAAATTATATAATAGTAAAAATCTAAGAATCTATATTTAGGGCAAATGCTTTAAAAACTTCACTTTTACAGTAACCTTAGGAATTTGTTCCCCTTTTCCCTTGAAAAAAATTCACCCGAACCTGAACTCTAAAGGCCTCAAATGGTTATTTAAATTGTGAATGAAAATATTTTGTATTTTATAGAAAAGATGTTGTTACAACAAACACAAAACGTTAATTTTTCACCATATAAATAATACTAATTTTGCTGAAAAACAAATGATACAGAATTTTCACACATAACACTTATCGTGAAAAACATTTTGCTTATTTTAAAAATCGAAACAACTCACTGAGCTTAAAATAACAAATTTTTAAAAATTTTCTTATTCCGCAGACTCTACAATTGTTTCTCTTTTGAAACTGTCAAGTGTATATTAAAACCTCAAAATATGATAATAAATTTTAATTTTTTTTCCTTCGGTATGCAATAATAGAATAGATAAATTTTTTAAATGAGAATTTGATTGAGATCTGAGGATTTTAAATAAACTATATTTTCAAATTGGAAATTTATTTATTCTAGTTCGAGGCCAATTTCCTTATTATGAATTAATATAATAAGCACTTTTTCCAAAAACTGCTATCTGTCTTCATCAGGATATTCTCCTGACAAATATTTTACAGAGTTTTTGCTTAAAAAAAGGACGTATTATGTTAATTCATAATAAGGAAATTGGCCTCGAACTAGAATTTATAAATTTCCAATTTATCAATTAAAAAAGTCGAAAAAACAATTTTTATTTTTAAATAAAAATTGAAAACCAACATTTTAACTATATTTTCGCTAAAAACGCAATGAAGTAAAATTTAAATATAAAATGTTAAAAATTATTTATGGTCTTGAAATCTACTTAGATTAAGTTTTCATTTGAGTATAATAATGTATTTGTATGTACGCAGATTTTCCAGGAATAAAAACATTTTAATTTTTTAGTTCAGTTATCATTTTTACAATTTTAAATTTTACAAAACTAGATAATTTAATAAATAATGCCTCAAAATATTAAAAAAAAATCGAAATTTCAACCAAACTTTACATGTAAGTTAAAGTTTTTCTTAGATGAAAAACAGTGTTTCTTTTAACAGTTAAAAAAGTTTTTTCATATAATAAATAAAAGAATCATTAAAATTTATGTTAAAATTTCGATTTGTTATTCAAATATTTTAGAGCATATCCAACGTTTAGGTACACAATTTTAATACAAAATATTGTTTACTAAAGACAAAATATAAACCCATTGATTATTGTGAAAAATTATTTTTCTTTTATGGAGCGTAATAGTTGTTTCACATGAAACACGAACCACTTTCCAAAAAAAGAAAATTCTATATACAGTAACTCGACAATCTCAATGCCGTTAATCCGAACGTTATGTGCTTAAGATCTCTAATTAATTTCATGGTTCTCGAAGTTTTTCAAAAACTTCTTAAATTTTATTAAAAAGTTCATGATTGTTATGAAACTCCTTTTAACGAAACTTTTTCATTGAGTGTATGATATTTTTAATAAATAATATGAAATTGCTGTTAAAACTTTATGAAAAACTGCATTAAGACCTGCTAACTTATCTTAAAATAAACTGACTTTAGTTCTTAACCAAAGTTATGAATTTCAAATTTATATGGAAATATGTGTAGTTAATGTTTAACCTTGGTTATGTTGGAAATAAGTTACTCGCCCTAAATCAATTAAAAGTTTAAATGGACGAATTCCAGCGAAACTCCATTAATTTAATGTAGAAATTCATAGAGGATTTCTATACAGGAATATCTATTTTAAGAATAAGGAGGATTTACTGTACGGCAAAGTTTCCAGAATTAAACGAGTTCTGTAAAATAAATATCCTGGAAATCTAAGTGGTTTTCTACGGGAGAGTCCTCACTATTCGAGTAATATTTCCATAAAAGAGTCTTTTAAATGTTAGGGATGTATTTCTCAAAATCTTAAAGTTATCGTAATAAATTGCGGTTAGAATCTTACAATTTTTTAAAGAAATTGTAAGAGATTTCATTATGAAACAATCCTCAGAATCCGAAATAATTTTAATAAAAGTAAATCCCTATAATCATAAAATTACACACGTTATAAGATACTAGTGGGCAAATACTCTCCCAATAATTATATTCTGAAAAATACACAGAGGGAATTTTACTGGACGATTTTTTTTTTAATTTTGCAGTAAGCCAATGAAGTTTTATTCACAAAATAAATGAAAAATTTCTTTAATTTACATATTTTATGAATCCCGATTAATTGAAACTTTTTGATTAAGTGTATGAAACTTTTAATAATTAAAATAATATTTGTCACAACATTTAATTCAATGAATAGTTTCAAAGGTCGAGTTCCAGTGAAACTTCATTGGCTTAAGCATAGTAAGTTGTTTGAGTTTCACGTGAAAAAACTGTTATACTTCATATAAAAAAAATTATTTTTCACGACAATGAGTTTCACGTGAAAATTCTGTAGACTTTGTTTTCACGCAAATTTAATATGCAAGACTATTATTTTTCTTGTGAAAAAGTGATATTTTGTGTTTATTGGGATTGTGGCTTTCTAACTAAATAAAAAATTTTTCATTTTCAGAATTTAAATTACTATTTAAGGCCTTTAAAGTTTGAGTGAAAAATTTTCTATGTGAAAAACAACTTACGGTGCTTTAATGAAAAAATTCATTAATATCATGCAGGTAATTCTCTTAGTGTAGTGCTGAAGCTTCAGAATAAATTTTAGGTCTTTCTTCAGATATGCTTACTTTTCCATTTTTTTTATTTTTTTAAAGAGAAGAAACTCAAGAAATTGTCTACATTAATTAAAATGCTACACCCAGAAAACAGATTCGGTGCTGACAACCCCATTTGTTGCCAATCGAATGGTTCAGTTGCATCAAATGAATTTTTCGGTTGCGGCTACCGAATTATTCTTGATACAACTAAAATTCCGTTGCAACAGTCAAACTAGTCCTGTCTCAATTGGTTTGCTGTTGCCACAACTGAAAAATTCGGCTACCACAACCGAACCATGCGATTGGCTACAAATGCGGTTATCAGAACTGAATCTGTTTTCTAGGTGTAACTTCTTTGGAAAGAAGATAGAGGACAGATAAAAGGTGGTGAGAGATGAAAAGCTTCCATTAGTAATATTATTACCCATTTAAAAAATAAAACCATAATTTTTTTACCCCATTCAGTAAAATGAATATTTTGATAATCAGAACTAAACACGATTTTTGTCTTAAATGCAACTTATATAAGAAATTTTGTTTAAAATTTTATTACTTAGTTAAGTCAAATTTTAGAAAAAATGAATTCTTAGTTTTCGCCCATAATAGTTTGTTCTAATACAATTTCAAAAAGGTTTTCGTTACTTTCGAAAAATTATTCAATTTGTCTCAACCCAATTTCGAATTTTGAAAAATGTAACATGTATTTTTTTCACACAAAGGTAGTCACAAAATTCTCGGTAGAACAATTAATGGGCAAAAATTGGTTAACAGGTTAATTATAAATATTTCGACTGATATAGCAACCCTATGGATTAGACGTGACGTAGGAGTAGTAAACAAAATTTTAAAATTTCCCCCCCCCCCCCCCCCCAAAATCGAAAGCTGGAACCGCCACTGGTTCAGCAGTACCAATTAACTTTGACATTTCAACTTCTTCATTTGCAACTTTGTCTTTTTCCTCTTTCATCAATCATCAATCTTTTTTTTCCTCCGTCGCCAATGTTATGATTAAAACCAGTGTGGTTGAGCTCTATTTAAAGACTGTTTTATTTGTTATTCATAACATAATTGCAGTGTTGCCAACTCTTGGAGGCAGGAAAGCACCGTGAGCATTTTGAAAACGGGTAAAAAGGGTAAAAATTTACCAAAAATGGGGTAAAAAGCACGATAATAATTTTTTGAAAAATTTAAGTCAAGATTTTAAAAACACATTCTAGCTTTGTAAAATCGTGTAAAAAAGGTTCAAAAAATTACCAAAAAAGGGGTAAAAAAGCACCAAACTAATATTTCAAAATTTTGAAGTTTAAATATAACGAAGTTGCTATTTAAAATTGTACCACAAACATTGTGAAAAAATGAATTTTTTTGTATATTTCGTATTATTTTTTTAACTTTGACAGAAAATTCAATAAAAATTGAAAAAAGGAGAACAAATACCAAAAATATAAACTGTACAAAAAGCACTAAAAGCACTGCCAGAAATCTGAAAAAGCACTGTAAATACCCGCTTTTTATAAACGGGTATTTGTAAAAAATCCCCGGGTACGGGAAGGAAAAAAGCACCAAAAAATACCCGAAAAGCACTGAAATGGCAACACTGCATAATTGTATACCTGATCTTATACTTATAATGCACTACTAGGAGAACTTAATACATAAGAGAACCTAATTATAAATACATATCAATGATGATTTCTATTTATCGTCCTAAATTAAAGTATTTTTATTTTTTTTTATCTAAATTTTATTTTGTTGTAAAATTTATTTTATTTCTTTTTTTATGGTTAATAATTTTAATAATCAATACTTTTTTAAATTAAAATTGTTTGAAAATTATATCTAAAACATAGAAAATTCAGATTTCAATCTAATTTCTATTAACGTTAGAAGCATTTCTTCAATAGATAAATTTAATAAATTTAAAATGTTAGTTGTAAAGTTACCACGACTACCCAATATAATAGCCGTTTTTTCTAATCACTTGGATTTAATAAATCCAAAAAGTATTTCTAAAAGTGCTCAACAGATCGGGTTAGATTCTTCCTATTTTAAAAAAATTTTCTGTCCGACACTTCTTTCACCCTAATTTTTAATACCGAATTCGATGATGAAGGATTCTACTTTAACTTTTAATTTATAATTATATTTTCCATAAAACAGCGATAAACAGTCTGCCTTTTCAGTTTTATCACTTCAATTTATATTTTTACACAATTGAAAAATTCCATTGCAATATTTAATGTTCACTAATTGGATTTAATTAAATTACTTACTGTAGAGTGAAAAATTGCCATTTTTATTTGAGCTATTTCTCCATGTCCAAGATGAAAAATATGTATTTGGTGAGGTGTAGTTTTTTTTCTAAACATATTTCATCAAAAAAATTTAAGAAAAACCTTTTATTTGTTAGTTTTTAAATTTTTTTGTTTCTCTTTTAATTTTCATTCGTATTTTTTTCTGACATTAAATTAATAGGCTGTTTCATATATTTGTGCTTTTATTGTGGATTTATTAAATCCAGTTTTTTTTTTGGATTTAATAAATCCATTTTTTGTATGAAAACTCCTAAATCCAGGTGATTAAAAAACACACTAAATATCTTTACCAGAAACACGGTTTAGTAAAGAGCAAGTGCAACTATATAATATTCCTGGTTACAATAGCATACATTGCTGTAGAACCGATGGCTATGGTGGTACTTCAATTTTTGTTCAAGATATTTTTCAATATAAAGCAGAAGTTTGTGAAAGCAAAGATTACTTTGATTTAATTGTGTCAACATTAAATAGTCCGAAATTTTGTGGAAAATCTATTAAATTCATTTCATTTTATAGATCACAAAAATGTTACACTGAAAGACTTTTATTGTTTTTGGAAAATCTTTGGTCGTGACCCTTGTATTTTTGCTGGTGATCCTAACATTGATGGGTTAGATATGCATGTATCGAAAGACTTATTGAATCTACTTGCAAATTATGGCTATGAAAATTGTCACACAATGATTACTCGCCCAGACAGTGTAACATCCATTGACCATATTTACAGCAATGTTCAAAATTTATTGTGTATTGTTTCTGTTGAATGTTGGTTATCGGACCATAACATTATTTCGTGTCGAGTTGGAGTTTGTAACGATACATACTCCTCATGGCCCTACTTCGTTGGAGACCCGCGCTACCTATGACTCCGGCCGTGCTCAGGGTGTTAGGGTGGTGATCTTGTCTCCGCAGAATTAAGTTGAGAATCAGTTAAAAAAAATAAAAAAATTTAGGGAGCTAATCCTAATATCGACCCAAAAAAAAATAACTAAAGACAATGAAATAAAAATAATAAACGGAAGAATAAAGGGAATGAAGAAGAGTTTAAAGTGAGAAGATGTTATTCTCCCATAATCTTTTACCCACCCATCCTTGCCGATTATAGTGAATATTCTAATCGGCCCAAGTATGATTGATCCGAAAGTTATTAACTTTTCGTGGAAATAAATAAAAAAAATTAGCAACTCATTTTTAAATTATAATTATTTTATTTATATAAATTAATTAAATTATCTTTAGTTATCATAATGATTATTTACTCTTTTTAACAAACAAAAAAAAAATTCCAATTAAATTTAACAAATATTCAATACGGAAACCAAATTACTAATTTTATTCTATGAGTGTATAACGAAATTTAATTATAGTTGGATAATGAAGTTTAAAGTACCTAAGTGTAAAAATTTTATAAAAAAAAATGCTTGAAATTTAAATCTTTTCAAGTTTAACTGAATAATAATAATTAACCTAATCTTTGTTCATAGTCTTCATGACCAATGTGAAACGGGAATTAGTTAATGAACGTGAAAAAAAATTTTAAGTTAAATATAATGGTTAAATGAAGATAATTGAGGAAAAATTTTATATTTCGTTTATTGTGTTTTAAATTTATTTACTTTTTTTTTTTATATTTAATTAAACAATTTACAACTCACCATTTTCTTCCAGCGATGACATAAGGCCTTGTGTCTGCTTGATGTTGTAATATGTTAATGAATTATAATCAATATTTCCACTATATTTTCATTTAAGTGCATCAACGTTGTATTATGTATAAAGTGGAAGTTATGTTATGAATATAGTAGATATGAGCATTGAAATTTGGATTACCAAGCGATTAACTTAAAATTTTGATAAATATTAACCACAATTAAGTTTTCGCAAACCAACGTTTTGTAACACTGAATATTTAACTATTAAAATTTATTACCAAACCAAATTATAGATGTCAATATTATACCCTTTATCGATAATTATGTATCGAAATAAAAAAAAATTAAATGAAAATTTCAATAAATTTCAAACCAACCGTAACCCAAAATTAGCGATTGTTTATAAGTTTATAACAGTCCGAAAAAAAATAAAATAGTAAATTGTAATATATTAAGTTTCCCGCTGTCCTTAAATGTGTTAAAGTTTGAAGCTCAAACAATATGAAGTTTTTGATCATAAATGCTGTCTTTGTTGTATCACAACCATTTAAATGTTCGATCACTGTTGTTGTAATCGGGATGTAATTCCTCCAAATTTTTATATGGTTATCAATTTCATGGTATTTTCTTTTTTGACCATCCTTTTTTTTTTTTTTTTTTTTTTTTAAATTTCTATCGCAAACAAACTTCTCAAAGACCAACAGGAATCGATTATCAAAATCCTGAATTATAATAATGGTTTCCCTTTAATTAATGAATGGTCCAGATTTCCAAAAGATTCCTTTTGGCTACGTTGTTGCTTAAGATATTTTCTCCAGCCAATGAATTGTGGTATTAATAACATTCCAATAACCACAATTTCCGATGTTCAAATGAGGATACAAAATTTTCCGTTTTTCCAAATTTATTTAAATTTCAGCAACAAAATTTTATGAGACTTCTCACAACAATAGAAATATAATTATTCAACGTTCAGAAAAATTCTGAAGTAATTTTCTGTGACAAAATTTAAATTCTAAAATTTTAACAAAAAAATACACTATGACAGTATTGATAAACAAAATAGCACTCACAAAACAGGTACAGATCGAGTTGCTTTCATCTTAGATCTAGATCTGTAAAAGGGCAAATAAAATTTTTCGAATCCAAAAAAATTTCCTAAGTTAACTCCATATATCCTTGGCATGGTATACTCCTTTACTGTCACTGTTAATATCCTGCAATTCGTAGTTAACATGTCCGACTTTCCGTAATACCTTAGCTCTAATACCTACCGGTACACTAAAATTAGCCACCTTTGAACTATGCGTAAAATTTCGTCTGTAAACGTCTTGTCCTACTGCATAGTCCCTTGTCCGTGTACGCAAGTTATACGTCCTTGCATTCTTGTCATAAGCCTTCCGCATATTCGTCCTTATAGAGTCCCGTATTAACGAAAATTCATCCTGTCGTTCAATCGTTAGGTCCGCTTCAGCCAAAATTTTAAGTTTTGTCAAAAGTTTATAATCTGTCCCGTGTGTTATCATGTTCTGTCCAAAAACAATTTGATACGGAGTTCTGCCTATTGTCTGGTGTATACTATTCCGAAGGGCGCAATTTACACTGGATATATACTTATCCCAATCCCTCTGGTCATTTCTCACGTACGATCGCAAAGCCTCATTTATCGATCGGTTTACCCGTTCGCTAGCATTGGCTTGAGGACTATATACCGCCGTTAACATATGATTTACTCCATGTTTATCTAAAAATTATCAAATTCCTTACTCTTAAATTGTGATCCATTATCTGAGACAACAATCTCGGGCACGCCGTAGCAATTGAAGATTTCAGTCCGAAGAAATTCAATAATATTCTTTGAAACTAACTTCCTCATCGGCTTTAGAAACGTAAATTTGGAAAAATGGTCAAGTACAATCAAAATGCCTGTATTACCATTTTTTGTTCTTGGAAGAGGTCCTATTATGTCAATATATAATCTCTGAAAAGGTCGATCCGTTTTCACCATCTGTCCGAGTGGGGTTAGTTAGTTGTCGGCGTCTTCGATGTCCTGCATAACTCACAATTTATAATATATTCTTTAACGTCCGTCACCAGTCGTGGCCAGTAAAAATATCGTCTAATTCTCTCCAAAGTCTTACCTATGCCACCATGAGCCGAAGTCGGGATATTATGAGCAGAATAAATAACGTCATGTCGTAGTTCTGTTGGTACAAAAAGTTTCCACATATTCGATTCATCCGTCTGTCCTAAAGAAAAATCTGTCCGTTTGTATATGTATTTTTCAATTACTCTATAGTCCGGTAGTCCAGAATTTTCAAAGTCGTCTCGTAATTTAGTGTACTCGTCAGAATCAAAAGCATTTGCGTCTAGATCTATTAAAGGATATTTTTCTACCTCCACCGAATCTACAAAATCCTCGCCTTCATGTACGCGAGACAAAGTGTCAGGTACGATATTTTCCTTTCCACTCCGATGCTCTATAGAAAAATTAAAACCTTGGAGTTTCAAAGACCACCTGGCAAGACGCCCTGACAGGTCCCTCTGTCCCATGAGCCACTTGAGGCTCGCATGGTCCGTTACCACTTTAAACTCCTGGCCCTCAATATAAGGTCTGAATTTCTTTATTGCAATAACCACGGCCAAACATTCCAATTCCGTGATGGTATAATTACGCTGAGCTTTATTTAGTTTTTGTGACATAAATGCTATTGGTTTTTCTATCCCGTCTTCATTCTTCTGCGCTAATACTGCTCCCACCCCATACGTACTAGCATCGCACTGCAGCATAAACGGCTTCGAGTAATCCGGGTGAATCAATAGAGGGGCAGATATCAGTTCTTTCTTTAATTTGTCAAAAGCTTCTTGAGCTTTGTCTGTCCAGCCAAAGGTCTTTTTCTTTGTCAAAAGTTCAGTCAGTGGAAAAGTTGTAGTCGAATAATCTTGTATGAATCGTCTGTACCAACCAGTCATTCCTAAAAATCTTCGGAGATGTTTAATCGATTTTGGTACAGGGAAGTGTTGTATGGCTCTAACTTTATCCTCATCAGCTTGCAACGTGCCATTTCCCACCACGTAGCCAAGATATTTAACTTTTGACAATGCAAAACTACTTTTGTTTACATTAATCGTTAAACCAGCGTTCCTCAGTTGTGATGCCACTTCTATTAGATGTTTCAAATGTTCGTAAAAATTTTTTGATACAACAAGTAAATCGTCCAAGTAAACAAAAACATGAGTCTTCATGTGATACGGAACGACCATGTCCATTAGTCTGCACAATGTTTGCGGTGCATTACACAGTCCAAACGGCATTCTTGTGAATTGGTATAATGGCCGATTAGGGACTGTAAAAGCTGTCTTTGGTCGGGAACTTTCATCTAGTTTAATTTGCCAAAAGGCGTCTTTCAAATCGATTTTCGATATGCAGTAAACTGGAGGAAGTCTCGATATAAGTCCGTCAATATTTGGTATCGGGTACGCGTCTTTCACTGTAACGGAATTTAGTTTACGACTATCGACACACATTCTCACCTTGCCTGGTTTAACGACTACCACCGTTGGCGAAGACCATGGAGAATTGGGTGCCTCCTCTATTACTCCCAAGTTAAGCATTCTATCTAACTCACCACACAACTGTTTTTCCACAGCTGGAGATATTGGGTAATAACGTTGCTTTATCGGATTTGCATCTGCCGTATCTATTCTATGCTCCACTAGTGTGGTACAACCTAAACCATCCACTTCCGAATTAGGGAACGCTGCAATAATTTTTTCCAGTCGCAGTCTCTGTTCCAGTGTCAAGGAAAGTTTGTCTGTTTCAGTATCCATACAGTGGAGTTCGCTTATGGTCGGTACTGCAATTTGGAGTCCGAAGGTTTCCCAAAAATCATAACCGCAAATAATGTCTTGTCTTATAGTTGGAACAACCAAAAATTCAAATAATTTAGTTTGTCCATGAAACGCTACGGTCAATGTTACTGTTCCTAACACTTTCTGACTTTGTCCATCTGCTGTACTAATTCTGCCCACATGCTTTCTAAAACCAGTTTCACCTTGAACTTTTGCAGTCAAATTCCCACCAATCAGGCTTCTGTTGGCTCCACTGTCCAAAAGTGCCAATCTAACCGTGTCGTTAATCTTAATGTTAATATGTGGTATAATATCCAATTCATTCGTGACAATAGGAGATATTACGCAAGCTTTATAAATTTTCATTCCGCGATAAAATTCTCGAATCCGCCTAGAAGATCTATTAATTATTTTGACATCGCCAAAGATTCTATCCCTAGCTTTCCTATACTCTGCCACACGAACGTGATAAGGTCTCATTAATGGGTGTACCGATTTTACTATATCTTTCGAGTCTTCTTCCCTATCGTCACCAGTAGAAGTCAGTTGTGTATCCTTTCGAATCGAAATGTCCGATTCGTTTTTGCCACAGTCTCCGGATGTCCGCTCTAAGGTCGTCGGACATCCCGCGATACGTTTCCCGGATCCATTCTACACTTAGGGCAAGTAGGTCTATACGTATCCTTGAGTCCACATCCATAACAGAACACACGTTTCGTATCCATACAGTCCATGTACATATGTCCAACCATCTCACAATTCCAACACTTCACATTGTGTTGAATTGTACAAACGTCCGTTGGCTCTCCAGTTACTTCCGAGTTGTCACTCTCCTCATTCTGTGTTGTAATTTCGGCTACACGTCCTCTATTTGCTTTACGAGATTCTAAATCTCGAACGTTCCTAATAAACTTTTCGTGTTTCCTTACCTCACCCCGGAGCTGAGAAACATTTGTTATATTCATATGCAGGAGTTCGTGTCGTATGTCTGTTTTTAAATTCCTCATAATAGTTTCACAGAGATCCCGATCAGTCATGGGATTTTTCAATCTATCAGTCATTGTTGAAATTGAGTCTAAAAACTCATCGAAATTCTCGTTGGGTTTTTGTCTTCTTCGCCGAATATCATCTAAAACATCAAAGTCATTGTAATCAGCCTTATACTGTTTCCGTAACGCATTTGTTAAAGGTACCCAAACGATGTCGTCGTTCTGTCTGTGATACCGCCAAAACCAAACCAATGCTTTTCCTTCAAATAAGGCATGTGCATGTTTGCATAAAATTTCAAAATTTCCATCCAAATTATTTACTGTCAAAATATTAACACGATAGATGAATTCGTCAATTGTCATTTCGTTGTCATGTCCACTAAACTTCATTCGCCAATTTCGAATGATATTTAAAACTTTTTCCGCAAATAAAGGTTCATTTGAAGATCGTGAACTAGATCTAGGAGATCTATCCGGTATATCACCATCATTAAAATTTGTCTGAGTCAAAACAGGGTTATTCACATTGATAGGTAAATTAGTATTGTCAGGTATATTAGTATTCGAACGGATGTTCAAATTTTGAATTACTGACCGTAGCTCATTAGCAATCAAGCCAGTTATTTCATCACGAAATGTATTGAGAGAATCGTTCACAATCTGCCTAAAACGACCATCCTCATTACGTGCACTTTCCCGAGAAATAGCAGAACCAGTAGTAGGGTTCGCTGTTCGAGTTGGAGGATTTCCAGTTCGAGTTCGATTTCTCGAAGAAGGCCTTCTCCTAGGTACTGCACCCTGAGTGGGTGGAACGGTGCTCTCCTCTCCCAATGTAACAGTGAAACTAACATTTGCCGGTTCTTCAATATTTAACAAATTTTCAGTGCTCCTTGTCAAAACCATTATGAAAAATTAATAAACTCAAATAATTCCTAAAATTATTTCCTGAAATGTTTCAGTTATAAATTCGTAAATAAAACAAACAATATAAATCATATTCCACTACTCAGTTAAAAACACTTTCAAACAGAAGATCATACAAAAAATTTTTTTTTTTTTTTTTTTAAACTAAACTTCAACCCCAAGGATAGAAAAGAATATAGAATGAAGTTTGAAAGGGTATACTATTGAAATCAGATTCCAAAAGATATGTCCCAATTACATACTCCAAACCAGAGATAAAGTGTGAAAATCCTCAAGTCCTGTACAAAAGGTATGTAACCAGTAATTACCAGATACACATATCCACTTCTACATAAACTTGAAAGAAACAATTTTGAAAAATAAAAACAAAATTTGGCCAAAGATAAAACCCATATAATTATATTGAAATTTGTGGTAGTATCCCAATTATAACCAGGATAAAATGTCCAATCAAAGTTTTCCATATATGCTGTAGAAATGATTAAACTTAACATTGGGCTTAGAAAACACAAAGTGCATTATCTTAAGACTTCCAAAAAAAATGAAATAGAAAAATCGAGAAACGAAAAGAAAAGAAAAAAAAAATATAGATGAAATATAACGAAGTCGACACCACGGAAATGAAATAATGAAAGATATGTTTGGTAACATCAGCACAGTTGTCAAATTAAAAGAAAATTCAACCACACAGAGTTGAATCTTCAACACGATTATTTGCTAATACAAAAGTTGATACCGATGCCCCACGTTGGGCGCCATTTATTTTATGTAACGATCCATACTCCTCATGGCCCTACTTCGTTGGAGACCCGCGCTACCTATGACTCCGGCCGTGCTCAGGGTGTTAGGGTGGTGATCTTGTCTCCGCAGAATTAAGTTGAGAATCAGTTAAAAAAAATAAAAAAATTTAGGTAGCTAATCCTAATATCGACCCAAAAAAAAAATAACTAAAGACAATGAAATAAAAATAATAAACGGAAGAATAAAGGGAATGAAGAAGAGTTTAAAGTGAGAAGATGTTATTCTCCCATAATCTTTTACCCACCCATCCTTGCCGATTATAGTGAATATTCTAATCGGCCCAAGTATGATTGATCCGAAAGTTATTAACTTTTCGTGGAAATAAATAAAAAAAATTAGCAACTCATTTTTAAATTATAATTATTTTATTTATATAAATTAATTAAATTATCTTTAGTTATCATAATGATTATTTACTCTTTTTAACAAACAAAAAAAAATTCCAATTAAATTTAACAAATATTCAATACGGAAACCAAATTACTAATTTTATTCTATGAGTGTATAACGAAATTTAATTATAGTTGGATAATGAAGTTTAAAGTACCTAAGTGTAAAAATTTTATAAAAAAAAATGCTTGAAATTTAAATCTTTTCAAGTTTAACTGAATAATAATAATTAACCTAATCTTTGTTCATAGTCTTCATGACCAATGTGAAACGGGAATTAGTTAATGAACGTGAAAAAAATTTTAAGTTAAATATAATGGTTAAATGAAGATAATTGAGGAAAAATTTTATATTTCGTTTATTGTGTTTTAAATTTATTTACTTTTTTTTATATTTAATTAAACAATTTACAACTCACCATTTTCTTCCAGCGATGACATAAGGCCTTGTGTCTGCTTGATGTTGTAATATGTTAATGAATTATAATCAATATTTCCACTATATTTTCCTTTAAGTGCATCAACGTTGTATTATGTATAAAGTGGAAGTTATGTTATGAATATAGTAGATATGAGCATTGAAATTTGGATTACCAAGCGATTAACTTAAAATTTTGATAAATATTAACCACAATTAAGTTTTCGCAAACCAACGTTTTGTAACACTGAATATTTAACTATTAAAATTTATTACCAAACCAAATTATAGATGTCAATATTATACCCTTTATCGATAATTATGTATCGAAATAAAAAAAAATTAAATGAAAATTTCAATAAATTTCAAACCAACCGTAACCCAAAATTAGCGATTGTTTATAAGTTTATAACAGTCCGAAAAAAAATAAAATAGTAAATTGTAATATATTAAGTTTCCCGCTGTCCTTAAATGTGTTAAAGTTTGAAGCTCAAACAATATGAAGTTTTTGATCATAAATGCTGTCTTTGTTGTATCACAACCATTTAAATGTTCGATCACTGTTGTTGTAATCGGGATGTAATTCCTCCAAATTTTTATATGGTTATCAATTTCATGGTATTTTCTTTTTTGACCATCCTTTTTTTTTTTTTTTTTTTTTTTTTAAACTTCTATCGCAAACAAACTTCTCAAAGACCAACAGGAATCGATTATCAAAATCCTGAATTATAATAATGGTTTCCCTTTAATTAATGAATGGTCCAGATTTCCAAAAGATTCCTTCTGGCTACGTTGTTGCTTAAGATATTCTCTCCAGCCAATGAATTGTGGTATTAATAACATTCCAATAACCACAATTTCCGATGTTCAAATGAGGATACAAAATTTTCCGTTTTTCCAAATTTATTTAAATTTCAGCAACAAAATTTTATGGGACTTCTCACAACAATCGAAATATAATTATTCAACGTTCAGAAAAATTCTGAAGTAATTTTCTGTGACAAAATTTAAATTCTAAAATTTTAACAAAAAAATACACTATGACAGTATTGATAAACAAAATAGCACTCACAAGTTGGAATTCAAAACTGAACTTTGAATGAAAAACCTCGATTAATCTGTGATCAGTATTGCCAACTTTTGGAGTGTAAAAAGCAAAAATGAAATTTTCATTCCTTCGAAGCAAATTTCGGCTAAACCAAAAGATAAATGTTGGTTTAACCAGACTTGCAGAAATGCAGTCAGTTAGCGTTCAATAATTGGCGGGATAACAAAAACGCCAACGCCAACGAGTGTTCCAAAGTACTTAGATGTGAAAAGTTTCTTTACGAACGACATCTTCGTACTAAAGTTCTTTCTGCTCCTAGGGGTAGTAGTGTAATGCTAGTTCAGCTATCCCAACTCTTATAAAGGATGACCAAATATTCACTGAACCGGTTGATAAACCTTTTAGCCGAGATATTTGCAGGAAATTCATTCCTCCCGGAAAGCGATCAACCACTACCCGAGCTTGAAAGAGTATCGAGTACTATGCCTAACATATTCTTTCGAGCTCGAGCAGTTAAAAGGGTTCTTGCCGACCTCAACCTAACGGTACTGGTATGGTATGGTAGGCCATCTGGCCAACGGGGCCAGATGGCATACCAGCACAGTGCTCTTCGACGCTAGCTCGTCCATTGGCTAACCTTTTTGGCGCTTCTTACCATGCGGGTGTTTTCCCCTCGTGTTGGAAGGTTGCCAATGTCCAGCCAATCCCTAAAAAGGGTGCAGCTAACAACCCTGAAAATTACCGCCCGATCGCAATATGCTCTACGCTCTCTAAGGCGATGGAGAGTATGGTTAATTACCATCTTGTGAATTATCTGGCGTTCCTCTCGGAGCATTGGAGCCGGTCCATCCACCGTTTTGGTGAGAGTAAAGTAGTTGCTCTGGATATTTCAAAGGCCTTTGATCGTGTATGGCACGGGGCGCTTGTATCAAAGCTTATTGATTTTGGTGTGGGTAATGATTTCGCTCGTTTCATTTCGAGCTTTCTCAGAGATCGCACTATTCGTGTTGTTATAGATAGGATCTCATCCGACGAGTTTCAGCTGAATTCAGGGGTACCACACGGCCTTCTGTAAATATGGGTGATATCGGTATTGAGGAATCGGATACTCTTGATGTTCTGGGCATGAAGATTCAGTGTGATGTCCGTTGGAATAAGCATGTTTTCCAGGGGTCGAAAGAAGCATTCAAGTGTCTAGGTTTTCTACGTCGGTGCAGGAAGTACTTCACTCCATCCTATTTACTCAATATTTATACCACCTATATCCGACCGAAGATGGAATACAACTCCCATATATGGGCAGGAGCTTCGAAGTCTATTTGGAGCTTTTGGACCGTGTGCAAAGGAGGGCGTCGGCGCTTATAAATGACAGTAGAGTATCCAGCTCTATTGACTCTTTAGAGTTTAGTCGGAATGTGGCTTGTGTGACTCTGTTCTATCGATATTACCATGGGAAGTGTTCTGCTGAGATAAGTGAACTTATCCCCAGAGCCCGAGTTTTTATTCGTAATACTCGCCTATCAAGTAGAGCACATCCGTTTATAGTCGATTGTCCAGTGAATCGCACAACGCATTACAGAGAGAATTCGTTTATCAGTCGCACCAGCCGTATGTGGAATAAACTCCCCGCAGAAGTCTTCCCTGTTACTTACAATGTAGAGAAATTCAAATCAAATATTCACAAACACTACTCCCTCTTTCCTCCTCCCCATAACCTATTTTCCTAATACCAATACAATTCACTGCGTTAATAGGGGGCATCCCCTGAGTTTTGGTCCAACAAAAAAAAAAAAAAGCGTTGTTTTTTCGCGTAAAAAAGCATAAAAACGCACTATGCCTTTGTAATAAAAAAATTAAGTAAATTTATACAAAGTTTAAAAAGTAATGTACATGTCTATTTAATTTAAAATCTAAAAGCAGAAATAAATAGTTCACATGCAAAGGTTTCCATATTTGCTTATTTTTATACAAATTGTTTGTTATAACCAGTTTTGTGTTAAAAATTGTCGAAATCGGTTTAGAAATTGTGAGTACAAATGTCAGGACACCCAGAAATTTAGATACAAAATTAAACATTTTGTACAAGCAAACAGTCGGAATAAAAATGACTAGAACTGGGCTTATAGTCCACAGTTCATTTCAATCAATTTTATTTTTGAGCTAGTGAGTTCTTTTAGTTCACTCGTTCATTGGAGAAATTTTTTCAATTGTTCATATACTAATATAAAAGTCTTCAAAAAATTTTGCTGAAAAAACAGCTGAACTCAGCGGAACATTTCCTAAACATACAAACAGCAAGACAAAATCTGTTAAATTTCCAAAATTTCTCCTATATTTTAGATAATTGAAAATGACGATTTACACTGCTAAGATCGGCAAAAATTTTTCTGGATATTAGTCGACTAAAACATAACAAACAATTTTAAGTTTTAGTTTTTTTTTAATTTCTTAATGCGAATAAAAATCTACACTGCAGGAAGCAGTCTACTATTTTCTAGCAAATATTTCTGTTTATTGTAGCAGAAGAGACCGTTATTTGCATTTGACTTAATTAAATCTAAAGATAAATCAACTTTTGAATATATAACAATTTCTACTAATATTCATCAACATTTCTTTCATTTTTATACCGGCAGTATTAGCAATGTAAATTTGCAATTCGCTTAAACAAAATTTAGCTCAAATATTATTAAAATTTCGTACACTTGACAGTTGCATTTTTGCTGTTCTTATCTCACTAATATTTAGCAAAAAGAATTTACTAATTTCAAAAGCTTTCTTTGCAGGGCCCCTTTTAATTAATTTTGAGTACCTTTTTTGTTTGCTATTTTTAAAGGATTTTTTCTTTCAGTATAAGACTATATTATGGCAATGGTTTGTTTGATAATTCCGGATAAAATAAAAGAACAGAAAAGAACAGTTGAAATTTAACTTATTCGTGAACGCGAAAGAGTTCCTAACTCTAAAAATGAGCAATATTTTTGGGGGTTCGCGCCACATAGATATTTCAAGAGTCCATAAAATAAAAAACCGAGCTAACTATGCAAAATCCTCTGGAATTTTACTTTCATTTAGCATTAAAACGACATACCTACTCCATAACGGAAACGGATCAAAAAAATTTAAATATTGACAAAAAAACTAAAATTTTTGAAAATTGAAATCACCTAGAATTTAAATTACACTTGAAATATATAATTTAGTTTAGAACTAAGAAAATAAATTAAATTTTCTTTTATAGCCATTTTAATTGTTCTATTCAAAACGTTTCAAAAACCTTTACCTTTTTGCGCTCTTGGAGATACTTTTATAAAATTTTGTGCCTCTGACTATTTTATAAAAAACATTTTTATATTGAAATTTTCTTTCTTTCTTAATCCGTATCAGACAATTAATATATTAATTTTTTTCTTGAATTGTCACATAAAAGGTCTGTTCCTTTATGTTACCGCGGAAACCATTATTACCAAAAAGCGTTCCCGTACTCGAAAATTTGGCAAATAAGAGCGCTCAAAATTGTGTATTTGAGTTTCTCTTTTTACTATTAACTTCGGATAATTGTAAAAGGGGCAGTTGGTGTAATGATAAACAAACAATACCATTGTGAAAAAATTTTAATTAAGGAAAGAAATACGCAAAATAAAACTTTTATATATAAAAATTAATTGAACAAAGTTAAAAAAACGTTTAAATGCAAAAAATATGTATGTGCATCTGTGCGATATGTCAGCTTAAAACTATATGTATTTTAATTTTTTTCTTTTAACTAAGTTTTAGGCTACACTTAACTTAAAATAACGAGTTTTTGGTAAGGGTAATAAATTTTTCAACTGTGGACATAGTTTTCCCTAGTGTACCAAAAAAGAAAGCACGGGAAAGATTAACCAAAAAAATTTTAAAAAGCCCCCCCCCCCCCCGAAATAAATTCCTAGCTACGTGCCTGAGCGTAAGGTTTGTTTTTTATTATAAAAAAGTTTCCTTTTTTTGATATTTCGCTACTCCATTGTGTATCATCTTCAAGAAATAAGAAATTAAATAATTAACGAATTATAAACAATTTGAAAGTTTGAAAAAGTTTAAAAATATTTATCAAATATAAATTCCTTGTATGTATACATTTCTACCAGCAAACAAAATTTTTGGTATAAAAGTATAACAAACAAAAATAATAATAATTAACTATAAAAAATGTATTAATATAAAGGGTTGTTCAACAGGGACGCTACAAAAGTAGAAACACAGGGACAGCAAACGACGCCATATTTCTTGCCGCTGTTTTGACATTTCTCTTCAGTAAGGTTTGCCATTTCATGATGGAAAGATATACGAGCCAACAACGAGTCGAAATTATTAAAATTTACTACCGAAATTCGAAGTCAGTGGCCTCAACGTTAAGAGCGCTACGTCCAATTTATGGTCGTCATAATCGTCCTAGCAGATCAACAATTTATCTATGCCAACAAGCCAGCGACGATTGATGAACTTCGTACGAATATTGAACGTGAAATTGCAGCAGTATCGGACGATTTATGCTTGAAAACCGTCGAAAATTGGGTTCAGCGTCTGGACTTCTGCAAGCGTGCCCGTGGTGGCCATGCAAAAGAGATCGTTTCCCATACATAATGGCATCGAACGTACTTTCACAGGAATAAAGAATTTCATTGATATCCAAAACCGTTTTTGTTTTATTTAAACTTTTTTACTTTTGTAGCGCTCTTATTGAAAAACCCTATAATATTTATGTGTTATAAATTACTGTAATGTGTGCTATTTCTTTTGTATTAAATATCTGTAATTCTGAGCTACATTTTCAATATCTGCCTTAAAGTTAATTCTATTTGTTGTTGGTGTATTAATTATGTGTAACATTTCTAATATATAACGACGTTTATAATTATGTTCTGTATTTAAAACTGAGACATTTTCAAAGTCAGGATAGTGATTAAAATTTGTACAATGAGAAGATAATGCTGTCTTTTGTGAATTAATATGCCTATATTTCTGATCTGATCTATGTCCAGCTATTCTAGTTCTCAATTTGTTCTTCGTTGTACCTATATATACCTTATCTAGGGTGACCATTTTTTTCTGTCTTCAAATCAGTACAAATTTTAAAAAATATTATCAAAAAAAAAAAAATATTATGCAGCCAACCAATTTGTTGTCAACCGAATAGATTGGTTGAGGCGACAAAATTTTACGGTTAACCATCATACCATTCTATAGAACCTTACACATTTCTCCCTATTCAGACCCCAAGACAAACATTTTTTTCCATGAAAAAATCCAGTGTTTTAAGTACAGGAAACGGAACCATTATTTAGAAATTTCAATTATCTGTTACTATTCCTTTTCTAATTTTTGTTGTAACAGATTGATGAAATATAGCCATGCTGTGAATGGAGTCAAATATGACCCCAGGATAGTATGAACGTTAATTCTGAATTTCTGTTGTCATGAGCAAATTGCATTGTCTAAACTAATTTTCTGTAGATATAAACTAACCAATCGATTGGCTACAAATTTAGCTGGCAGAACATAGAGAAACTTCACATTTTGGCTACATTTTTCTACAAAAACACGTAATGGTTTAAAAAATGAAAATTTCAAGGTTTTGTGAACTCTTTTGTATTGAAAATCCCACAGATTCGAAAATTTTTCATGGATATACCCACATATATTTCTTCAGATTTTAAGGATTTTTGTACGGAGAAATCTTAATTTGTCTTTTATTGTCGTTCACTAAAACAGAGTCATTCCCACAACCGGATAATTAAAATATTTTTACCACAGTCAAATAACTGTTGTATCAACTGATTTTCTATTATCGCAATGGAACCATTTGATAAATTCGGTAGTCACCACGAATCTTCTCTGTGTAGGAAGCTACAAATTAGATTAAGAAATTTACATGTAGAAAAATTATTTTGAATGCTTTCTGGTAGAAAAAACCTCTCACATTCAGAAAAATTTATCATATAAAAGAAAAACTACATTGTACTTGCAGCAAAGTGTTGTTTTTTCAAACGCGTCGTATAGACCAAATACAATAAATATTGTCATTAATATGTATTTTTATTAATTCTAATTTAGTAAGTTTGAGGTTAAGAAGAAGAACAAACCTTCCTCAAAAGTTATAAACACATAAAATTTGCAAATCAGACCAGATCTAGTTTCTGCCTTTTTATGGACAGGCTTCATCAGTGATCTTCCATTAAATTGTATTATTGTTTATATTTTTATTGTCAGATTGTCTCTATATGAATAATTTCAGAAGTGATCAAACAGACATATACAAAAATTCTACTTCAGATTTTCTCTGTTTATCTTCTTATTTCCTCCGTGTCACCTTTTCACAAATACTGCCACATTGACGTATAGTTTGTACGTACAAGTGCATTTTGGCTTTTTTACTAAAAAAATGTAATACTTTTTTAAATGCCAAAAATCAGTACAATCAGTACAAATTTTAAAAAATCAGTACAAATCAGTACACGACTTTTTCATCAGTACACGTGACCAAAAATCAGTACATGTACTGATCAAATCAGTACGAATGGTCACCCTAACCTTATCACAATTCTCTCCGTCATTTCCATTACATGGTATTTTATATACTATATTTGACATGTCCAATTTCTGTATCCTATCCTTTGTCTTACTGTATAATTTATTTACTGTATTGTATGATTTAAAAGCTATTCTATATCTATTAGTATCGATTATCTTTGATTTCTCTAAACGTTCTGATACTCCCGGTACATAGACCAAAGACTTGTAAATATTCTGTTAAATTAAGTTCCCTGTGTTATTATTCCTCCTAAATTTATATTGATTTATTAATAAACAAATTAAATAAATTCTTAATTATTTCCTCATTCTTTCTATGAAATTCTCTGTCACTAATAGTCAATACTTTTTCCATCAAATTCTTCGCAGTGTTAATAATGATTTTCTTATTATGTTTTGAATAAAAATTAATAATTCTACCTGACGCTGTTGGTTTCTGATACCAATCCATTATCAAATCATTACCCCTTCTTATTACCAAAGTATCTAAATAAGAAATTTTTGAATCACATCCCTTTTCCATGATAAACTTAATATCAGGACTAAATTCATTTAATGCTAATAACATATTATCAATTGCATTTTCAGAAATGACACAAAATAGATCATCCACATATTTAGTCATTATCTTTGGCCTAATATCAAGTTTTCTAATACAAGTGTCGAATAATATTACACATATTTAATACACCAACAACAAATAGAATTAACTTTAAGGCAGATATTGCAAATGTAGCTCAGAATTACAGATATTTAATACAAAAGAAATAGCACACATTACAGTAATTTATAACACATAAATATTATATTAATACATTTTTTATTGTTAATTATTATTATTTTTGTTTGTTATACTTTTATACCAAAAATTTTGTTTGCTCGTATAAATGTATACATACAAGGAATTTATATTCGACAAATATTTTTCAACTTTTTCAAACTTTCAAATTGTTCATAATTCGTTATTTTGTTAATTTCTTATTTCCTGAAGATGCTACACAATGGAGTAGCGAAATATCGAAAATAAAAAACTTTTTTATAATAAAAAACAAACCTTACGCTCAAGAAAATTGTGAAATTAAAAATATAAAAAGAAGTTAAAATAAACGACAAGAATAATTGGAAAATATTTTTTTTTTTTCGAAAACACATGTTTTTTCTGCTTGCAAATTCTTACTGGCAAAAATTTATCCAGTAAAAATTTGCAAGAAAAAGAAGAAGACTTAGAAACTCTCAACATAGAACTGTCACTTTATTCTCTCTTTTTCTTTCTGTTTACTGAGTATTTGTGTAAACGAACGCCATCCAGTAAAAATTTATACAAATTTGTACAAATTGTCCAGTAATCGAATGGACCTTTATATATATGTTTTTAAAATGTCTCAAACACGTCACTTTTTTTTAGAAAAGCGTGGTTAAAAATGCCGAAATACTCTATGTTTGGCTTATTTGTAAATTATAGAACAATTATGACGAGACTAAAAGTTTTAAAAACAGAGTTCGGAATCACAAACTTAAAGTCTATATAAATTATTCATTTTATCTGAACTAGGGAATGCAAAATCCCGAACTTTTTGATTTCGAACTTTTTGATTTTGAAAGCGGGAAATTTATCCTGAATTCCCGGGATCCCGTAAGAGAAATAAATTAGAAAATATTTTATAATAATTTTATAAATAAAATGTCTTAAAGACCTCAAATTTTATGATCGTGAAAAAGCTCAGGAGTTTTTTCTTGGAATTTTCGTAGTGGGAAAAAAATAGTTTTATATTAGAAATTATATAAGTCTAATTATAAATATATTTTTAAAAACTGAATAAACTACAACACAGCGTGAGTTAGAGAGTGCCAAAGTAGTTTGTAAATTTTTCTACCTAATATGAAATAAAATATCTCATAAAATGCTTAAATAACACATCTCAACAATCAAAATAATAAGTCTGTTGGCTGGACAGAAAAATTTGTTACTTTAACAAAATTTATTACTGTTTTTTGGCTTAAAATAAAATTTGTTGATTTTAACAAATTATTTTGTTAAATTCAACAAATCTAAATTTAAGTAAAAAATTTGTAAAACTACAGTTTTATCTCTAATAATACTTAGTCGTAGAATTTATTCAAATCTAGGGTCTCGGGATCCTCTGCGGGCCTAGTCCATATCATGTGAAGGCATATAAGGCCAAAACATGGAGCAAACATTTTGTCCGTTTTGCTCTATTAGTTCTCGCTTAGTTTTCGAGATATGGACCATTTTATGAAGTGGAAAATTTTTATTAAAAATTTCCGAGGGTCCAAGGCCCCGCCAAGGTCCATTTTTGGCTAGAGAGACCCCCTTTCGCTGGGGTATTACACGCTTAGGGGTAGTCGAATTTTTCATCAATTTTGTTTTATCTGTCTTAGTTTTCGAGATATGGGCCATTTTAAAAAATCGGCAGGGAACGCCATCTTTAAAACTTCGGATACATTGGTGGCACCATCTACCGGGTAATAAGAGTAAAATGAAAATTTTACATTTTAACAATAAATCTTGCAAAATTTAACGAATGGGTTCATAAAAATTTGTTTTAAATAATTTTGAAAATTAACATTCAAAATTAGTTAAAGTACTGAGGATTTTCCGTATTTTGTTAAATGAAGATGACTAAAATCTTTGCTTAAATTTGTATTTAAACTAAAAATTTGTTAAAAATTAGTCAAATCGATTTGAAACCGGTTTGACAGATTTTTCTACTAACGTATTATTTTAAGTGTACAAAATATGACAATATTTACTACCCGATCAAAAAAATTATATCTAGCATATGTATCCATATCCCATGATATAGGTCGACATTTAAGCTTATCCAAGTTCATCTCAAAATTGGGGTATCCAGTAATATCCAATAATATCCCTCAAATATATTACAGGATTAAATTAGATCCAAATAGATCTCAAAATTGGGAGATCCAATAATATCAAATTGAGATCCTGACAGATCCCAAAATATCCCATGGGATTAATTTAGATCCAATTAGATACAAATGGATAGGCTAATTTTGGCAGATCGAATTGGACAATTTGAGATCAAAATTTATTCTTTGATATATTTGAAATTATTTAAATTTTAATAAAATTTTAAAAATAACGCAAAAAATAAAAAAGAAATATTTATTAATTAAAAAAATATTTATTTCATAAAAAAATCTCCGTCGGCAGGATTCGAATATAGATTTCTGGAGTTGTAGTCGCCCTACGGGGAAAGGGACCAGTCCCAGATGACATGCAGGATAGGTCCCAAGGGGGCGGAGACCGGAAGTTGATCGGTCTTTTTGTTTGAAAGAGACATATCACTTTAACATGGCGTTGTCATTGGAAATGACCAATTGCCACTGTTTAGACACCTTGTGACAGTAAGGTGGTGTGTCTAAAAATAGCTTTTCAAATAAACTAATAAAAAATTAAGAATTAAAAATAATCTACTTGGCGTCGAAGTAGGGCTCGATAACACAACCTCCTGTTTGTAAGGCAAACGCTCTACAGTCTGAGCTAATATTGCTTATGCGTGAAGGCTGGCTGATGGTAAAGTTTTATATTTTTCGTTTCTCTTCAAATAAAAGAGAAAAAGAAAAAACAAACACTACAAGCAAATAAAAAAAAATGGGAAAGAAACCCTACGGGGAAAGAGACCGGTCCCAGATGACACGCAGGATAGGTCCCAAGGGGGCGGAGACCGGTCGTTGATCGGTCTTTTTGTTTGAAAGAGACATATCACTTTAACATGGCGTTGTCATTGGAAATGACCAATTGCCACAGTTTAGACACCTTGTGACAGTAAGGTGGTGTGTCTAAAAATAGCTTTTCAAATAAACTAATAAAAAATTAAGAATTAAAAATAAACTACTTGGCGTCGAAGTAGGGCTCGATAACACAACCTCCTGCTTGTAAGGCAAACGCTCTACCGTCTGAGCTAATGTTGCTTATGCATGATGGCTGGCTAATGGTAAAGTTATATATTTTTCGTTTCTCTTCAAATAAAAGAGAAAAAGAAAAACCAAACACTACAAGCAAATAAAAAAATTGAAAAGAAAAAAATAGAAAAGAAAACAACACTAACACACACACAAATATAGTGGAAGTGCCCCCGATTGACCAGTCACGGGATAGGTCCTTTAATGGCAGTTGACTCGTTTTTTGCGTTGGCCATAATTAAATTAAAAAATCAATTAAAAATTAGAAAATTGCCTCAAAAACTCTGATAATATAAGCTGTATTTTCGACTTAACTATATCCGTTAACTTTTAAAAAAGCACAAAGTGCATAAAAACGTTTTTTAGACGAAAACTAACATATTACTTTTCGTATGCACATTAACTTACAACGTGGATAATTATCAACGTTGAAAACTCAACGTTTATACATTTTCACATCTAGCGTAACTTTTTCGCGTAACTACCTAAAAAGTTTTGCTGACGTACGTTCGATTATACCGGAACTTTCATAAATACTCACTATTTAAAAAAATTTGATATTGCAATCAGTTTAACGTAGATTTGCTATAAATACTTAACGTTGATAGGTATGAACGAAAATACAGCTATAAATAAAAATTAAAAAAATTGCCCTTAAGTTAAAAGGAAAATTAAATGAAATACCAATTGTTAAAACTAAAACAGCTTTAACATTACAAAACGTTAAAAATAAAAAACTTAAATTTTTTAGCAAAAAATTATAAAAATTTAAAATAAGAGCTAAAATAAGCAAATCGTAAAAAAATAAAGTTCAAAATAAATAAGAGAGTAAAATAAATAAAAAAATATTTTAAAAAATATGCCGCGAATTTTATTTTTTATTTCGGTATGGGTCAACTTTTTTAAAAGCAACAGTGAAAGTAACGAATCAGAAAATACTTAGAAAATGAATTCATTCTCTTTGGTTCATATTTGTACTAATTTAGTAATATGCCTTCGGTTGACCGGTCACGGGATAGGTCCTTGGAGGGCAATTGACTCCTCATTCCCCGTAGGGCGGTCACTTAACGCACTCAGCCACATACTGCTATACAAAATGACTGACTATATGAGACAGCATTGTTCGTGTCATTGCGTTATATATAGTTATATAAATTTATATATGTATATACATGACTTACAATTATAAAAAATAAATTAATAACATTAAAAATCTCACGCACGGAATTTTTTTGGCGAAGAAGATAAAAAAAATGTTTTTTGCAGGGTCTAGGATTTATATAGGTCAAAAGTCTAAATATCAACAGTCTGTATTTGTGAAATTAATAATGGGATAAGAGTAATATACATGTTGTTGAAAAGGTAATATAAATCTCTTTTAAATAAAAATACTCTTATCCAACACTTTTTCACAAGTTGTTTTGTATTAAAAGTAGGAGTAAAAAATAACACCTAAATTCATAAACACTTTGTAAAATTATAGGAGGTTTAATGAACAAATTTTGTATGAAAATTACGTTTTTTAAACCTGCTTTATCTTTACAAAGCATTTATGAATTGAGGGGTAATAATATTGCCAAAATTTTATGTAGAAATATAAAAAAAAAACATTTTCACTCTCGAAGAACTCAAATTCAGAACTTTAACGAAATTATTATACATTACGATATCTATGTAATTATATATTTAAAATACTAATAATTGAAAACATAATTTTCAGATGCTGTTCACAAAAAATGGTATAATCTGTTTAAGATCTGTTAAAAAAATATTTATAAGTAAATAAAATTGAGTTAAAAAAGGTAAACAAAATTTTTTTTTGCCGGAGCTGGGTTTCGATAATAGGACCTCAGTCACATATGTATATAATTATGTGTGGGGTTACTTATGGTAATATATAATTACATCCCAGCAAAAAAAGAGATGCCGAAGCAGTAGAAAAGGCACTACAATTGATGATCTAGATCTACTTCTTTTTTAACATAAACACTAATGATTTTAATGATCATAGGAGAGGAGTACTCCCACTTCAGCATTTTTTCAGTACTTTTTGAACGAGTGCAAAGGAACCCAGCAAAACCTAGGTAATATGTTGGTATTACAGAACACATTACCTGGTAATACCATACCCCTTACCATTGCATTATTTCATAACTAAAATGTAATGTCTTACGTATAATGTGCTGGGTAGTAATAGCAACTTATTACCAATGATATATTTAAACACCTCAAAGAAAAGAGTTACTTGTAATACACAACATGAGTTCTAAATTAGAGCAGCGACTTATTACAGATGGGATATTTTAAAACCGTAAAATAAAGAGTTACTTTTAATGTGATACGTGATCACTTAATAGAAATATCCACTTGTTACCGATGGTGTATTCAAATACCTGAAAAAGGAGTTATTTGTAATGCGATACATGAGTGTTATTTTCTATTTAAAATATTCGATACAAATAATTTATATGTTTTATACATATTGACTGAAATATCTTTTATGTTTTTTGTTAACTTTATATTAATCTGAGTAAATATTAATTAAATATTAATTAAATATGAATATGCTTCGTTTTAGCATTTATAAAAAACCAACACGATAACATCTTATTTTAATTTTTTTTTGTAAGAAGTAAGTATATATTTTTATACAGTAAGTGAGCGCATAATTTTAATGTGTTATTTCAGACCTGTTTGTAACACATTTTTTTGGCCTAACTTTAAGCTGTTATGTAAGTAGTATTGTGCTCAGTATCGGTTATGTAAGTGGTTACGCAACTCCTAACATGAAACATTAAAGTAACATGTTCTTATGTTGTTACCTAGCCCTCTTTTGGAAAGTTCATACCTCCAATGACATTCCCTTGTTAATATAATAGCTGTTGGAATAGCAAAGTAAGAGGTTACATACCTTAATTTTTTCCTACAAACCTTATTACCAGGTAATAGAAAGTTTTGCTGGGAAGCTCTTTTTCACCAATTAAAAGTTAAAAAAAATTCTTTACAAATAAAATTATATTTTTTTTATTTTACAAAAGTTTTTTTATTGCCGCCACCAGGGATTGAACTTGCGACCTCACGATTGCTAGTCTAGTGCTCTACCACTCAGCTATTCGTTGATATGAAAGTTGACTGGCACTTTGTTAATGAGAGATATTGTTCCTTATTCTCTTCAATAAAAGTACTTATTAAACAGGTGTAAAAGGTGCACTCCAATTCAATATTGTTTTCAGTACTATTTTTACAGGTGCATAAAAAGCAATTTCTCACAATTTTTTTATATATACATATTTTTAAAAATTTAAAAATAAAAAAATATTGAATTTAAACAAATTAATTTTAAATATTAAAAAAAAAATTAATAAAATAAAAAAAAAAATAAAAAAATATTGGTCCCGCCGGGAATCGAACCCGGGACCCTCTGTTTGGAAATGCCAAATGAAACTAAAATCACTTTTTACGATCACTTTTAGAGCAATGACTCTTTAGAAGCAATACTTAAATGATTTTTTGGATGTGGTTCAGAAGTAATTCTAAAAAAGCTGTAAAAATGTAATAACGGATATTTGGGAAGCAATGAAAGAAGTAATTTTTTGAAGTTGTTCAGAAGTAATTCTAAAAAAGCTGTAAAAATGTAATTACGGATACTTGGGAAGCAATGAAAGAAGTGATTTTTTGAAGTTGTTCAGAATAACTTCTAAAAAAGCAGTAAAAATAAACTAACGGATACTTGTGAAGCATTGAAAGAAGCAGTTTGTAAAGCAGTACTTGCAATTTTTTGCTGGGATATTAAAATATTATTAATCCCAAATTGCGGTAAATAATTAGAACGAAGCTGGTCAGCATATAGGCGCGGCTAAGCCGCCGCCGATAATTTTTCAGTTTTTTTAATATATTTTCTTTTTCTGCTATACAATGGCCAAACAAAGGGCTTTTATGCTTGCCTTTGTTAGTGTCGTTGTTGTTGTCCCCTCCTTTTTCTAATATATTTATGCAGTGCAAGTAGTTTGGTGTTTTGTTTGTTGTTGGTTTAGTTAGTGATGAAGGCATAGCACTGGTCACTAATTAACCAAAACAGCAACAAACCGAATACCCGGCACTTGTACACGCGTTGGAACGATTTGATTTATAATTTCAATTCGTTGTAATGGCAGGAAGTTTCCGCATCGACTTCTGCAACATACGGGGACTGAGGGCGAATTTCTTCTCCGTATTTGCTCACATTCGTTTTCATCGGCCGGATGTTTTCGCCTTATGTGAGACCCAGGTATGTGGGGATGCTGATCCACAGGCTTTCTATATACCTGGTTATCAACTCCTATCCCTTTTTATATTTCACCGGGGCCTTGCTATGTACATTCGCAATGATGTTGTGTACCAGTGTCAGCAACATTTAAACTGTAATGATACGGAATTTAACTCACTTTGGGTTAAATTTAAAATCAGGACACACATATTGCATTTCGGGTTCTTATACAGAAGCCCAAACATGGAGAGGACGAATACCCTTAATGGGTTCGACGTCCTTTCTGATACTATTTCTAAAATTTTGGAGAGTTGCCCGAGTAGTGAAATCGTTGTTGCTGGCGATTTCAATATTCACAGCTCTGCCTGGCTTCGCCATTCCAGCCATACAACTCCCGGGGGCCTTTATGTTGAGCTTTTTGCCGCGCATAACCACCTAGCGCAATTAGTGAATGAACCAACGCACATTCCGTGCGTTGAAGGTGAACACCAGAATACTCTTGACCTTTTCCTTACTTCACATCCAGACAAATATGAAGTAAGAACACTTGCACCTCTCGGCAATTCGGATCATTGTACCATTTCCGCATCTTTTTCGTTCTCCGTCCTTCGAAACGTTTCGACAACAGCTGCTAAACGTTCAGTTTTTATTTACGAAAAAGCACGTTGGGATGAGCTCAACGATTTTTTCCGGCATTTTAATTGGAAACTCTGTTTCCTTGACGACAACGTAGATGCCGCGGCGAAAATGGTTGAACAGGTTATATTGCTTGGAATGAAATCTTTCATTCCTTCGAAGCAAATTTCGGTTAAACCAAAAGATAAATGTTGGTTTAATCAGACTTGCAGGAACGCAGTCAGATCCAGAGAGTTAGCGTTCAATAATTGGCGGGATAATAAGAACGCCAATACTGATCTGCTTCGCAAACGGGCGAGATATGAGTGTTCCAAAGTACTTAGTCGTGAAAAGTTTCTTTACGAGCAACGTCTTCGTACTAAAGTTCTTTCTGCTCCACGGGGTAGTAAGAGCTTTTGGTCATTCGTTAAAAGAGTAAAGGATAATGCTAGTTCAACTATCCCAACTCTTATAAAGGATGACCAAATATTCACTGAACCGATTGATAAAGCTAACCTTTTAGCTGAGATGTTTGCAGGTAATTCATTCCTGCCGGAAAGCGATCAACCACTGCCCGAGCTTGAAAGAGTGTGGAGTACTATGCCTAAGATATTCTTTCGAGCTCGAGCAGTCAAAAGGGTTCTTGCTGACCTCAACGTAAATAAGTCATCGGGGCCAGATGGTATACCAGCACTGGTGCTGAAACAGTGTTCTTCGACGCTAGCTCGTCCATTGGCAAGCCTTTTTAGTGCTTCGTATTGTGCGGGAGTTTTCCCCTCGTGCTGGAAGGTTGCCAATGTCCAGCCAATCCCTAAAAAGGGTGCGGCTAACAACCCTGAAAATTACCGCCCGATCGCAATATGCTCTGCGCTCTCAAAGGCGATGGAGAGTATGGTTAATTACCATCTTCTGAATTATTTAGAGTCCAACTCACTTCTTAATGACCGACAGTATGGCTTCCGCAGACGTCGTTCTACGGGAGACCTGTTAGCGTTCCTCTCGGAGCGTTGGAGTCGGTCCATCCACCGTTTTGGTGAGAGCAAAGTGGTTGCTCTGGATATTTCAAAGGCCTTTGATCGTGTATGGCACAGGGCGCTTATTTCGAAGCTTATTGCGTTTGGTGTAGGTAATGACTTCGCTCGTTTTATTTCGAGCTTTCTCAGAGATCGCACTATTCGTGTTGTTATAGATGGGGTCTCATCCGACGAGTTTCAGCTGAATTCAGGCGTACCGCAGGGTTCTGTTCTTTCTCCTTCCCTATTTTTTATCTTTCTCAATGATCTTCTTGGTCGAACTTTCAACCCTATCTACTCTTTCGCAGATGACAGCAACATTTGTCATTCATTTTCCTTCGATCGTAGGCCAAGCCCTGACGAGATTTGGGGCAAAAGGCAGATTATGAATGACACACTGAATCGTGACCTTTCTACAATCTCTGAGTGGGGTCGTGCGAATAAGGTCGACTTTAATGCACGCTAGACCCAATGTTGTATGTTGACCCATAGGGCTGTGAGGTCAACACTGTCATCTGTACATATGGGTGATATTGATATTGAGGAATCGGATACTCTGGGCATGAAAATTCAGTGTGATGTCCGTTGGAATAAACATGTTTTTCAAGTGTCGAAGGAAGCATTCAAGTGTCTAGGTTTTCTACGTCGGTGCAAGAAGTACTTCACTCCATCCGATTTACTCACTATTTATACCACATATATCCGACCGAAGATGGAATACAACTCCCATATATGGGCAGGAGCTTCGAAGTCTATTTTGGAGCTTCTGGACCATGTGCAAAGGAGGGCGTCGGCGCTTATCAATGACAATAGGGTATCCAGCTCTATTGACTCATTGGAGCATCGTCGGAATGTGGGTTGTGTGACCCTGTTCTATCGATATTATCATGGGAGGTGCTCAGCTGAGATAAGTGAACTTGTCCCCAAAGCCCAAGTTTTTATTCGTAATACTCGCTTATCAGGTAGAGCGCATCCGTTTGTAGTCGATTGTCCAGTGGATCGCACGACGCATTATAGAGAGAATTCGTTTATCAGTCGCACTAGCCGTATGTGGAATAAACTCCCCGCAGAGGTCTTCCCTGTTACTTACAATGTTGAGAAATTTAAATCAAATATTCACAAACACTACTCCCTCTTTCCTCCTCCTCATAACCTATTTTCCTAATACCAACACAACGCACTGTGTTAATAGGGGGGCATCCCCTGAGTGTTGGTCCATCAAAAAAAAAAAAAAAAAAAAAAAAATATAACTTTCAGGTGCTGTTGGCAGAAAATGGGTTAATTTTTTTAAGATCTGTTAAAAAATATTTACAATTAAATTAAATTGAGTTAAAAAAGTAAAAAAAAAAAAAAAATTTTAAGCCCGAGCTGGGATTTGATAGTAGACCCTATGTATATGTGACTTTATATAAATATATATTAAACATATAGAAAACATTATTGATGTGGGACCATATATAATCATATCTCAAATTATATTGTTAATCTTGCACCATATATGGAATAATATATAACTATATCTTAGAGCATTTAATATAATATATCATTATATATGAAAATATCTTACATTATACAACCAAAAAATTTTTATAGGAGACATATATCATAATATCTCAAAATAGATGGCTAATATGCCACCGTATGTGATCATATATTATGTTATGTATGATCATTTATTATTACATATGCCAATAGATCTGTTATATCTCATTATGTATATCATATATGGTTGGTATCTAATTTTATAAAAGACCATACACAAAAATAAATGGTTATATGAGGTACAACATAAGAAACATATGCCCTACTAAAAGAAATTATATGACTTTTGATATTATATATAATAGTATCCGAAAAATAAGAACATCTAATTGTATCAAATTAGATCGTATTATGATCATATTAGATCTAATTTGACACACTTGGATCTAATTTGATGGAATAAGATATGGTTTGATACAATTTAATCGGATTTTTTCCTCATCCAAATGTATCAAATATAAGATAATCATATCCAACTAGTTATAATGTTATATAATTCGATACAATTATACACAATTATATGAGGCATATGTAATTAAATATAGGTCTATATAAAATTGGATATTGTAATATGTTGCACTATATATTGTGCAATATATAACAATATGTAGTTATATATTTAGGATATAATTTCGTAAAATTTTATATAAAGGGTTGTTCAATAGAGACGCTACAAAAGCAGTATCGGCTGATTTATGCTTGAAAACCGTCGAAAATTGGGTTCAGCGTCTGGACTTCTGCAAGCGTGCCCGTGGTGGCCATGCAAAAGAGATCGATTTCCATACATAATGGCATCGAACGTACTTTCACAGGAATAAAGAATTTCATTGATATCCAAAACCGTTTTTGTTTTATTTAAACTTTTTTACTTTTGTAGCGCTCTTATTGAAAACCCCTTTAATTATATCTTGGTATATATGTTCCGATATATAATTATAAAAAATTTTATATGATAATATATGACTATATCAAAACTTTTTTAATTGGGTGGCTATTCATGACAACATATATATTCACATATTATAACATGAAACAAGATATTACTATATATGACTATATATGAATTTTTTTTGATCGGGTAGTTATAAAACTGTGCAGTGGTTATAGGATAATTATTGGGTACTGATTCCGAATCTGCAACCAGTTTGTTCAAATTTGCTCTACACTCAAATAAAAAAGTCTGTAAAAGTTACAGAAAAAACTGTAATATTACAGAAAAATTAACTAATATTAGGCCAGCAGACCGATTAGCTAATTTTAGCAAAATGTGTCTGTAATTATTAGTAAAGTCAAAGTTGTGGAAAAAATTTGTAACAGTTACTAAAATTTAGTATAATTTTAGTATATTCATAATGGAAATCAATTTGCTAAAATTAGCCAATTTCTTACTAAATATTATTGAAATTCTTTTAGAAGCAAAAACTAGTAATTTTACTATATATTAGTAAAATTTCTGTAAATTTAAAATGGAAATAAAATAGTACTTATACTAAAAATTAGTATGCATACTAGGCCGGGTCGATTTGTGGGGAGGCAAAAAAATCGCCCATGGCTCAGGGAAAATCGTATTCTAGGGATCAAAATAAGAAACTTTGCCGAAGGAACCATACCTCTAAAACGTTGACTTTTGTCCCGTAGGGTCAAGTTTTGAAAAATCACACTTTGACCCATTTAGAGTGCCCCAATCGAGTCCAAATGTATGACCGACCCCCACTAACTTTGGAGGGCCGATCCACCCATGCCAGTGGCATACCCCCTGGAACTCCCCTGGGGGGTTCCCCATACAAACATTTTAAAAAATCACCATTTTTGGCACTTTATTTTATTATTTTTTATTTATTTTATTTATTTTTATTATTTTATTTATTTTTTCTCCTTAGAAATTTATTTAGTCAGAACATACATATGTAAATGAAAAAATTAATTTAACTTAGTAATAGAAAAGAAAAAATAAAAAATTACTGTTTGAAGTCTTTTTTGCTTTCAAGTCTGGGCAATTTCGCACGGCTCTCTAATGTCGTCGCCATAACAGCCTCTACATTTTCCGGTATAACTCGTTTGGAAACGCTAGCTAGCAATTGAACGTGTCGTTCTGTTTCCTGTATGTGTGATGGAATTTTTGGATCATTAAACGGTGGATCATCTTGATTTAAATATTCTTTCAAAGTATCGTATGGAATGCTTCGCGTGAATGGTGGTTCAAATACGTCATTTATGTCATTCATATTGATCATTTCCGTGTAACTTGTGCAATAAAAGTTTATATCTGGTTTTTTATAAGCTCTAAGTCCCGTTGGGTCGTCAACATCGGTTCGATAGCGTAGAATTATCTTGATAGCACAGTCGCGCTTTTCTTTGCTATCATCAAACAACATTGATAACAAGATATTTTCCGAATGCGCATAATATGAATTATCTGTAATTACTTTATTGACAATTTTGCGTAAACGAGGTTCTAGAAATCTTGACCAACTAATGAATTTGAAAAATAATCAACTACCGTACACGACAGAGCTGTAATACTTGATATTGAAGTACATTGGCACATAACATGTAATTATAAATTCAACCAGTATTCTTAAATTTGCATCTGGATTTTCCGTTGTCACATATAATCGTAATAGTCTAGCGGCCTTGGTGAGCCACCGAGAATGTACAATTTTCCCTGGTTTGATGTTTGCCAGATCCACTGAAACCACGCCGCTAGAAATTGCATGGGCCATGTCGTATAAGTACTTGGAATCGGTGGAAAATTCAATTTTTTCTGGAGCAGGGGGCATATTTTTCAACTCAATTTTCTGAAAGCCGTCCACCACCTGAAAATATATAAAAATAAAACAATTAAAAACGGTTGACAATTATAATAAATGAGTGATAGCAATAACTTACCGGAAGAGTTTCACAAGTTTCGATTTGACGGCTCAATTTTCCGGTTGCCGATCTTGGTCCAGTGCTGGTTGATTTATCCAAAGCTTCAAACAAATGCCGAAACGGAAGTTCGTTGAAGTGTAGAAGGCAAACGAACCAATGCAATGGTCTTTTTAACAGCAATTCGAATCGTCGTATAATTCCACCGTTTGGGCCAGTGTTTGTTGGCTCACCGTCAGTGCATATGCCAATTAATGCATCCAGTGATATATTTTTATCGTTGAAAAAATCATTTAATTTGGTTGTTTTGTATTCAGCGGTTTCATGTTCCAGTCTTACGTAACCAATCAATTCAGAATTCGGTTCTCTCAAAATAACAAGATGAGGTTCTTTTACCATTCTAGTATGATACTTCTCATCAATTGTATCTCTCGTTAAAGTATCATCTTTTCTGCCATCGAATGAAAATGCTAACAAATTGGTATCATCTAACCGTTTGCGAAGCACTTCTTGTCTGCATTTCTCTTTTTCTCGGCGAACTTTCGATTTATCCATGATGAGAGGTTTGCCATGGATATCTTTCATTTTAAAATCTTGGAAAAGAGCTGTTCCCAATGCTGATGCTACTCTATCAGGCACGCCAAATCTGTCACATACCAAGGCAAAGTTAAAACAATCGTATCTCTGTGTGCATTGTGAACTTGTGCTTATATCCAAATCTTCTTGAACCGGTGGCGGTGCGTATGTTGAATCATCGGGATCTTGGTATGTTGGCATTGATGACATAGACGTTGCTCCTTGCTCTTCAATTTCCATCGCAAATCCATCCATTGTTAGACTTCTCTGATTATGTTGATCGTGCATAAACTCTTTGAGGCGTTCGGGAACCAAACCGCATGCACATGGAGCTGCCTTCAAATCGCATTTACATGTTCCAATGAAAAAAATTGTTTCCAGAGATTTTACATACTCTGTAAATTGTTGGGGTTTGTTTCTTCTCTTGATTTGCTCTTGATATTTGTCAAGTAATCTATTCAATTTATTACATACACTTTTTTTCAGCATTATTTCCATACCAAGTTTTTCCCAAATTCCAATCAACTTATCTTGTACTTGAATAGTGAATGCTTTATAGGACAACTTTTTTTGTTCGCTCAAGCAAAAATAATATCTCAAGATATCCAGATGGGTTGGTAAATTAAGATCAGTCAAATCAGTAGACACACCAAAAACAGTAACATAATGCCTGGGTATATGACTCATTGGCTTTTCGATAGTTGTTGATGTTGTTATTGCTTCATCTTGCGATGTAGAGGATGGTGGATTCATTGTAAACTTCTTGATTTGGAATGATTTTTTTTAAAATATTTTTTTATCTCAAATTAGCACTTCACACTTCGAGTTCTTCACAACGACTTAATGCATTCACAAAAACTGTTGCGTTATATATGGTCTAGGAGACGAGGTAATAAGAATGAAATGGTAATTTCAATGCTACCTGTAACCGATTTTGTTGTCAAAACTGCCCATAAAGTACTTACATGTAAATTAAACGTTAATCTGACTACAAATTCTGTTAAGCAAGTGCGCCTTTTATTACTTCTGGAAAATCCTTTATGATAATTTTCTGCTCAATTCTACCTGTAACCGATTTTGTTGTCAAAACTGCCCATAAAGTACTTACATGTAAATTAAACGTTAATCTGACCACAAATTCTGTTAACCAAGTGCGCCTTTTATTACTTCTGGAAAATCCTTTATGATAATTTTATGCTCAATTCTACCGGTAACCGATTTAGCTTAAGAAAGTTTACGACATGCAGCTTTGTCTTGTGGTGGCTTAAAAAACCTACACAACCTATTTTACGACCTGCAACAGAACGACACGTTCAATTGCTAGCTAGCGTTTCCAAACGAGTTATACCGGAAAATGTAGAGGCTGTTATGGTGACGACATTAGAGAGCCGTGCGAAATTGCCCAGACTTGAAAGCAAAAAAGACTTCAAACAGTAATTTTTTTTATTTTCTTTTCTATTACTAAGTTAAATTAATTTTTTCATTTACATATGTTCTGACAAAATAAATTTCTAAAGAGAAAAAATAAATAAAATAATAAAAATAAATAAAATAAATAAAAAATAATAAAATAAAGTGCCAAAAATGGTGATTTTTTAAAATGTTTGTATGGCGAACCCCCCAGGGGAGTTCCAGGGGGTGTGCCACTGGCATGGGTGAATCGGCCCTCCAAAGTTAGTAGGGGTCGGTCATACATTTGGACTCGATTGGGGCACTCTAAATGGGTCAAAGTGGGATTTTTCAAAACTTGACCCTACGGGACAAAAGTCAACAGTTGGGGGGTAGTAGAATTCGTTTTAGAGGTATGGTTCCTTCACTGAGCCATGGGCGATTATTAAATCGACCCGCCCTAATGCATACCATACCGTATTTTATTTCCAAAAAATCTATAATAAAATCAAATATTTCTTTTTAGTTATAAAATGAAATGTAATTTTAAATACAAGTAAAGTTTTAAAATTTAAATAACTTTTAAATGAATGAAACATTGAATGTATGTATATAAAGAGATAAAAAGATTTATTATAAATCTATGTACTAAATAATAGGCTTTTCAGATCAATATCAAATTGATATTCACATTTAAATTAATTTTTGGAGTATTAATATATATAAGTATTTAAAAGAAAGTCACACATTCATTTAATGCAAATTTTTATAAGTATTCACTTTTAAAAGTATTAAAAAAGTGCCCACATTTAATCCAAATTAATGTGGTATATTTTATTATTTATCTATTACGCTCGGTTTCATATTTAAAGTTAACTTGCACTTAACGATATTGAAAGATAAAATGTCAAAAATTATATACGAAATAACAAATTAAATAACTAATGGTTAACTCAAAAACCTTCAGTATGAAAACCACCGTGTAGGTTTTGAGTTTACTTTTAGTTAATCCATAATTTTTTGTTGTTTCGTACACAAATTTCTTGATATTTTCTTTTGTTTAATAGTGAAGTTAAAGTCTTCAGTATGAAACTCATCTGTAAAGATTATAATTAGAAATTTAGAGTTTCAAAGTTAACAAAAGTAGGCAATTGTTATTTCCTTTAATTAATAAATTGATGCGAAAACAGCGAAAAATAACATGTTTTAAACGACTTAAAACGTGAAATTATCAAATTAACTAGCATAGGAGTAAAATTTATAAATTTTACTCTTCATTTATATTTTTTAGATGTCGACTAAGGATTGCTGTTGATAACTTATCTTGAGTAAAATTGATTCCAAAAATATGTGATTGAAGAGCCATACATGTTTACATTCAATCGGATATATAAAATGAAAAACCACATAAATATGAAAAAGACATGTCAAAGCCTCTAAAATACTTTCTAGTTTATAAGTAACATATGTAGAAGTTAATTTTTACTGCATATAAATTAATATAAAGACAATAAACTTACTAAAAATGCACACATAAATTCACTAACAGCTTGAACATTTGTACCCACTGTAAATATCTCATGAATAATATCTTGCAAACAAATAATGGGTGATTGCTTGCCATTGATACGAGCAAAACCTTTTTAAATACCAATTCACGTATGGTACCAATATTGGGATAACCATATGTAATTGTAAAATTATGTATCGCTTATAATAATTTTATGGTTATGTCATTTTCCAAAGCCGCCGAAGCAATAATATTCTCGGTTGGATGACAAGCAGTACACAACAAGGTGTCAGTGTGACCCTGTAATTTCTGGACCACCTCTTTCGATTGTAGATTCCAGATGTAAACCATATTATCTTCACTGCCGGAAAGAATTCACTAAAAAATATTACAAACATTTAAAACAAATTTATAGATAAAAAAAATTCTTGCCTTTAACTAACATTTCCTCCAGTTACTGAAAAATTTGCAAAAATGCAATATTTTTCATTTTTATGTCCAGTGTAGGTTTTTAAACATTTTCCTTTTGAATAGTCCCATAATTTCAAATATTATCCAAAGTAGCCGCCAATATATACTTGCCATTGGGGGAGAATTGTACAAAACTTACAGGCGGGTTGTCATCATCTATTAAAGTCTTCAAACACTGACCACTGGCTGTATCCCAAATACGACATAAGCCATCATAGCTAGAAGAGACAAGTAACGAACCATCACGATTGAAATGAACGGCAGAGACAGGTCAACTCATAAAATTTCGAAATTATTTCTTTTCCCACTTCTGGTACTCACATGAACTCGCCAACCATTCCCTATTTGGAGAAAAGAGCTGATACTGCCTTGGTATGACCAGCCAAAGTAAACTTTAAAGTATAATTGGGTTTTACGGATAAAGACGATTTATTTGAAGATGAGGATGTTGTTCTGTTGTGGAGCATGTACCCCAGGATGACCACCATGTACTGGTCCAATAGGTACCATTGTTATTGATTTTTACACGTTATTATTTTAATTCACTTTATTTTTTAACTATCAAAACACTACCGATTGTTTTTGTTATAAAAAAATCTATGGAAAAACCTCGTGCTTAGAGTTGTGTCGTTCATGAACGATGCATGAACGAACTAGTTCATTTGAACGGTTCAGTTCATTGAACGATATGACATCTTTCATCATTAAGCTGCCTTCACACTGGGGAACATTCGTGACAGAACATGTGTTTCTACTTTTTTTCATTTTTTATACAGACGATGAACACACGACAACAAAACGTCAAACGAAACATAATTTTTGTTTGTTTGTAGAACTGATCACATGAAATATGGGCGGAAGAAAATCAAATTAATTAATTTGTTAATTGTTAGTTTTCCATATGCTGCTGTTTTTTTAGTGTAATTTTTTTAGTTATCACATTTTATGTCCCATAATTCTCGCAAATATATTCATTTATAAAATTAATGCAGTTTTCATTATTTATAATTGTCGTCGTTTTCATTTTCTCAAATGCGTAATTACAAAACTCCTGATAGCGCGACTGCTATCAATGAACTAAATACAGCAAAAACAGTAACATCGATACACACGATTAAAAATTGAATTTGGAAATAAAAAATATCAAAAAATTTTGTAAACACGAAGGTCAACATGACACAATGCTATACACATTTCAACATTCGTAAAAAAATGGCCATGTGGAATGGAATGTTCCTTTATTCGTTCTTTTCGTTCATTTCGTTATTTTTTTAGTCATAGAAAATTTGTATCCCTTTCTTATTAATTTTATTACAGAATTAAATGTTTTTCTTAATTATTTAAAATTTTTAATAAAACTGTAATTTTCTGAAGCTATTAGTCTATGCACAATAAAATTAATATAAACGTCATATCGCTTACATGCAATCGGCTCTTGCAGTGATGCCAGAGGTCAAATGTCACTTTTAGTTTTCATTTTATTTTTGTAATAGAAAAACAACAAAAAATTTGGTAAAAAAGAATGGAAAAGTGTTTAGTTTTTTATTATTTGTCGGTAAAAATAATGTTTCATAAAATTTGGTGTTTTTCGAAGAAAAATCTATAATATTTCTTATCCATGAAATGGTCAAGTGTTGAAATGGCAATTGATATCATTTTGACGTTTCGCTGCAATGGTTTTGACATTTCATATCATATAATTTATTGCATTTGAAGACAACGGGTTAGCACGCGTGCAATTTACAGTTGTTTATATTATTTATCTTTAAAGGAAAACTGGTCAATATTTTGTTACAATTAAACCCCCCATACATTTGCAATATTATGTCCAATATAATGGCACAGTATTTTTTTCGTATATATGTTACAAAAGATCGCCACGATATTGTTTGCAATATATGAATTTAACATAGCCTCAAAACGCACACAAACATAAACAGCGCAAAATTAAAATTGCACAGTGTTGCCAATAGATTATGCAATATTTCAAGTTGTACAATAAAAATCTAAAGTGTTTTGATTCACTACATAATATTGATCAACCTTCAATTTAATATATACCATAAGTTGTACCATAATATTGCAAATGTATGGCCTGCTTTATATTTAAGGATTTTTTTCTTAATTGTCCAAAAATTTTTATATTCATTTATAAAATTAATGCAGTTTTCATTATTTTTAATTGTCGCCATAATGCGCAATTACAAAAGCTCCTCCCAGTACGACTGCTCTCAATGAACTAAAACAGTAACATCGATACACACGATGGAAAATTGAGTTTGGAAACACAAAATATCAAAAAGTTTTGATAACACGAATGTGTTGCTGTACAGCATGGACGAAAAACAATTTTTTTTTGATTTTTCGGCAAGTTTGACAAACACGCTTTACCGTCTATTGAAAAAAATCATCAAGCATTGTAGAATTTTACATTTTTAATAAGTTGTTTTGTGACAAGAAAGGGATAACGTTAATAAATAAACTAAAAAAATGCAAAAACAGAAATTCAAAAATGAAATTCCAATAAAAAAATTAATAAAAATAATTTCGTCATTATCATTCGCTGTGTTGATTTTGTGGTTTTGAAGTAAAGTTTTACAGCATGCTTGTCCGTGTATTTCAAAAACCATTTTTTGTTTGTCAAATAAGCTGGACAGCATGCTTGCTCGTATATAGGCCGCTATTGACATAAGCGGCCTGATAATGACGAAATTATTTTTATAAATTTTTTTTCTTTGAATTTAATTTTTTTTTCTGTTTTTGCATTTTTAATTTATTAACGTTATCCCTTTTTTTGTTACAAAAAAACTAATTATAAATGTAAAATTCCCTAATGTTTGATGAATTTTTCCATTACACTGTAAAGCGTTTTTGTCAAACCTGCTGAAAAATCAAAAAATTTTGTTTTTCGTTCAACATGTTTGACAAGCTGTCAAATTAGACACTACATGATCAAATTCATACAGCCGTCCAGCATGCTTGATTTTCTATAGGTCGCTATCAGAGGACCTAAAGGCTAAAATGTTCGGCGGCGATTGATTTTTAGAGTTGAGCCGCAAACGCATCGGCGGCGGCTGGCTTAAAAAAATAGTGTCGACCAGAGATACAAGCCGGTCCATTCTGTCGGCTGGCGGCGGCTAATTGCTAAAATGGTCGGCGGCGATTGATTTTTAGAGTTGAGCCGCAAACGCATCGGCGGCGGCTGGTTTAAAAAAAAAAGTCGACTGGCGGCGGCTAACCGGCTAACGTCGGCTAAAAGGTACATTTTCCTAGAATTTCGACAGATACGTACACGCAAAAAAAAGCAACTGCAAAAATATCGAAGTCAACTTTGTAATTTTTTATAGGTACACTTAAAATAATACGTCAGTAGAAAAATCTGCTAACCCGGTTTCAAATGGATTTGACTAAGTTTTAACAAATTTTTAGTTCAAACACTGATTTAAGCAAAGATTTTAGTTATCTTCATTTAACACTATACTAAAAATCCACAGTACTTTAATTTTGTGTGTTAATTTTCAAAATTATTTAAAACTAATTTGTTAATTTTTACTAAATTTATTGTTAAAATATAGTATTTTCATGTTGCTATTATTATCCGGTAGATGGCGCCTCCAATGTATCCGAAGTTTTAAAGATGGCGCCATTAATTTTCCTCCCGAGTTTTTAAAATGGCCCATATCTCGAAAACTAAGAGAGATAGACCAAAATTTATGAAAATTTCGACTATCTCTAACCGTGTAATTCTCCAGAGAAAGGGGCTATTTCTATCAAAAAATGGACCTTGGCGGGGCCTTGGACCCTTGGAAATTTTTAATCAAAATTTTCTACTTCATAAAATGGCTCATATCTCGAAAATTAAGCAAGATAGAGCAAAGCGTAAAAAATGTTTGCTCCATTGGAGTGCCCTTATATGCCCTCACATGATATGGATTAGGACCGGGGAGGGTCCCGAGACCCTAAAAAATTTTTACGTAAATCGATTTGTTAAATTTAACAAAAAAAAGTGTTGAAATGCACAAATTTTATTTTAAGCCAAAAATAGGAATAAATTTTGTTAAAGTAACAAATTTTTCTGTTCAGCCAACAGACTTATTATTTTGAATATATTTTTCCGAATTTATAAAAATTGAGTTTATATTTCACAATGTCGATGAAATATATTTGTTAAATTTAACACAATTTATTGTTAAAATATGAGATTTTCATCTCTCTGCCATAACCTATTAGATGGCCCCACCAGTATATCAGATGTTTTAAAATAGCCCTATTTCTTTCCCTCTCGGTTTTTTAAAATGGTACATATCTCCTAAACTAAGAGAAGTAGACCAAAATGGAAATGAAATTCGACTATTCCTAGCTTTACCTCACCCAGAGTTTTGAAAAATTAATTCTTTAATTCAGTTTTTGAATTCTGAATTAAAAATTCAATGAATTAATTCACAAAAGACTATTTATTGAATGGAATTAATTTATATTTGTTCTCGTTCGATTTCTCTTGTTACGAATTAATTAACAGAGCCTTGAAGAGTTAATTCAAATGTCAAAGGTATTTAGCAGCTCGAAAGGTATTTAATAATACCATAAAAACGTTGATGGAAATGCATCAGAAAAATTAAAAAATTTTGTAAAATAAAAATAATAAAAATTTTCATATATTTAGTTAGAATATTCTTCCACCTTAAGTCCAAATTCTAATATGATATTGTCATATTAGATTTTTATTTGTTGTTTCCGAAAAAAACAATTTTTGTATTTTTTAATGCAAAAATTAAAATAATTGTTGAATAATAAAAATTTGTATATAGTTTTATAATAATCTTAATCTTAAAAAAATACGGTTATAAAATGGCTTTTATTTTTAAATTTGAATGACTGTTTCGTCAGTTTTTTTTTTTTGGATTTTGTGATGGACATATTTTTCAAACGCAGTCCTTATAATGCAGAAACCTGTAGAATTGTAGTATCAACAAAACCGCCAGTTTGATGCAAAACATTTTAAAAATCAACGATATCTCAAAACAAGAATTAATATACATAATAAAAATTTTTTAAAAAAATTAATATTTTTGCTTTTTTCTATCAGCTTTAGCCGAAAATTGGCTAAGCCGATTATTGTCGGCGGCTGAATCGGCTTGGCAAAGGTGTCGGCTGGCGGCGGCTGACCGGCTAAAGTCGGCTGGCTTGTTTCTCTGGTGTCGACTGGCGGCGGCTAATCGGCTAACGTCGGCTAAAATGCAAATTTTCTAAGAATTTCAAAAGATCCATACACGCAAAAATATCGAATTTATAAAAATTGGGTTTAAATTTCACAATATCGTTGTTAAAATTATAAATACATTTGTTAAATTTTACACTCATTGTAACAATCTTCAGATCAAATAAAATCTACAATAAAATTTTGCACAGTAATAATTTTTGCTAAACTAATAAATTTTTCTGTTGGGCCAACAGACATATTATTTTGAGCGTATAAGTTAAAAATTGGGAAGTAGTTTATTAAATTAATTAGGTTGTTCACAAGGGGTGTGCTATCTGTTGTATCGTCCTAACAGAAAACAGATCTGTTAAAATTTTTATTTGACTTTAACAACTATTTCATATTGGGTGTGCTAACACTCTAACATAGTAAACTAAACATACGTAAACATGTTGTATCGTGCTATTCTCAAATGTTGTATTTGTTCAATTTAAATTTTAACAACTCTGTTTTCTGTTAGGACTATACAACAAATAGCCCACCCCTTGTGAACACCTTAATATTTTAAAAAATTTACATTCAAAATTATTTAAAGTACTGAGGATTTTCATTAATGTGTTAAATGAAGATAACTAAAATCTTTGTTTAAATTTGTTTTTCAATCATGAATGGTAACCGAAACGGTGCGGTAACACTATTTTCGATTATTTCGGTAACGGTCTTTTAAGAATAACGGTAGTCAGTTGGAAGAGTTTTAAATTGATAACGGTATTTTAGCGGCCAACCCTGTTTTCAATCGATTTGAATCCCGTTTCACAGATTTTTTACTGCCGTTTTTTTCGTTTTCGAATGAATTCATTAACAATAGAATCGGATTTGTTTTGAATTAAATGAATTCTGTATTTTTAACACTTAAAATGACAAATATGCAAATTTTTCATTTGTTTTTATATGTTGTTGGGGCAGTTTATAATACCGGTATGTATCGGTATTGTTGATTCGATACCGTTACCTTACCGTTATTCGTTTCGGTAATCAACCTTGATTAATAACACGGTTCTACAGTGAAAATATACTTGAAGAACAACCTACTGTCGGTCTTGCTGAGTAGATCACAAATAATTTTTAAAATGTTCAGAAACACCCTCAAAATTCAGAGTTATTCTTAAAAAACTGTTTTCGGGTAGGTTCGAGCACTTAAGAATGCGTAACTCAGTTGATTTTCAGCCGATTTTTAAATTTTTTACGGTTATGGAAAGAAAAGGAATTGGTCTTTCTAACTGTATTCAATTTTTCGTATTTGCTTAAAAGCTTAGGGGTGGTTTTCTTAGAAATAACTGGATTTAATATAATTTTTTTTAGTTTTTTCAGTTTTGACGCCATTTTTCCGTTTATTTTTCTTTAGAAAGGTACATAATTCCATATGTCTCATTTAAGACAATTTAGTTTTGAGTAAAAGAAAACCTTGAATCATGAAAATTGGTTAATAAATAAAAAAGTTATTAAGATTTTTCTAAAGTGGCAAATTTAGCTTTTACAACGTTTTGTTCAGGAAGTATCACATTACTCACAGACAAATTTGAATCAATTTAAAAACAATTTTATCAATCTATTTTGTGTATATTTCTAAAAATCGGATAAAAATTGTCAAATTTATTCGATTTTACATGAATTGATTTCAATAGCACTTGATACCCCAAGCTCAAAAAATGTAAGTGAGAATAATTAGTTTTTACATATGTAATGATCATTAACTTATGACAATAAATGAATAGTTTTGGTTAGTCGCAATATTCTTTATGTTGTTATTCTAATGCCGTTACTTATTTTGACATTTTTATATTCTCCACTATTTTAAAGCGTACTTTAAACTAAAACTAAATTAAGAGGGTGTTGTTTATAGTTTTGTGAAGTGAAGTATTAATAAAATATTTTAATTAAAAAAGTAAGTTATAATATTTTTATCATATTCGAGTTATAAAGTCGAGTTTTATTTATCTTGCAGTGTGTGATAAGCGCGATAATTTCTGTTTTATTTGTGGTTTATTTGTTGACAAAAAACACCGCTTAGATTTTAGAAAGAATAAAGCCTTGTTTAATTCTTTCAATGCCTTTTTCAACCGTTCGTATGTTTTTAGCAAATGGTATGAACCCGAATTTGTTTGCATAACATGTTCTATTGCACTTAAACAATGTAAATCTGGAAGTTTTATGAACAAACCTTTACCATTCTCTACCCCAATGGTGTGGCATCGTCAAATTTATCATAAGCCAGAAGATTGTTACTTTTGCCAAACAAACATTGTTGGATATCAATACAAAAGCCGCAATCGTATTAATTATGCTAATGTGTTGACTGTTTCTAAGCCAGTAAGAAAAGCAATTGAAGATAATGCAACTGAAGTATTACCTGAATTCGGTGAAGAAAAATCTGATGACATGGAATGTGACCAATCATTTGATGCACAATCGCTGGAACCGCATTTAGTAACAAATGAAGATTTGCGCGATCTTGTGCGAGATTTAAAATTGTCATGGAGACAATCAGAGATGTTAGCTTATCGACTAAAACAGTGGAATATCGCGAAAAGTCACTTAAAAGTAACATTTGTAAGAGACAATCCAAAAATGTGTTTTGAGGAAATTTTCAAAGCCGACAATGATCATGAAAATAACAATAGTAATACAAATAATAATAATATTGTATATTTCTCAGATGTAGATGAGTTGTTTCATTGTCTCAACCACCAACATCAACCGAACGATTGAGATTGTTTTTGGACGGCTCTTGTAAAAGTAAGTACTATCATATATTTTTTAATTCACAAGCAATTAACCAATTTTTCAGGTCTTAAAGCAGTTTTATTACACAACGAAAATCAGTTACCATCGGTGCCAATAGCATACGCAGCAAATATGAAAGAGTCGTATACAACAATGGAGAAGATACTTGATTTGATATGTTATAAAAAATATCAGTGGCAAATTGTCTCAGATCTAAAAGTTCTGACAATCTTATTTGGAATGCAAGGAGGTTACACCAAATTTCCGTGCTATCTTTGCGAATGGGATAGTCTTGGGAAAGACCAATACGGACGTGAAAACTGGCCACCGAGAATATCTTTTAAAATAGGCCAGAAAAACGTCGTAAATGTTCCATTAGTGAGTACAGATAAAATAATTTTACCAACATTACACCTAAAGTTGGGTTACATGAAGCAGTTCGTGAAACGACTTGATAGAGAAAGCGACGCCTTTTTACACCTGAAATCAGTTTTCCCAAGAATAAGTGAAGCAAAAGTAAAAGAAGGTACTAAAAAAATAATTTATTTTGATATAGATTTCGAACCATATTTGTATCCGTTGTTGACTTTTAGGTATTTTTGTTAGGCCTCAAATTAAAAAAATTATGGTCGATGAAGATTTTTTGAACAAGCTAAATGTGTTGGAAAAAAAGAGCATGGTCTGGTTTTATTTCTCTCTGTGAAAATTTCTTGGGAAACAAATAAAGTTCAAATTACGTAGAAGTAGTCAATGACTTTCTAGAAGCTTATGCAGAAATGGGATGCAGAATGTCAATAAAAATTTATTTCCTGCATGCTCATTTAGATTTTTTTCCAGAAAACCTTGGCCAATTCAGTGATGAGCACGGAGAACGCTTTCACCAAGAAATTTCAGAAATCGAAAGTCGGTTCCATGGGAAATTCCAAATAAGTATGATTTCAAATTACTGCTGGTCACTTAAACGGGAAACAGACGATTTATTGTACCACCGGAAGAGGTCTAGTAAACATTTTTAATCTCATAATTTAAATTTATATTTCATATTTTTAATTAAAAGTTATAGTTAAAAACTTGTAATACTATTCTTATACTAAAAATATACACAAAATAGATTTATAAAATTGTTTTTAAATTGATTCAAATGTGTCTGTGAGTACTGTGATACTTCTTGAACAAAACGTTGTAAAAGCTTTGCCACTTTAGAAAAATCTTAATAACTTTTTTATTTATTAACCGATTTTCATTATTCAAGGCTTCTTTTACTCAAAACTAAATTATCTAAAATAAAACATATGGAATTATGTACCTTTCTAAAGAAAAATAAACGAAAAATGGCGCCAAAACTGAAAAAACTAAAAAAAAATATATTAAATCCAGTTATTTCTAAGAAAATCACCCCTACGCTTTTAAGCAAATACGAAAAATTGAACACAGAAAGACCAATTCTTTTTCTTTCCAAAACCGTGAAAAATTTAAAAATCGGCTGAAAATCAACTGAGTTACGCGTTCATAAGTGCTCGAGCCTACCCGAAAACAGTTTTTTCAGAATAACTCTGAATTTTGAGGGTGTTTCTAAACATTTTAAAAATGATTTGTGATCTACTCAGCAAGACCAATCGCCGACACTAGGTTGTTTTTCAAGTATAAAAAAAAAGTTGCATTTTATAGCACCGTGTAGTTGTCTTTATGAAAACCCTACTGGAATTGGATTGAAAAAGGATTAGATTCTGTAAATGGGGTTGTGAAACTTAACGGAAATGACATTACAATATCGTCATAAAACTTTTCTAAATTTTTATTTATTTAAATTAAATAAATACGTATAATAAATAAGTAAAGGCTTCATTAGTCTAATCGTAAAGTAAAAAAACGTATCTGTAATCAATTCAATGTGTTAAAATAATATAGAAATATATTTTTATCTTTTTTCTATGCATTGAAACTGTTGTCAAGTAAAATCGTAAAAAAGTTCTGTTGAAAATAGAAATTTTATATTTTATTACTTGACATTTAATTCTATGCACAAGAAAAGGATAAAAAATACAATATTTATATTTTTTATACTCTTTTTATTCATTATGAGAATGATACGTTACTTTTTTTACGATACTTCCAAACTAATTTGGGCTTAACTTATCGAAATTTGTTATTTAAAAAATTTTAGCCCAATCGGAAATTTTATCATCAAATCAGTAGAGCGTTTTTATAGAATACAACTATTGGAAATTTCCGTAAGAAAAATTAAAAAAATCTTCCTCATTCTTTTATTTATTTGTACGGAAATTTCCTATATTGGAATCTATATATATATTTACAGAGTTGGTGAGAAAATTTTTAATCCGAATAAAATTTTTTTATTAAATTAACTTGAACAGAAATCTTTAAATATTACGTATTTTTTGTAAGATTTATTTAATTTTCTACGCAGTGTTATGTTCTATAAAAAGTCCCCAAATTTATGAGATTTTCGTAAGGTTTCTTACCAGTGTTGTCAAAACTTATTTAGGAAAAAATGCTAGATTTTTTGCATAAAAATGCTAAAAAGTAAAAAAATATGCTAGAAAAAATATGCTAAAAAAATTTTATAAAAAAATGTTTCAATTTGTTTAAAAAAATACTTCACTTTTACAATTAGACTGAAAATAAGTCACCTCTAATTATGAATTCAGTTCATTTTATTAACTAACATTATATGAAAGAAAAATTAAAAACAACTCAAAAGTTAATTCTTGTAAAAAAGTTCAAAAATCCTTTAATAGTGAATTTAGACTTAGAAAAAACTACCTAGTTTTTGTACAAAACTAGTTTTTGCTTGTTTTTTATATATGACAATTAAAAACTAACAAGGGGCAAAAACTAGGTACACTAAAAAAATAAGTTAGTATAAAAATTAGTAAAACGGTTTCCAATTTTATTATACTAGTATTATACTAATTTTTAGTATAAAGTTGTTTTTTAGTAAAATAATTTGGTATTCTCATTTTACAAATTACAGAATTTTTTACTAATTTGAGTTGCTAAATCTACAAATTTAATTTTACTAAATTTTGAAACCCAATTAGCTAAAATTAGCAAAAAAAATTACTAATCTTTTTTATTTTGAAAGTTTAATTTTTTTTTTTTTTGAAAATATACACAACCTGATAGAAATTTTTGTTGCAATATGTTTAAGACCAAGTTGTTTTTAAGCGTTTTTTTCCATTTATAATAAAAATAGATTTGTTCTCTATGTTTATATTTCCACGTTTTTTTTTTTGCTTTTTTCGAATATTTCTTTGCTATAAATACAATTAGTTTTGCATTTTTTCCAATATGTATTTTTATCATCCATATTCGTCCACTCGGTGAAAAAAAAGAGTTATCATATTGATGAAACTGCTTCATAAATCGTTCATCGGCAATAAATATGACGAAGCGTTTCATAAAGCGGGTGATGTTTTTTATACGAAAATTGATGCCAAAACGTCTTTCAAATTAGTTCGTATTAACCGATAGTTCGTCTTAACCAAGTTTAGCTTAAAAGAATTTTACTGTAAATGGTACAATTGTTTTCTATTCTAAAGCTGCCTACACACGAAGGAACATTCGTCACAAAATGCCCTTCGTGTATAGCGACCTATAGAAAATCAAGCATGCTGGACGGCTGTATGAATTTGATCATGTAGTGTCTAATTTGACAGCTTGTCAAACAGTGCAAATTTGACAAACACGCTTTACAGTGTAATGGAAAAATTCATCAAACATTAGGGAATTTTACATTTTTAATTAGTTTTTTTGTAACAAAAAAGGGATAACGTTAATAAATGAACTAAAAAATGCAAAAACAGAAAAAAAAAATTAAATTCGAATAAAAAAAATTATTGACATAAGCGGCCTTTATACGATCAAGCATGCTGTCCAGCTTGTTTGACAAACAAAAAATGTTTTTTGGAATACACGGACAAGCATGCTGTAAAACTTTACTTCAAAACCACAAAATCAACACAGCGGATGATAATGACGAAATTATTTTTATTAATTTTTTTCTTGGAATTTCATTTTTGAATTTGTGTTTTTGCATTTTTTAGTTTATTTATTAACGCTATCCCTTTCTTGTCACAAAATAACTTATTAAAAATGTAAAATTCTCCAATGCTTGATGATTTTTTTCAATAGACGGTAAAGCGTGTTTGTAAAACTTGCCGAAAAATCAAAAAATTTTGTTTTTCGGCTTGACAAACCGTCAAATTAGACATTACATGGTCAAATTCGTGTTATCAAAATTTTTTGATATTTTGTGTTTCCAAACTCAATTTTCCACCGTGTGTATCGATGTTACTGTTTTTGCTGTTTTAGTTCATTGAGAGCAGTCGTACTGGAGGTGCTTTTGTAATTGCGCATTATGGCGACAATTACAAATAATAAAAACTGCATTAATTTTACAAATTAATATAAAAATTTATAGACAATTAAGAAAAAAATCCTTAAATATAAATTGTAACAAAATATTGACCAGTACCCCGTTTCTGTATCTAATGCGAGAAGTTTTCGCATCGAGAAATGCATGGTCACCCTGCATTATACAGGCTGATTAGGACGTGATAAAATGGACTGCAGTTTTTGTTGTAATTCGTTCAGATAATGTAACTTTAAGAACTGTTGACACATGTTGTTTTGTAAAACACCTAATTTAATTAGAAATAACTTACTATGCAACGTATTACTAGCTGATTTGGTTTCATATATATTTAATTGTCTGCGACTCGCCCTCTATAAAGCAGAGCAGGGTTGCATTTCACATGTTTTTTCCGCAAACTTTTTCGATGCGAGAAATACAGAAACGGGGTGCTGTTTTCCTTTAAACATATATAATACTTATAAACAACTGTAAATTGCACGCGTGCTAACCCGGTGTATTTAAATACAATAAATTATATGATTTGAAATGTCAAAACCATTGCAGAAAAACGTCAAAATGATATCAATTGCAAAGTGGTGGAGAACACTTGACCATTTCATGGATAAGAAATATCATAGATTTTTCTTCGAAAAATACCAAATTTTATGAGACATTAATTTTACCGACAAATAATAAAAAACTAAACACTTTTCCATTAAAAAAATTCATTTAAAAAATTGTTTGTTGTTTTTCTATTACAAAATTAAAATGAAAACTAAAAGTGACATTTGATCTCTGGCATCACTGCAAGAGCCGATTGCATGTCAGCGATATGATGTTTATATTAATTTTATTGTGCATAGACTAATAGCGTCAGAAAATTACAATTTTATTAAAATTTTTAAATTATTAAGAAAACATTTAATTCTGTAATAAAATTAATAAGAAAGGGATAAAAATTTTCTATGACTAAAAAAAATAACGAAATGAACGATTGAACGAAAAGAACGAATAATGGTGAACGATGTGATATCGTCAATGAACTGAACCGTTCAAATGAACTAGTTCGTTCATGAACACACAACTCTTAGCACGAGGTTTTTCTAACAAAAACATTCGGTAGTGTTTTAATAGTTAAAAAAACAAAGTGAATTAAAATAATAACTTGTAAAAATCAATAACAATGGTTCCTATTGGACCAGTACATGGTGGTCATCCTGGGGTACATGCTCCACAACCTGTGCCCACCGCATCCAGTGATCCTAATACTCTTCAAACATCATCTTCGACCTGAACAACATCCTCATCTTCAAATAAATCGTCTTTATCCGTAAAAACTAATTATACTTTAAAGTTTACTTTGGCTGGTCATACCAAAGCAGTATCAACTGTTTTCACCCAATGGGGAATTGTTGCCGAGTTCATGTGAGTACCAGAAGTGGGAAAAGAAATAATTTCGAAATTTTATGAATTGACCTGCCTCTGCCGTTCATTTCAATCGTGATGGTTCGTTAATTGTCTCTTCTAGCTATGATGGCTTATGTCGTATTTGGGATATAATATAGTCAGCGGTCAGTGTTTGAAGACTAATAGATGATGACAACCCGCCTGTAAGTTTTGTAAATTTCTCCCCCAATTGCAAGTATATATTGGCGGCTACTTTGGATAATACTTTGAAATTATGGGACTATTCGAAAGGAAAATGTTTAAAAACCTACACTCGACATAAAAATGAAAAATATTGTATTTTTGCAAATTTTTTAGTAACTGGAGGAAAGGTTAGTTAAAGGCAAGAATTTTTTTATCTATACATTTGTTTTAAGTGTTTGTAATATTTTTTAGTGGATTGTTTCCGGCAGTGAAGATAATATGGTTTACATCTGGAATCTACAATCGAAAGAGGTGGTCCAGAAATTACATGGTCACACCGACACTCTATTGTGTACTGCTTGTCATCCAACAGAGAATATTATTGCTTCGGCGGCTTTGGAAAATGACAAAACCACAAAATTATGGAAAATGACAAAACCATAGGATTATGGAAAAGCGATACATAATTTTACAATTACATATGGCTATCCCAATATTGGTACCATACGTGAATTGGTATTTAAAAAGGTTTTGCTCGCATCAATGGCAACGAATCACCCATTATTTGTTTGAAATATATTATTCATGAGATATTTACAGTGGGTACAAATGTTCAAGCTGTTAGTGAATTTATGTGTGCATTTTTAGTAAGTTTATTATATTTATATTAATTTATATGTAGCAAAAATTAACTTCTATTTTGTTATCTACAGTTTTATAGCCCACGTGAAGCTTGGAAGAATAAAGGGTCGGTATCCTTTAAGCGTGGAGGCGAATACGGCGAACGTGGTAAGAGTATCAATTATTTAATAGCACGCAGTTTATAAATATATTTTTGTAAAATTTGACACTGTTACTTATAAACTAGAAAGTATTTTAGAGGCTTTGATATGTCTTTTTCATATTTATGTGGTTTTTCATTTTAAATATCCGATTGAATGTAAACATGTATGGCTCTTCAATCACATATTTTTGGAATCAATTTTCCTAAAGACAAGTTATCAACAGCAATCCTTAGCCTGACATCTAAAAAATATAAATGAAGAGAATAATTTATAAATTTTACTCCTATGTTAGTTAAATTGATAATTTCACATTTTAAGTCGTTTAAAACATGTTATTTTTCGCTGTTTTCGCATCAATTTATTAATTAAAGGAAATAACATTTGCCTACTTTTGTTAACTTTGAAACTCTTAATTTCTAATTATAATCTTTACAGCTGAGTTTCATACTGAAGACTTTAACTTCACTATTAAACAAAAGAAAATGTCAAGAAATTTGTGTACAAAACAACAAAAAATTATGGATTGACTAAAAGTAAACTCAAAAACCTACACGGTGGTTTTCATACCGAAGGTTTTTGAGTTAACCATTAGTTATTTAATTTGTTATTTCGTATATAATTTTTGACATTTTATCTTTCAATATCGTTAAGTTCAAGTTAAATTTCAATATAAAACCGAGCGTAATAGATAAATAATAAAATGTACCTACATTAATTTGGAATAATTTTTTTAATACTTTGATGGTGGGTCTCGTACTGTAAGTTTAACTTTAACTTAACTATAAACAAAAGAAAATTTCAAAAAAATGTACACAAAACAACAACAAATTTTTGGGTTAACTATTAACTAAAGCTTAAGCCTGCAGTATGAGACCCACCGTTAAAAGTGAATACTTATAAAAATTTGCATTAAATGAATGTGTGACTTTCTTTTAAATACTTATATATATTAATACTCCAAAAATTAATTTAAATGTGAATATCAATTTGATATTGATCTCAAAAGCCTATTATTTAGTACATAGATTTATAATAAATCTTTTTATATACATACATTCAATGTTTCATTCATTTAAAAGTTATTTAAATTTTAAAACTTTACTTATAATTAAATCGTATTTAAAATTACATTTCATTTTATAACTAAAAAGAAATAAATGTTTGTTTAAAAAACTTTACTATTCGAAAGCATTTTTTATGGATTTTATTTTAGATTTTTTGGAAATAAAATACAGTATGCATACTAATATTTAGTATAAGTACTATTTTATTTCCATTTTAAATTTACAGAAATTTTACTAATATATAGTAAATTCTTTTCGTTTATTTAACCTTCTTTTTTAATATTTAACTCTACTATTTTCTTGAGCTTAAGGTTTGGTTTTTATTTATAAAAAGTTTTTTATTTTCGATATTTCGCTACTCCAATGTGTAGCATCTTCAGGAAATAACAATTAATTGTTATTTCCTGAAGATTATAGCGAAATATCGAAAATAAAAAACTTTTTATAAATAAAAACCAAACCTTAAGCTTAAGAAAATAGTAGAGTTAAATATATAGTAAAATTACTAATTTTTGCTTCTAAATGAATTTCACTAATATTTAGTAAGAAATTTGTCTAATTTTAGCAAATTGATTTCCATTATGAATATACTAAAATTATACTAAATTTTAGTAACTATTACAAATTTTTTCCACAACTTTGACTTTACTAATAATTACAGACACATTTTGCTAAAATTAGCTAATCGGTCTGCTGGCCTAATATTAGTTAATTTTTCTGTAATATTACAGTTTTTTCTGTAACTTTTACAGACTTTTTTATTTGAGTGTAGTATTTCCTCAGTCTAAATGCCGTATAAAATAAATTTATTATTATTTGATTTCCCAACTGTGTCACTGAAAATATGTTATCTCAAAAAGTTAAAGGCGGATAAACAAAAGTACCCCAAAATGTTTTATTCCTAAAATAGGTGGTAATGTGGAATACTTTGCGTGTAATATGAATTTCCCATTCAGCCTTAATTTATCTACTCCAAATTAATTTAATGGCTTTTATTGCACGCTCTGTTTACCGTTTTCAAATTTCTGCATCTTTGGGCTTACCTGCATGAAATTCTTTAAAAAAATTATTTTCGCGATCAGGGTTAATACTTTTTGTGGTGTTGGTGGACGTTGTAAAATTTTTGGTATGATTAAATGAAAAGTGTATAGGTGCTACAGTAAAAAAAATCAAAATTCACTGAAATTCTTAAAAGACAGGAATTTATCACAAACGCTATTCACATTACCCTCTACGTCCCAAGCCTAAAAAAAATCAATAAAAATTACAAAAATTAAAAACGAACCTTATCAACATTTTGCAATTCTATTAATTCTATTTTAAACTCTATTCTGTAAATTATTATTTCTTTTTTTTTTACCAAAAATTAAAGTATTTTTGTGCAAAATCAATCCTTCACCATAACAACAAAAAAAGTAAAACGAGTAAAAAAGTTAAAGCCGGGCATGCCGATTTAAAATTTTAATATTAAAGTACCATAAAGCAATATTTTTTATACTTTTGGGATCATTTTTGAATTTCAATCAATCCAACCCTGGTAAATACAATTTTTCGCTATTTTTTCCCAGCGATTTTTGTTTTTTTTCGAAAGATATTTTTTTTCTTAACTCTATTAAATATCTTTAAAAAAATTTTGTGAAAAAAAATGACAGCCTCCTTAATGTTTTACATATTTAATTAAATTTGATAAATTTATAATTAAAAATGATTCCAGAAATATAAAAATTAAATTTTTTTGGTACCCGTCAAAATTTTTAATTGCGAATATCGCGAATACGAGAGCTAACTTTGAAAAACTGCTATCACCATTGAATTCAGCGTACTCGAATTAGCATTACCAGTATGGTTCCCAGCTTGTTAAAATTTGCGAATGCACAGTGTAATTAATGTGTACGTATAAAAAATAAATACTTACTCTAAAAGAAAAAAAAATATTTCTTTTTCAGAAAATAAAACTGTAAAAGATGCTAAAAACATGATAAATTTTGTTGGAAAAACGCTGAAAAAATGCCATATGCTAGATACATTTTTTTCATGCTAAATGAATTAAAAAATACTGAATCTAGCATTAAATATGCTAAATTGGTAACACTGTTTCTTACAAACCTCGGGAATTTACGCGATTTTTTTGTATGGGGAATCTCGTGGTTTCATATGAGATTTTCATTGAGATCTCAATTTAAATCGAAAACTCGGGATTTGGGTGGAGATGTAAATGCAACTTAAACGTAGTATAAAAGTTAAAAAAAAAGTTTAATGACGTCATTGTAATGCAATTTTTGTAAGTCTACTGAACGGCAGAAAACATTTGAATTCAGTGAATATAATTTTCGGTTTTTAATTCAGTGAACGTAATTTTTTTGAAAAAAAAAACAATTTTTAGTACATTGAACGAAATTGAAATTCAATAAATTCGATAGTGGGTATTAATTAAATTTTTTTCCGTTTGATTCATTGAATTGAACGCATTTACAAGTGAATTTTTCATTTCATTTAATGAAAAGAATTATAGTAGCAATTGAATTAATTCGTTAAAAAAATCGAAAGGTGCCAAAATTAAATTTATTCAATTTAATGTATAGTATTTGTGAACTAATTAATTAAATTCTCTATTCAGAACTCACAAATTGAATTAAGAAATTAATTCTTCGAAGCTCTGGTTACTAATTGATAACTTGCTCAAAAATATTAATATAATTAAACCCGTAGAATTGTTGTATCAACAAAACCGCTTAGTTGTGCTACCGCCAAAAATATTAATATAATTAAACCCGTAGAATTGTTGTATCAACAAAACCGCTTAGTTGTGCTACCGCCAGTTTGATGCAAAAACATTTCTTAAAGCAATGGTATCATAAACAAAAATTTTTACTTTTCAAATAATTAGATTTAAACGAATTTATAAAAAATTAAATAAAAAAATAAATTAAAAGAAAAATTTTTTTCATTTTGTTATCGGCTTGTATCTCTGGTCGCTATAGAGCAATTCCATTTTATTTCAACGAACATTTTTTCGGTAGTGTCCGATTTTGATAAAACTTGGTGAATGTGTGTAGTAGTGTATGTATGTTCACAAAACGATTTTTAATTTTTTTGTTTTCGAAAACTGTGGCAACCCTGCAGCTTTGAAATACTGAAAATTGCATGGTAGGCACTACACTTAAAATTTCATAACTTTTGTTGTGAGCAAGATATTGAAAAAATTCTTTTTGCGTGGGATTAGTGAAGTTTTTAGGTTTAAGAAATTTATTATTATTTTTTTTTTTTTAAATTTTTAAAATTTAAAAAAAAAAAAAAAAAATTAAAATTTATTTTTTGAAAAAAACCCATTTTTTAAAATTTTTATATTTTTTACACAAAATGCCACATATGTGTTCTAAACATCCTAAAAATTTCAGAGTGGAATGCCTCCTACTTTTTGAGATATATTAAAAAATGTAAAAATGTAAACAAAAATATAATTCATTTTTTGGAAAAAAAAGTTTTTCTTATAAAAATAGCCACATGTACGTTCTAAATACCTTGAAAATTGCGGAATCTTTTCGAGATATGAGAAAAAATATAAAAGTATTTTATTATCTTAATAGGTTTTGGAGTTTCAACTGAATTTGAAAAGGTTTTGGCAGCTATTTCTGTTCTTGAAATAGGTACGAATGAATGGAGTTTTTGTGTTCCTTTAATTGCAACAGATTTTTTAAATCTAGTGTTTAGTTTTATTTCCTCTTCTTCATATTCATTTTTTGTGCAGAATGTTACATTGATATTAGGCACATTTTATTTTGTTTGTTTTATGCTTGAGTTTTCGGAAAGGATTACAACAAACTTTTCCAAAAGGCATTTTAAGCAAATTAAAAATCTGTGAACAAATGTGTACTGCTTGAAATAAAATAGTTTTTGAAAATTATTATCAGAGAATAAAACTACTACGATGTTGACTTGTCAAAAATCTATAAACAATTAAAAAGCTACTCAACAACGCAAAGACATTAAAGAAATCTAAATCGTTTTCATCGTTTTGTTTTTGAAATAACGGAACTTCTTAAGCATCAGCAAAAACAATTTTCAATGAATACAAACAATGCTTCCAATGAATTGCATACAAGCAAACTTAACTTATTAACTCAGTGGCACGTAGCAACTAGTAAAAGAGAGTATTTCTTATAAACATACCAGTACATTTTTTAATATATCTCAAAAAGTAGGAGGCATTCCACTCTGAAATTTTTAGGATGTTTAGAACACATATGTGGCATTTTGTGCAAAAAATATAAAAATTTTAAAAAATGGGTTTTTTTCAAAAAATAAATTTTAATTTTTTTTTTTTTTTTAAATTTTAAAAATTAAAAAAAAAAAAAAAATAATAATAAATTTCTTAAACCTAAAAACTTCACTAATCCCACGCAAAAAGAATTTTTTCAATATCTTGCTCACAACAAAAGTTATGAAATTTTAAGTGTAGTGCCTACCCTGCAATTTTCAGTATTTCAAAGCTGCAGGGTTGCCACAGTTTTCGAAAACAAAAAAATTAAAAATCGTTTTGTGAACATACATACACTACTACACACATTCACCAAGTTTTATCAAAATCGGACACTACCGAAAAAATGTTCGTTGAAATAAAATGGAATTGCTCAACTATAGAGTGTGTATATTTTGAATTCCTAGATTTTTCTAATATCTTTGTCAGAGTGCACAATTTATACATGTTAACGATTGAAAACTATTTTCGTTTCAGGTACAGAGGAAAGAAATCTCCACATGCAATACTCGCTGAAATTTGTTGGTGTTATAAAAACACCTTTGAAGAAGAGGAAGACGAGGAATAATAGGAAGAAGGGGAAGACAAAGATGAAATTCCAGAATATCTGTTAGACGAAATTATCGACCTTTCTGATGCTGATGACGATGACCAAGATATTAGAGAGAGCAGTGATGTTGATCCACAACCGCCTGCTAAACGGCAACTGGCCAAATCATTAATTTAATTAATTTTTTTACTTAAAACTTTTCCTGACTAACATTTCAAAATTATATTTTTTTGAAACAGAAAGCAAAAAAGACTTAGTTTTGTGGAAAATATTTTCAAAAAGCATGAAAAAAAATAATTTTTCCAACATTTTGCTTCATAAGCACCACAAAAATTAAATAAATTTTTAAAAAAATCTTAATTGTTGCACAGGTCTCTAGCAATAATTTGGCTTTTACAGATTTAAAAAATATTAATTAGTCGACGAGTTATAGCCAAAAAACCATATAAACAATATGCTGAAAATCGGCATTTGACTGCAAAGTTCAAAGGTCGATTAAAAAAAAATTCGAACTAACATAAACAAACGCCGCGATACGGGTCTTTTAATTTAGCCTCTATTATTTAGCCTCACTCTCAGAATCGACCTAACTTTTGCTAACCTGAATTTGTTCCACAGTGTTATTTTATTCTTATTATAGGTTTGTTTTTTTCGAATTTTATATCTATATCTATAACTACTTCTAAAAAAACGTCTATCCGTACTTACGTGACTTGTTTTTATTTTTTGTAAACAAATAAAATTTAAACATTTGGGGCCGCCTTTGGACGAAATCAGTTTTCGTATATGGACTTGCCCGGAACGAGAAATAGAGCAATTACCTTGATTGGCATGCTCTCCCTATACTAACAATCATATAATTCATTTGTTAGCATTTGTTGTTTTTAATATTTTATGAATTTTAAAATACTAAAATTTAAAAAAATTCGGTGACAAATATTTTTGTTTACATTTAAAAGAGAAAAGCCAAGAATTTTTAAGACTTGGCAGAATTTTTATAACTACTTAATTTTTAAGGATTTAATTTACACCTACTTAAAATTTCTATAAATGCTTAAATATGTAGGGAATATTTATATAAAATTCAAAAAAAAAACAAACCTTATATTATTAGTTATTATCAAAGCAAAGTTACTTAAAAATATTTACTTAAATTAACAATTTGAAATATTTTTCGTAATTATATTTGAAAGTTCAAGTATAAGTATTTTATTACTTACTTAAAAAGGCTTTTAAGTAAAAATATTACAAACATTTATATTTGAGTTTTGAAATATTAATATTTTTTTATTTATTTCAAATAATTTGGAGTAGGTATATAAATATTAATATTTCAAAGCTGAAATATAAATATTTTGAAATAAATGAAATATGTAGTTAAGTAAAATACTTAGCTACATTTTTCAAATATTTTGAAATATTTCAAATATTTGAAATATTTGGAATATTTAAAATATTTGAAATATTTAGAATATTTTAAATTTTTGAAATATTTGAAATATTTGAAATATCTGAAATATTTGAAATACACTGAATATTCTATAAATGCCACCTGCAGGAATCATTATTTTTTTCAAATAAAACACATTAAAATATATGGGCACTTCTAAAACTTCGGAATAGCTATATTTGGCCTTAGATTTTGGTAGAGATTCACAAAAAAATAATTAAGATTTTGGGTTTAATATTCTAACTCTGGCTCTGAGCCATAATTTCGACTAGCTTTTTTAAAATACAAATAATGTAAATTAGAAAAAAAAAATTTCGCAAATTTTTATTTTACAAACTAAGCACCAAACTTTTGGGAATATGAATTTAAAAATCTGGACTTAAAAACCGCAAAATAATGGCGGAACGCGAAAAAAGGCTTATGATACAAAAAATTAATTAGAAGCCTTATTTATTGTGCAAACAAATATACTGATGCAAAAACTTTACTTTTTACAAATTTTATTTGTCGCGATTGTTTTTATTTTATTTAGCTAAGCACCAAACTTTGTTGAATGAAATTTGTATTATAGTCCATAGATTATGAATTTAAAAAAACCACACTTAAAAAATTGCAAAATAATCGCGGAACTCGAAAAACACTTTATGGTAGAAAAAACTAATTAAAACACACAATCACCGATTGACATTCTGCAGACGAATATAATGATGCAAAAATCCTTTTTGCATCACTTTGTTGTATGATATTGGTATTATAGCCTCTAGATTATGAATTTAAAAAACCACACTTAAAAAACTGCAAAATAATCGCGAAATGCGAAAAAATTGCGAAAAACAAAATTTGCAAAAACGAAAATTTTTCAATCAATATATTCGTTTGCAGAATGTAAAACGCTGATTAAGTTTTTTTAATTCATTTTTGTACCATAAAGGCTTTTTTCGAGTTCCGCGATTATTTTGAAGTTTTTTAAGTCTGGTTTTTTTAAATTCATAATCCAGGAACTATAGTACCAATTTCACACACCAAAGATTGGTGCTTAGTTTGGCAAAAAAAAATCGAGATAAAGAATTTTTGCATCATTATATTCGTTTGCAGAATTTCAATCGCTGATTGTGTGTTTTAATTAATTTTTTCTACCATAAATTGTTTTTTCGCGTTCCGCGATTATTTGGCAATTTTTTAAGTGTTTTTTTTTAAATTCATAAGCTATGGACTATACAAATTTTATACAACAAAGTTTGGTGCTTAGTTAAAAAAAAAGAAAAAAAAATCGCGACAAATAAAATTGGCAAAAAGGAAAGTTTTTGAATCAGTATATTTGTTTGCAGAAGATAAATCGCTGATTAAGTCTTCTCATCAATTTTTTGTATCATAAAGCCTTTTTTAGCGTTCCGCCATTATTTTGCAATTTTTAAGTCTGGTTTTTTAAATTCGCATTCCCCAAAGTTGGTGCTTAGTTTGTAAAACAAAAAATCGCGAAAAAATGTTTTTTTTCTAATTTATGTTATTTGTATTTTAAAAAAGCTAGTCGAAATTATGGCTCAGAGCCAGAATTAGAAAATTAAACCCAAAATTTTAATTATTTTTTTGTGAAGCTCTACCAATATAAAATACTAGCGGGCGCAGCCCGCTACCTTGTTAGCGTGCCTTAAAGCCCAGCCCCCCCGACAATTTTTTTTAAATTCGCTTTTTACTTAAAGTACAGTTTTTATATAGTAAAAGCCTTCACCCAGTCACCACAAATAAATAATTCTGCACAACAATGGGTTTAAAATAAATAAATATTTGATCACTTTTTCTCATGAAAGTGGATTGTTAGTAATGAATCCATAATAAATTGCAATATACGTGTGTATGTTAAGATAATTTGGTAAAGTGCGAACTTAGGTAGATAGACCCGTAAGTAGTTTTGTTCATTTGTGTTTTGAATGAAAATAAATAACGTAAAGCAGGGTTGTTAGCGTGCCTTAAAGTTTTTTTTTTAATTCCAGTTCATGTAAAGGTAGACCTGGCAATTCAAGTAAATTCACAAATTCAGTTGGAAAATTTACTGCGTCGGTTTCTTCCACCGGTGCTTCGTTACATGAAGTTTAAATATCGGAATATATAAGTTCCATTCCTTTTCTAAGGTTTTTTCTCTTTTAGAAAATTTGTTTAACTTTTTCGAGAGTATGTTTCAATGCTACATAAGTTTCATATTCCGTGGATAGTGTTTGAACAGGTAATTCCCTCTTCCAATCCATTTGCATTGTCTATAATTTCAATTCCACTCGTTCAACGTTTATATCCATTTCATTCCACTTGTGTAGTGTTTCAATTCCACTCGTTTCCTATTTAGTTTCTTAATTTTAGTGTTCCATATACACTTGTTCTTTAAGTTTTAGGTTTCTAGCTAAAGACGCAGACATTAAGAGGGGGGCAATTTTCCTCTTTTGAACCACCATTTTTACCACGTTCCTGTCCAAAGTCCTAGAGATGCCTTGTCGATAAGTTAGCCCATACTCCAAGGAAAACATATTCTATATTACAGGTTTCTAGCCGAAGGGTTCGGTTAGGCCATCAAGGGGGAGAATTATTCCGTTTTTACCCCTCCCGGTAGGAATTTCCAAAAATTCCGTCTTAAAGGACGTCTGCGTTGGAGGAGGAACCTACTACATACAGAATTTTAGGTCTCTATATCCAGCAGTTTGGCCAGGCTATCAAGGGGGAAGTTTTTTCCATTTTTACCCCTCCCGGTATGAATTTCCAAAAATACCGTCTTAGGGGACGTCTACGTTGGAGAAGGAACCCAAATACCGAATTTAAGCTCCCTAGATCAAGCAGTTTGGCCAGGCCGTTAAGGGGGAGACTTTTCCTGTTTTTGACCCTACCTGTGGAAATTTCCAAAAATCTCATCTTAGCGGATGTCTACAATAGAGGAGGAACTTTAATACCAAATTTCAACTTCCTACCTCCAGCGGTTTGGGCAGGCCTTTAAGCGGCACTTTTCGCTTCATTAATCCCCATTTTTGCAATGTCCCTGTCCAAAAAGCACCTTCCCGGTAAGTGAGCCCATACTCCAAGTAACATATGTTTTACATTTCAGGTTTCTAGCCAACTTTTACTATTTGTGCCCCTCTCGGTAGGAATTTCCGAAAATCCATCGACAGGGAATTTCAGCTTCCTAGTTCCAGCAGTTTGAGCAGGTTGTCCCTCCCGGTTGGAATTAGGCTGGAAGAGGAACCTAAGTACCGAATTTCAGCTTCCTAGTTCCAGCAGTTTGGACAGGTCGTTAAGGGGCCACTTTCCCTTTTTGAGCCCCCATTTTATAACGACCCTGTCCAAAATTCAAAAAAGTATCTTTCTAATAAGTTATCCCTTACTCCAGGGACCCACATTTTAAGTTTCAGGTTTCTAGCCGAAGGGGTTTTTACAGGCCCCCAAGGTGAGGCTTTTCTTCTTTTTGCCCCTCCCTTTAGGAATTTAAAAAAATTCCATCTTCGCGGCTATCTGCGATGGATGAGGAACATTCATACCAAATTTCAACTGCATTGCCTAAGCAGTTTGGGCAGGCCGTTAGTGGGGACATTTTTCCCTTTCAACCACCATTTTTACTATGTTCCTGTTCCAAAATAGAAAAATTACGTTACCGGGGAGTTAGTCCTACTCCAAGGAATACATATTCAAAATTTTAGGCTGGCCAAAAGGGATTGGGCAGGCCGTCAAGGACGAGACTTTTCCCCTTATTTCCCCTCCCGATAGGAATTTCAAAAATTCCGTCTAAGCGGACGCCTACACAGAAGGAAGAACTCACATTCCGAATTTGCTTTTGGGATATCCTATAGGGAATTAGTCGATGTCTACTACAGTGGAGGAACCTTTATACCAAATTTCAACTTCTTACCTCCAGGGGTTTGGGCAGGTACTTTTCCAATTTGTGAGACTGTTTATTGGGAGACTTTTCCCCTTTTTGCCCGTTCCGGTAGGAATTTCCAAAAATCCCGTCTTAGCGGAGATATCCGTGGGGGGAGGAAAAAACTAGTTTTTTTTTTGAAATTATACATATATTATTTTAAATGGTACTTTATGGAAAAACGAAATTTTTTGGAAAAAGATACTTTGTTTTTACAAAGTACTTTATTTGTACTTTTTTTAGAAAAGGTTTTTTTTTTTAAAAATGTATTTTTTTTTGGAAAAATTTATTTTTTTGGAAAAATGTATGTTTTTTTGGAAAAAGGTACTTTTTTGGAAAATGTACTTCTTTTGGAAAAAGAACATTTTTTTAGAAAAATGTACTTTTTTTGAGAAAAGGTACTTTTTTTTGGAAAAGGTACTTTTTTTGAAAAAGGTATTTTTTTGGAAAAATGTATTTTTTTTGGGAAAAAGAAAATTTTTTTAGAAAAAGGTACTTTTTTTTGGGATAAAAGTACTTTTTTTGGAAAAGGTACTTTTTTGAAAAAGGTATTTTTTTGGAAAAATGTATGTTTTTTGGGAAAAGTTACTTTTTTTGGAAAAGGTAGGTACTTTTTTTTGGAAAAGGTACATTTTTTTAGAAAAACGTACTTTTTTTGTAAAAACGTACTTTTTTTTTGGAAAAACGTACTTTTTTTGGAAAAACGTACTTTTTTTGGAAAAAGGTACTTTTTTTGGAAAAACGTACTTTTTTTGGAAAAAGGTACTTTTTTTGGGAAAAGGTACTTTTTTGGAAAAAGGTACCCTTTTTGCCCCTCCCGATAAGAATTTCCAAAAATGCCGTCTCAACGGACGTCTACACCGGTCGAGGAACCTACATACCAAATTTCAACTTCATACACACAAAAAACAGATTCGTAGTTCCAACCGAATTTTTCGCCAACCGAATTTTTGTAGTTCCAGGTACAATCACTTTTATTTATTTTTAATACCATTGTAACTACCGAAATTTATTTACAATTTTTGAATTTTTGTTGTGTTAATAGATTACTTTAATGTTTGTGGATTATAAATTCTATAAATAGAAAAACACGTTCCACAAAATTTATTTAAAAATTAAAATTTTTTTTGTCGCTAACTGGGATCGAACCCCCGACCCTCCGCTTGTCAGCCCATTGCTTTCCCACTAAGCTAAGATCTATTTAAATTTTTTCATTCAAATATGAATTTCTTCAGGTTTGAATTTTTTGTCTATAAATAAAATTATATCAACAACAGAAAATCAGTTGTGTCTTTTAATTTGAATAAAAAAAAAATTAAAAAAAAATTTATATCGCGAACTGGGATTGAACCGGCGACCTTCCGTTTGTCAGCCCATTGCTTTTCCTCTAGGCTAAACTTGACATAAATTTTTTTTGTCAAATTTGAATTTCTTCAGGTCGAAAATTTGAATATTTTGTTTTTGAATAAAATTATATTCACAACAGAAATTCAATTGTGTCTTTTAATTTGAATCAATAAAGAAATTATTAAAAACAAAAAAGTAATGCCTTGGTTGAGGTATGAACTCAAAACTCTAAGGCTATAAGGCTGTGTCTCTACCTCCTGCGCCACAGATACTTACATTTAGTTGTTGTCTAACTTAGAATTTAAACACGCATATGTATGAAACGAAAAAATATGATAGATTCCAAAATTTTATTATGATAAATAAAATTTCTGTTCCTTGTCTCAATATATTATTACAATTATCAAAATAATGGAAATTAATGGTTAAAGCTACTAAAGTTAAAAAAAAAATTTAAATTGATTTGAAAAACTAATACTTTGGATAGAGTGATCGATTTTATTGAAACACAACTGATACAAAATTGTTGCTGCCGATATTTTATTCAAATGACTAAATCTTCGATAAATTGGTGGTTGTTGCTATTAAAGGTAATGTGGAAGTTAGTAATTTTTCAATATTGGTTAGAAAAGCCAATATTTTGGATAATGTGACAGTGTTTTGGTTCATCATATATATTTTTTGTTCACAAATAAATATAACTTTCCTGATGATGAATTTTAAATAACTGCAATTAAAATTATTGAATGATGAAAATATTTCGTTGGTTCCGATAGAATTCCAACCAATTTATTTTCTGTGTGTAGCTCCAGCAGTTTGAGCAGGCCATCAAGGGGGAGACTTTTTCCCCTTTTTGCCCGTCCCTGTAAAAATTTCCAAAACTCCCGTCTTGGTGGATGTCTACGATAGTGGAGGAACCTTTATACCAAATTTCAACTTCCTACCTCCAGCGGTTTGGGCAGGCCGTCAAGGGGGGCCTTTTTCCCCTTTTTAACCCCCATTTTTACAACGTCCCTGTCCAAAATTGCAGAAAGTACTTTCCAGAAAAGTTAGCCCCTACTCCAAGGAACACTTATCTAAAATTTCAGCTTTCTAGCCAAAGGGGTTTTGGCAGGCCGTCAAGGGGGAGACTTTCCCCCTTTTTGCCCGTTCCGGTAGGAATTTCCAAAAATCCCGTCTTAGCGGACGTCTACGCCGAAAGAGCAACCTACATACCAAATTTCAACTTCCTAGCTTCAGCGGTTTGGACTGGGCGATGTTGAGTCAGTCAGTCAGTCAGTCACGTTATTCTTTTATATATAGAGAATAGCTATTTGGCCTTAGAAATTTTAGAAGTACCCATATATTTTATATGTGTTTTCCATAAAAAAAAAAATATGATTCCTGTAGGTGGCATTTATAGAATGTTCAGTGTATTTCAAATATTTCGTATATTTCATTTTCATTTTAAATATTTCAAATATTACAAATATTTCAAATACTTATTTCAAGTTTTTCAAATATTTCAAAGATGTAGCTAAGTATTTTACTTAACTACATATTTCATTTATTTCAAAATATTTATATTTCAGCTTTGAAATATTAATATTAACAAAATATTTATATTTGAGCTTTGAAATATTAATATTTATTTCTTTCTTTCTTTCTTTCTTTCTTTCTTTCTTTCTTTCTTTCTTTCTTTCTTTCTTTCTTTCTTTCTTTCTTTCTTTCTTTCTTTCTTTCTTTCGTTCTTTCTTTCTTTATTAAAACATTTGATTTTTTAATACAACAAGATAAAGTATCTTATAAATTACAGTATTAGAATCAGACAAGTTAGAATTTAATTTTGAACAATAATATTAGACATCCCAGCAAAATATTGGTAATCACACCTCATTACTATCTGCATTACCAAAAATGATATATCATTACCTTTTGCATTATTTTATAATATAAAATAATGACTTCCTAATAACGGCCTATTGTATTCATTGCTTTTAAATATAAAATAATGACTTACTCACAATAGTTTAAATAAGTACTTTTTACAAAGTTAAATTTTATACATTTATATGTATTACTTGTAAATATGTTTTGTGTTAAAATTTTTATGACGAGTCCTAAAATTACACACTAGAGAAAACTTAAATTTTTCTGAATGTATTTCCTTAAGCTAATACTATTTGCCTAACTCCTTATTTTTAAGAATCAAGTAAGCAATCTGCAATAAATCTGTATTGCTATATGGCTGTACCACATGGAGCTTTACAAAACTGACATTGGGAAAGATCCAAACGTTTATTAATCGATGTTTGAGAAAAATCCTTCAAATATACTGGCCGAATTGGATCTCAAACCAAGCTCTTTGGCAAAAGGCAAACTGTTGTCCAATCGAATTAGATATACGTAAAAGGAAATGGACATGGATCGGTCATATCCTAAGACGACCACAAACTGAAATCGCTAGAGCGGCGCTTGAGTGGAATCCCCAGGGACAACGAATACAAGGAAGGCCACGTAATACATGGATACGCTGTACCAAAAAAAGAATATGAAACAGCTCGTAAAACCTGGAACCAAATTAAATCACTTGCCGGAGACAGAAATAAATGGAGAGAATTCGTTGACGCCCTATGTTCTTCGTGAACTTTTTATTTAAGTGTTATGTGTAATCTCTTTTTTTACTACGCAATTTAAATAAATAAAGGACATATATATATAAGTAAGCAATCGGATAACCACTTATAATTCAACTTTTTGTAAGCATGAGTGTAACCACTTATTATTCAAAATCTCATAACTACTTATTTCTCATTTTTTCGTAAGCGACCCGGTAAGCGTGACTACTTATAAAAACGACCACGCCAAACAAAAATAATGAGTTTAGACGCCAAAAAATAAGTTGTGCGGAGCTATGAATTTCTATTATATAACCACTTATTTGGTAATGAAAGATTTTGCTGGGATAGAATTTAATTTACTTCTATTAATAATACATAAAACAAATGGGAACAAGTAAAATGTATTGTGTTGTGAAAAATCATGTGTTTAACAAGTAAATTACCATTTAATTAAAAAAAGAAAATTAAATAAATAACAAAAAAAAAATAATAATTATAATAACACATAGGAATAATATTGCATTAGCATTTTCTTGAATTTTATTACGTTGCTGGTTTTTTGAAAATCGTATGATATATGGTTCTAGATATGTATAGTAAAAATGAAGAACTGCTGTTTAGAAGCTGTACCTCGATGTTGAATTTGAATTATAACATTATTTCTGGGCGATAATGTGAGGGTTAACCGATTGAATAAGTATTTAGGCCCCTTATTGTTGAGTATTTTATGTAGAAAAACTAGGTTTTTGAACTTTAAATAGTCATCAAGTGAAATGCCCAAGATACGACACGAGTACCGGGACACACTCTCCAATCCTGTAAGACCAAAAATATAACGTGTAATATTATTAAAAGTAGTGCTGAGCTTTCTTTTGTCACTTGCATTACATCCAGCAAATAGTTCAGATGAGTATAATAGTATTGGTATTAGATACGTTTTTGCCAACAGCATTCTTATTTTTGACGGTGTAAAATATTGAGTAGCCCACAGGCTTCTTAACATACCATATATTCTACCACAAGTTTGGTTAATGTGGTCAGACCAAGTGAGTCTTCGATTAAATACAACACCTAGATTTTTCACAGTATTCACTATATCGATTTTTGAACCACCAAGAAATATATTTATTTCGCGATCAATTTTAACAGATTTTTTATATATGATCAAGCATTTTGACTTCTTTAGATTAAGACGCAGACCATTAGCTGAAGCCCAGGCATGAATTCTCTCAAGATCATCGTTAAGTTCATTTATTTTGGTGCAAATTGAAGACTTGTGACAACTCAGGTATAGTTGTACGTCATCCGCATGCATCTGCATATTCGAGTGTTGAACTTGTAGTGGTAAATCATTGGCATATAGTGAGTACAATAGTGGACCAAGGATGGAGCCCTGAGGGACACCCCTTATCACCAATAAGGGCATTGATATAGTTCCGTTACAAACGACACTCTGCGATCGATCTGAAAGATATGACGATATCAATCTGACCGCCAATGGAGAAAAATTAAACATTTTTGAAAGTTTTATGCTTAGTATTTTATGGTCAACAGTTTTAAATGCTTTGAAGTGATCCAACAAGACCAAAAACGTCATTTTACTATCATCCAAATTACTTCGAATCTCCTCGACAACATCAGATAGAGCTGTTATACAGCTATGTTGCGGTATAAAACCTGACTGACGATCAGTTAGTAAGTTATTTACATGCATATATTCATACATTTGTTTATGTAAAAGACGTTCAAAAACTTTGGAAAGGAATGGAAGAATAGCAATTGGTCGATATTCATTAGCTGTCTTTTGAACTGGAATAATTTTGGAATGTTTCCAACCCAGTGGAAAATTATTATTACTTACTTAAAATTATTTGAAGTAAATAAAAGATTATTAATATTTCAAAGCTGAAATATTAATATTTTCTTACTTACTTATGTGCGTATTTTAGTAAATAAAACAATACTGCTATTTCAAATTTACAAATATTAATAAGTGGTTATTTCAAAAATATAAACTGTTATGTGTATATGTAAGTCATATTTTCAAACCTGAACACAGATATGGGGTAATGCATATCATAACACTGCTCTACAAAAAAAAGTGAATGTTATTGCAGTGGTTAAGCATAATTAGGGGAGCTGATTTCGAATCTGCAACCAGTTTTTTCAAATTGACTCTAGGTTTTGCGCAATTCGCGATTTCAATTTTTCAGTCGATTTTGTCAATAAAAAATTTATAATTTAGTAACTAGAGCTTCGGAAAGAAAACGCTCTACACAGTTTAAGCTTAATTCCGTGCCCTATTTTTCAAACTTAAGTGTGTATCAATATCTCAATAACTTTTCTAAATATAGTCGCTGAAATTCAAAATTTAAAAATTTTTTTAAGTTTTTTAAAAAAAAAAAAATTTAAATATAAGACGAAGTCTGATTTAAATATCAAAGACAATTTGGAAAGAAAAAGGTCCAAAATTTATATATATGTATGTCATATTGCATTAACAAATTATGTGCAGTTTTAGATTAGACTTAAAATGAACAAATAAATATTTTACTGTACTAAAAATCTACTGTACTTTTGCAGAATTTTTTTTTTTTTCTAAAAACATCAGGTTTCATTCGCTATTGATTTTTTTGCGATATTATTACGATTTGCAAAGTTTATATTTAAATCACAATATTTTCGTACACTTTCAAAATGAGTTCGTCGAGAAATAATTGTAGAAAGAGTCCGAAGGCATTATTTAAATATAAACTTCGAAAATCGCAATAATTTCGAAAAAAAACCAGTAGTGAATGAAATCTGATGTTTTTGGAAAAAGAGTCTGTAATAGTACAGTAGATTTTTAGTACAGTAAAATATTTTTTGTTCATTTTATGTCTAAATTTAATTACAAAAGGCTCTGAAACTGCACATAATTTGTTAATGCAATATGACGTATCGACCTCCTATATTCAATAAATGCCAACTCAAAAAAGCTAACTTATCAGGAGAGCTAAAAAACTAGTTATTTCGCTTATTATTGTAAAAATACACAATGTACCTTCCATAAGATGGTTTAAATATTCCTACTAATTTATACCTACACGCTGAAAAAAATCGCCCTGCAGGAAACATATTTGCTGGTGATATATATATGTTTGGAAGAACTGTCAAAATATATTAGCCGTTTTTTTAATATAATATGTTTGCCAGCAAATATAATATTTTTGCCTGTAAAAATATGTATGCTTGAATCATATGAAATACATATACTCGCAAATATATAAATGTTTGCAGGCAAAAATATATATATTTATCATTATTATATTTGCACTCCACAAACATAATAATGATAAAATAAAAATGCAAATATATTTTTGTTTAATTGGGAAAATATGACTAACATTCAAACATTACAGTGTTTGCCTGGAGACACACGTATTATAACGATAAAAATAAAATAATTGGAAACACACCTCAAACATAAGTATAGTAGTTTATAAACATATATATAATTGCCTGTAAATATATCCAACAATTTCTTTTTTCTGCGTGTATGCAAAACATTTCATATTTTGCACTTTTTTGCGTATTTTTTTATGATAGCATTTTAGTATATCAAATGGTGAATGTTATTGCAGTGGTTTTAGGATAATTAGGGGGTGCTGATTTCGAATCTCTAACCAGTTTTTTCAAATTGGCTCTAGGCTTTGAACAATTCGCGATTTAAATTTTTTAGCCGATTTTCTCAATAAAAAATTTATAATTTAGTAACTATATCTTCAGAAAGAATACGCTTTACACAGTTTAAGCTTAATTCCGTGCCCTATTTCTCAAACTTAAATGTGTATCAATATCTCAATAACTTGTCTAAATATTGTTGATCAAAATCAAAATTTAAAAATTTTTTAAGGTTTTAAAAAAAAAAACTAAATATAAAACGAAGTCCGATTTTAGATATCAAATCCAATTTGTAGAAAGAGCCCGAAGGCATTATTTAAATATAAACTTTGAAAATCGCGATAATTTCGCAAAAAAACCAATAGTGAATGAAATCTGATGTTTTTAGAAAAAAATAATTCTGTAATAGTATAGTAGATTATTAGTACAGTAAAATATTTTTTTGTTCATTTCAATTCTAAATTTAATTACAAAAGGCTCTAAAAGTGCACATACACACATAATTTGTTAATGCAATATGACATATATATACATTTTGGACCTTTTTCTTTCCAAATTGGCTTCGATATTTAGAATCGGACTTCGTCTTATATTTAATTTTTTTTTAATTAAATTAAATGAAATTTTTGAATTTTGACTTTGAGCGACAATATGTAGAAAAGTTTTTGAGATATTCAGTGGGTTCGTTTACTCAAAATTATTACTACTTTTACTACAATTGGAAAGTTTTGTTTACTTTTTGTATTGATTTTTTCCAGCTGTTTCTTTCCGAAGCTATAGTTACTAAATTATAAATTTTTTATTAAAAAAATCGGCTGAAAAATTTTAAAAATTTAAATCGCGAATTGTGAAAATCTACACTAAAAAACAAAAATTAGTATAAAAATTAGCAAAACGGTTTCCAATTTTATTATACTAGTATTATACTAATTTTTAGTATAAAGTTGTTTTTTAGTAAAATAATTTGGTATTCTCATTTTACAAATTACAGAATTTTTTACTAATTTGAGTTGCTAAATCTACAAATTTAATTTTACTAAATTTTGAAACCCGATTAGCTAAAATTAGCAAAAAAAAATACTAATCTTTTTTATTTTGGAAGTTAAATTTTTTTTTTTTTTGAAAATATATAGAAATAGAAATTTTTGTTGCAATATGATTACCAGAAAGACCAAGTTGTTTTTAAGCGTTTTTTTTTCCATTTATAATAAAAAAAAAATTGTTCTCTAAATTTTTTGTTGTTTTTTAATGTTTATATTTCCACGATTTTTTTTTGCTTTTTTCGAATATTTCTTTGCTATAAATACAATTAGTTTTGCAATTTTTTCAATGTGTAGTTTTAACATCCATATTCGTTCATAAATCAATCATCGGCAATAAATATGACGAAGCGTTTCATAAAGCGGATGATCTTTTTTATACGAAAATTGATGCCAAAACGTCTTTCAAATTAGGTCGTATTAACCGATAATTCGTCTTAAATGGCATTCACACCTAAATCTTAAACACGTGTTTAGTTAAAACGAGTGTAAAAGAATAAAGAACTGTTGTAATAGAATTAAGAGCTAAAATACGTGTTTAAGCTAAACACGTGTTTAAGAATTAGGCGTGAACACAGCCTTAACCAAGTTTAGCTTAAAAGAATTTTACTGTAAATGGTACAATCGTTTTCTATTCTAAAGCTGCCTACTCACGAAGGAACATTTGTCACAAAATGCCCTTCGTGTATAGAGCAATTCCATTTTATTTCAACGAACATTTTTTCGGTAGTGTCCGATTTTGATAAAACTTGGTGAATGTGTGTAGTAGTGTATGTATGTTCACAAAACGATTTTTAATTTTTTTGTTTTCGAAAACTGTGGCAACCCTGCAGCTTTGAAATACTGAAAATTGCAGGGTAGGCACTACACTTAAAATTTCATAACTTTTGTTGTGAGCAAGATATTGAAAAAATTCTTTTTGCGTGGGATTAGTGAAGTTTTTAGGTTTAAGAAATTTATTATTATTTTTTTTTTTTTTTTAATTTTTAAAATTTAAAAAAAAAAAAAAAATTAAAATTTATTTTTTGAAAAAAACCCATTTTTTAAAATTTTTATATTTTTTGCACAAAATGCCACATATGTGTTCTAAACATCCTAAAAATTTCAGAGTGGAATGCCTCCTACTTTTTGAGATATATTAAAAAATGTACTGGTATGTTTATAAGAAATACTCTCTTTTACTAGTTGCTACGTGCCACTGAGTTAATAAGTTAAGTTTGCTTGTATGCAATTCATTGGAAGCATTGTTTGTATTCATTGAAAATTGTTTTTGCTGATGCTTAAGAAGTTCCGTTATTTCAAAAACAAAACGATGAAAACGATTTAGATTTCTTTAATGTCTTTGCGTTGTTGAGTAGCTTTTTAATTGTTTATAGATTTTTGACAAGTCAACATCGTAGTAGTTTTATTCTCTGATAATAATTTTCAAAAACTATTTTATTTCAAGCAGTACACATTTGTTCACAGATTTTTAATTTGCTTAAAATGCCTTTTGGAAAAGTTTGTTGTAATCCTTTCCGAAAACTCAAGCATAAAACAAACAAAATAAAATGTGCCTAATATCAATGTAACATTCTGCACAAAAAATGAATATGAAGAAGAGGAAATAAAACTAAACACTAGATTTAAAAAATCTGTTGCAATTAAAGGAACACAAAAACTCCATTCATTCGTACCTATTTCAAGAACAGAAATAGCTGCCAAAACCTTTTCAAATTCAGTTGAAACTCCAAAACCTATTAAGATAATAAAATACTTTTATATTTTTTCTCATATCTCGAAAAGATTCCGCAATTTTCAAGGTATTTAGAACGTACATGTGGCTATTTTTATAAGAAAAACTTTTTTTTCCAAAAAATGAATTATATTTTTGTTTACATTTTTACATTTTTTAATATATCTCAAAAAGTAGGAGGCATTCCACTCTGAAATTTTTAGGATGTTTAGAACACATATGTGGCATTTTGTGTAAAAAATATAAAAATTTTAAAAAATGGGTTTTTTTCAAAAAATAAATTTTAATTTTTTTTTTTTTTTTTTAAATTTTAAAAATTTAAAAAAAAAAAAATAATAATAAATTTCTTAAACCTAAAAACTTCACTAATCCCACGCAAAAAGAATTTTTTCAATATCTTGCTCACAACAAAAGTTATGAAATTTTAAGTGTAGTGCCTACCATGCAATTTTCAGTATTTCAAAGCTGCAGGGTTGCCACAGTTTTCGAAAACAAAAAAATTAAAAATCGTTTTGTGAACATACATACACTACTACACACATTCACCAAGTTTTATCAAAATCGGACACTACCGAAAAAATGTTCGTTGAAATAAAATGGAATTGCTCAGTTACCTTATTTCAAATGGAAGCGCAGTTTGGTGATAACGTTCGCCTTGCTCATCAGATTCAGTTGGCAACTGTTGAGCGAGTTGATCAAGATGCTGATGCAAGAGATGAATTTTGTGCGACATATTAACCCCAATTTCATCGAAAGCTGCCAACATGTTTACAACAGATTGCCTGTAGTTGTCTTTGCGTTCTTTACCCAAAAGTCCTTTAATGACTGCTTTCAATGCGAGCCATGCATTTAATTCTCGGTCTGTCAGAACTTGGTCAAAATCTTGATGACTCATTTTCCGTATGTCAGGACCATTAACAACTCCTTCCTGAATTTTGGCGTTACTTAGTCTTGGAAAAATGTCTTTTAAGCGGTAGAATACTGCTGGTCTTTTTGCGATACATTTCAAAAAATTTTTAGCAATGCCAAGTTTAATGTGGAGCAACGGCAACAAAATTTTCATTTCAGGAACAAGACTTTCGTATAGCCTATTGTCTTTAGGCCATTTCCGTCCAATGCGACTATTCTAGTTATGCTGTTTGTACTGGTTTCTTCCTTTAATACCTTCTCCGTATCGTGAATCCCAATCGCACAAAAAACACGGATATTTTGGACGCCCAGATGCTGTTAAGCCTGTAATCAATGAAACTATTTTGAGGTCGCAGCAAATGCGCCACTGGTGTTCGTTATATTTGACTACTTCCAGAATGTGTTTCAAATTATCGAAATTTTCACTAGTGTCAGTGCTATACGCAATCGGAACAGAAGGCATTCTATTTGTCTTGTGCAAAAGCACAACTTTTAAGCTGATTAGTGAACTATCGATGAATAAACGCCAATCATCTTTTTTATAGGTTAACCCTATCGTCTCCATTAACTTTTCAATATCGTTGCAATAAGCGAAATTTTTTGCATCATTCACATTGAAGAACTTTTTTAACTCTTTTTGGCGTTTTCGATATGCTGTTACTTTTGTACCTTTCGCCAGTAGTTCTGATTTTTTCTGAGTCAAACACAAATTTGCAACAATTCCATCAAATTGTTTTTGTGTGACTACACACAGAAAACAGATTCGTAGTTCTAACCGAATTTTTCGCCAACCGAATTTTTGTAGTTCCAGGTACAATCACTTTTATTTATTTATAATACCATTGTAACTACCGAAATTTATTTACAATTTTTGAATTTTTGTTGTGTTAATAGATTACTTTAATGTTTGTGGACTATATATTCTATAAATAGAAAAACACGTTCCACAAAATTTATTTAAAAATTAAAATTTTTTTTGTCGCTAACTGGGATCGAACCGCCGACCCTCCGCTTGTCACCTCTTTGCTTTCCCTCTAAGCTAAACTCTATTTAAATTTTTTTAGTCAAATTTCAAATTTGAATTTCTTCAGGTTTGAATATTTTTTCTAAAAATAAAATTATATCAACAACAGAAAATCAATTGTGCCTTTTAATTTGAATAAAAAAAAATTATAAAAAAAATTTATATCGCGAACCAGGATTGAACCGGCGACCTTCCGTTTGTCAGCCCATTGCTTTTCCTCTAGGCTAAACTTGACATAAATTTTTTTTCTCAAATTTCAAATTTAAATTTCTTCAGGTTGAAAATTTGAATATTTTGTTTTTGAATAAAATTATATTCACAACAGAAAATCAATTGTGTCTTTTAATTTCAATCAATAAAAAAATTATTAAAAAAGAAAAGGAATGCCTTGGTTGAGGTTTGAACTCAAATCTCTAAGGCTATAAGGCTGTATCTCTACCTCCTGCGCCACAGATACTTACGTTTAGTTGTTGTTTAACTTAGAATTTGAATTTTTATGTATGAAAAAATGTGATAGATTCCAAAATTTTATTATAATAAATAAAATTTCTGTTCCTTGTCTCAATATATTATTATAATTACCAAAATAATGGAAATTAATGGTTAAAGCTACTAAAGTTAAAAAAAATTTTTAAATTGATTGGAAAAACTTATACTTTGGATAGAGTGATCGATGTTATTGAAACACAACTGATAATACTAGATTTTTGCTGCCGATATTTTATTCAAATGACTTAATCTTCGATAAATTGGTGGTTGTTGGTATTGAAGGTAATGTGGAAGTTAGTATTTTTTCAATATTGGTTAGAAAAGCCAATATTTTGGATAATGTGACAGTGTTTTGATTCATCATATATATTTTTTGTTCACAAATAAATATAACTTTCCTGATGATGAATTTTAAATAATTGCAATTAAAATTATTGAATGATGAAAATATTTCGTTGGTTCCGATAGAATTCCAACCAATTTATTTTCTGTGTGTAGGATTGGGTCCTTTGATGTTTCAGAGGATGTACCTTCACCAGGGTCGTATTCTGAGAAGAAATCCATGGATGTAGCAGCGGCGGTTGTAGTACTGATATCTGTTTGAAGATCAATACTTCGGTATGTTGGTACTGGAACGAAATCTGAGTGCGGTAATGGTAATTGGACACTTGGCACTGCTACATAAATTTTATTCTTTGCTTTCCTTCTATTCAAAGTTTTATGGTAGTTGATACATCCATAGATATTTTCTTTTTGATGCGGGCTGTTGTCTAACCACATCATTGGTATACCAAAAGGCATAGCCTTCTTCTTTCCACTTTTCCATTGCATAAGAGTTGAATAGCAATTAAAGCAAACTTTTTTAGGGGCATATTTTACGTCAGTGATAAACTTTTGCGAGAAATATTGCTTATAGGTTTCCAAAAAAAATCACTCGCATCGCCACATTTTTCATCGCTTGCTATGAAACGTCCACAAACATTACAAAATTGGTCCATTTTACATTTTGGTTCCGACATTTTTAATACAATATATATTATACAATGTTTTTTTTTGTTATTTTTATGAAATCGATGCACTTAACTTAAATCACTCACAAAATGAAATAAGTTCCAAAATAATTAATAGCGAATTTTATCACGACCGAGCGAAAATTAAAAGACATCAGCTTCGGCTGAGTTCCGAGTCTTAACTGAATCTTTATTTTTGAAATTAGTTCGCTTGTACGAAATAAAAAACGCTGCCTGTGCGGTGGTTGAAAACAAAAACGTTGTTTTGTTGGTATAAAAACACCTATGAAGAAGAAGAAGACGAGGAAAAAGAGGAAGAAAGGGAAGACAAAGAAGAAACTGAGAAGCATATTATAGATCAAACAGAAAGCAAAAATAAATTAGTTTTGTGGAAAATATTTTCAAAAAGCATGAAAAAAAATAATTTTTTCAACATTTTGCTTCATAAGCACCACAAAAATTTTCTAAATCAATTAATTAATTGTTGCACAGGTCTCTAACAATAATATGGCTTTTACAGATTTAAAAAATAGCAATTGGTCGACGAGTTATAGCCAAAAAACCATATAAACAATATGCTGAAAACACCAGTGCATGCTCTTTCAGCTCCTACTGCAGAAAATATTGCTGCCGTTCGCGATAGTGTGGCTGAAGGGCCGTCCACCTCAACTCGTCGTCGTGCCCAACAATTGCACCTCTCACGCTCGTCGTTGATGGTCATTATGCATAAAGACTTGCATTTACACGCTTACAAGGTGCAATTGACTCAAGAACTAAACCCTCTTGACCATTCCAAACGTCGTCAATGGTCAGAATGGTGGCAAGAAATGGCAACAGTGGATTATCAATTTTCGAAGAAAATCATTTTCAGTGATGAGGCACATTTTCACCTCAGTGGATTCGTCAATAAGCAGAATTGCCGCATTTGGGCAAATGAGAATCCACGAGTGATTGTCGAAAAATCAATGCACCCACAAAGAGTGACTGTTTGGTGGGGTTTATGGGCTGGCGGCATCATCGGGCCGTATTTTTTCCAAAATGAGGCCGTTCAGGCAGTTACTGTGAATGGTGTTCGCTATCGTGAGATGATAACGAACTTTTTATGGCCCGAATTGGAAGATATGGATGTGGACGATACGTGGTTTCAACAGGACGGTGCCACTTGCCACACAGCTAACGAAACAATGGCTCTTTTGCGCGACAAATTCAATGGCCGTGTTATCTCACATGGTGGCGATGTCAATTGGCCGCCAAGATCATGTGATTTGACATCGTTGGACTTCTTTCTTTGGGGTTATTTGAAAGAAAAGGTGTAAGTCGATAAGCCAGCAACAATTCTAGAGCTAAAGGATGAGATAATTCGGCACATTAACGAAATAAAACCTCAATTATGCCTCAGCGTCATCGAAAATTTGGACCATCGGATGGAGGTGTGCCGCCGAGGTGGCGGCGACCATTTGACCGATATTTTGTTCCATACATAATTGAACCATACCAATATCTTAATAAAAAGAAATGACAATAATTTCCTAAATAGTTTGTGTTTTATTCAAAATCAACATCGGCCCTTAAAATGTAACCACCCTTTATATGGGTCATTCCATCTTAAATCGACCAATGGTTGGAATCGACCCCTTTCGATTTGGATGAATTTTGGTCAGAACTTTTCTTTTATCATATAACGAAGTTTTGCCAAAGGAAAAGAATTACAACATTTTTTTCCCAAAGTTATGCAATATTTAAAATTTCAAAAAATGTCATAATTACCCGAGTAAAAAAGTGTATATAAAATTATATGTGAATGGATATATTTGCAATATGTTACTGGATATAATTTCATCCGAAAAATGGTCATATTAAATTGTATCATATTGGATATAATTGTATTTACAAGGATACAAAGTTATATCAAATGATAAATTTATATCCGAATTTTGTCTCGATCAAATTGGATATAAGTTAATACAATACGATATTATTAAATTTAAATGATAAAAAAACTTTGAATTGGAGGGCAGCAGGATTTCGGGTCCTACACACTCAGGGGTGTGATGAAAATCAAAAACGAACAGTTTTTCAATCTAGAATAATTTGTTTCGCGAAAATCAAATTGGCTTCAAATTATTATTTATCGTTTTATTTGACGCCGGACATCTAAATTAGGAAATAAAAAATAATTGGTATTGTACAGATCCATCATCACATGCCTGACTGTCAGCCGAGGGCTATTGTTGATAATGAGTAACTATTAAAGACGTTAATGTATAAATCTGTTATTCTTTAAAAACTAGATCATTTTTTTTTATCAAATATGGGAATTTTCTTTGGACTTAGAAATTTTTTTTAAATATGTTAAGCTTTTTTTTTATTTTAAATAAAATTTTAATGGTTAGCCCGGCAATGCACTTCTTTTTTGTTGGAGGCTCATAGTTCCCGATTTATGGAGCTGAAGATGATCTACAACAATATTCAATGGCTTATTTCTCCACTCAAAACTTATCGGACCAGAACAAAATATATATATCGTTGGAAAGGTACTTGAAATACCTCACCAATGATATGCAACATGCCTAGACTTATTAACCCATTACGAGCCGGGCCATGATTTTAAATGTTAATTTTTTTAAATTGGATTTTTAAATTAAAAAAAAAAACTTTTAGAAGTAAAAAAGCTCAGAAAATATTAATTTAATAAAAAAATTGAGTAAAACATATAAAAAATTGTTTTTGATCAAATAATACATTAATCTCAAATATATTAGTTAATCTCGAACTTGGGTCTGATATTAACTAATATATCGTCGGCTTGCCTGCAAGAAGTGCTATGTTTTTGGTTTTAACAGGTTTTCAGGAGAGCGAAAAAACTGATTTATATTATCCTTTTAAGATATTTTATTGACATCATATGCCCTAATGATTCACGACCTTATTTATTACAATCATTATTAAAGCATACGATGTCAATGAAATATATTAAAAACATATTAAAACCTGTTAAAGAACACATAACACTACTTTGAGGCAAGCCGACGATATTGTTATATAAAAAATAACATTAAAAATATTTTTCGTATCTATTTATATATAAAATTTTGAACGGTTTTATCAATAATATATTCCTATATATACAATTTGCAATAAAGCAAATACTGATATATGATTTAATATGATTATATATGAGAAAATTTCTAAAAAATTTCTAATATATCATCATATAAAAACATATAAGGTCGCACACAATATTTTATATTATCATATATTTTAATATTAAAAAATATATGTTATATATACTCTTTTTTACTCGGGTAATTAGAAATTTATTAATTCAATTCGAGGCCAATTTCCTTTATAATGAATTAACATAATAAGTACTTTTTTTCAAAAACTGTTTTTTTTTCTTCATCAGGATGCTCTCCTGACAAATACTTCACAGAGTTTTTGCTTTAAAAAAAACCTCTACACTTTCAGGAATGAAAAGACGATCGTTCCAGGGGTTTTCCAGGTCCCCTTCATCAGTTTTCTTTAGAAAGTGGTGGCGTAGTGCAATGCAAATTAAAAGCATCAAAATCTCATATTAAATGTAGTCTGCTACATCAACAAAATGGGAATGGAGCAATCAATAAAATATGTTTTCGAAGACTTCTGCAAAACATAACCAACAATAGAAATATTATGAAAGATTTTTGTTTTTGTATTTCATACCGTCGGTGTAAATAAAATACAAATTTTACTTTTACCTTACTTCTTTCTTAATACAAGAATACAAAAATTAAAAAACAACATGTTAAATGTCATAATTTTTCTAATTTTTTGCTTTGTTACGAGGTTATTTTTTGAATATCTCTATAATAGCTACAAAAAGAGTTCTAAGCTCGTTTTCAAGAGGATATTTAGGCGTATTAAAAAAATATTATAAAAAAAATATTGAAAAATAAAAAAATTTTAAATTTTGCAATTTTACAATTTTAAAAACCGAAAAACTCAAAAACCTATTTTTTTTGCTCTATTTTTTTTTAATAAAACCTCTAACTGATCTTAAAAGATCTCGAAATTTTCAAGAGAACGTTTTTTTTTTTAAAAAGATATGAATATTTTAATTTTTTTATTCTCTTTTTTTAAGTTAAATCTTAATACAATAATATTAAACAAATATCTAATTTTGAAATTTTGAGCAATAAAAACAAATTAAAGGCTTTAGAATTGTATACATACCTTATTTGATTTTCAAACTATTACCAAAAAAAATAAAAGCGTAATTACGATTTAAAAATTTTTTCTGTGCTTCTAAAGCCTTCAATGTGTTTTTTACTGCTCAAAATTTCATATCTTTAAAAAAAAGCCTTCTTGAAAATTTCAGGATCTTTTAAGATCAGTTAGAGGTTTTATTAAAAAAAAATTTAACAAAAAATAGGTTTTTGAGTTTTTCGATTTTTAAAATTGTAAAATTTAAAATTTTTTTTATTTTTAATTTTTTTTTATAATATTTTTTTTTAATACGCCTAAATATTCTCTTTAAAACGAGCTAAGGACCATTTTGTAGCTATTATAGTTTTCGAGATATTCAAAAAATAACCTCATAACAAAGCAACAAATTAGAAAAATTATGACATTTTTTGAAATTCTAAATATTGGATAACTTTCAAAAAACTGGCGAAACTTCGTTATATGATGAAAGAAAAGTTCTGGCCAAAATTCATCCAAATCGAAAGAGGTCGATCCCAACCACTGGTCGATTTGAGATGGAATGACCCATATATAGTAGTTTAAAAATATATATATAATTGCCTGTAAACATATTCAAAAATGCTTTTTTTCTGCTTGTATATAAATATATTAACAGATACTTTGGGAGCATTAAAGAAGTGATTTTTTGTTTAAGTTTAGAAGAATTACTTTTAAAAGAGCAGTAAATGTTCACTAGACTGTACTTCAAAGAAAATTAAATTTTCTAAATTATTTTTTCAAAAAGGTTTAAAAAAAATTATTTTTGTTTTTGCCGAACGTAGGGGTCGCCATTTTACATTTTTCGTTATATCTTTGGCATTTACACTCGGATCTTAAAGTATGATACATTAGCCCAGGTGGAACAATACGATCGTGAAAACGTTTTAACGTTGTACAAATGTTTTCAGAATATATCGATTTACAAGTTTAAAGCGTTTTGACAACGCCCCAAATTATAACCATGATTTACGGTGTGAGAGTGGTATTTTATAACGTTTTCAAAGCGTTGCAGAAAAAAAAAAACTTTAAAATGCTTTTTCAACCGTCGAACTAGCGTATGTAGAACTTCTGGTTTAAAATTTCAGAGCATTGTGAAAACGACCCAAAAGATAACCATGATTTACGGTCTCAGGGTGGTTTTTTATATGGTTGTCAAACCGTTCTAAAAACAAATTTCAAAGTACTATCTCGACGGTCTATAAACGTTATTACAACATACCAATTTTAACGCTGTCAAATCGTTAGAAAATAAACAAATGAAGTACTTTGTAATCGTTTTAAATACAAATACGGGAATCATTTTTTAAAAAATTTTTATATATTAGAAATGTTACAGATAATTAATACACCAACAACAAATAGAATTAACTTCAAGTCAGATATTGAAAATGTAGCTCAGAATTATAGATACTTAATACAAAAGAAATAGCACATATTACATTAATTTATAACATATATTATATTAATACATTTTTGTATTGTTAATTATTATTATATTTATATTTTTGTTTGTTATACTTTTATACCAAAAAACTTTGTTTGCTGGTATAAATGTAAATAATTTATATTTGACAAATGTTTTCAAATTTTTTCAAATTTTCAAATTGTTTATAATTTTTTAATTTAATTTTTATTTCCTGAAGATGCTACACATTGGAGTAGCGAAATATTGAAATAAAAAACTTTTTATACATAAATAACAAAACCTTAAGCTCAAGAAAATTGTGCAGTTAAAATAGAAAAAGAAGGTTAAATAAACTACAAGAATTTAACATAAAAAGTATTTTATTCAGGATTTTGAATTATTTAAAATATTACACAGAAAAAAATGCTTGTACTGTTGGGTTATTCTGGACTAAAATTTTATCATATTAACACAAAAATCGGTTGTATTTAGAAACATTTGAATTTTGAAATCTCAATTTATAAATACAGTGAAATTTTATTTATTTAAAAAAAAAAACAGATGTTACGCTAAAATTCCGTACATTTCAGACTACCTATTCGCCTCTCGGGGTGAATTTAGCCACTATTTTGATTTTTAAAAATAAAAACAACGAGATTAAAATTTAAAAAAAATTGAATCGTTCCTATTAAATTTGCCACCACTGTATATATAAAAAAAACTTTTTTTTTCATTTTGATCAAACACTTTGAAAAGGAGACTCTGACATTGGAATGCACTTTTTCGAACATTTTGAAGGCGCTTTAAATCAATGTTTTCACAGTGTTTTTAAATAATCGGTTATATATTCTTTAAAAGTACTGCTAAAGTACTTTTTGCAAACGTTAGAAAAACGCTTTAAAGCAATGTTTTAACAGTGTTTTTAAATCACAAACTGTTGTAAATTTTGTATGAAAAGCGCTACTAAAATACTGTTTGTGAACGTTCGAAAAGCAGTCCAAAATAATGTTTTTCAACGCTGTGAAAACTCTTTTTTTTTGTACCATTGACAACAAACGCTTTCACAGCGCTTTGTTTTTTATACCGTCTTCAATATCCACCTGGGAGGCTCCCAGCAAAATATTGGTAATGACACCTCATTACTATTTGCATTACCAAAAATGATATATCATTACCTTTTGCATTATTTTATAATATAAAAAAATGACTTCCTAATAACGGCCTATTGTATTCATTGTTTTTAAATATAAAATAATGACTTACTCGTATTAGTTTAAATAAGTACTTTTTACACAGTTAAATTTTTTTATTATATGTAAATATGTTTTATGTTTAAATTTTTATGGCGAGTCCTAAAATTATACACTAGAGAAAACTTAAATTTTTCTGAATGTATTTCCTTAGGCTAATACCCAGCAAAATATTGGTAATGATACCTCATTACTATCTGCATTACCAAAAATGATATATCATTACCTTTTGCATTATTTTATAATATAAAATAATGACTTCATAATAACGGCCTATTATATTCATTGTTTCTAAATATAAAATAATGACTTACTCGAAATAGTTTAAATAAGTACTTTTTACATAGTTAAATTTTATACATTTTTATTTATTATATGTAAATATGTTTTATGTTTAAATTTTTATGACGAGTCCTAAAATTACACACTAGAGAAAACTTAATTTTTTCTGAATGTATTTCCTTAACCTAATAGTAAAGGATTCTTCAATAAGAGCGCTACAAAAGTTTTTTTAAATAAAACAAAAACGGTTTTGGATATCAATGAAATTCTTTATTCCTGTGAAAGTACGTTCGATGCCATTATGTATGGAAATCGATCTCTTTTGCATGGCCACCACGGGCACGCTTGCAGAAGTCCAGACGCTGAACCCAATTTTCGACAGTTTTCAAGCATAAATCGGCCGATATTCGTACGAAGTTCATCAATCGTCGCTGGCTTGTTGGCATAGACCATAGATTTGACGTAGCCCCACAGGAAATAGTCCAACGGCGTCAAATCGCACGACCGAAGCGGCCAATCGACTGGACCATTTCGTGAGATAACACGTTCTCCAAACTTGGTTTGCAATAAATTGATTGTGACATTCGCTGTGTGGCTTGTGGCGCCGTCCTGTTGGAACCACATGTCCTCCAAGTCCATATCATCCAATGGCCAAAAATATTCGGTTATCATTGAACGGTAGCGATTCCCATTCACAGTAACGCGCCGGTCTTGATCATCACGGAATAAGTACGGCCCAATGACGCCGCCGGCCCATAAACCGCACCAAACCGTAATTTTTTCGGGATGCAATGATGACTCATGACACGTGTGGATTGCTGTCTGACCAATAACGCATATTTTGTTTATTGACGAAGCCATTCATTATGACGACCATAAATTGGACGTAGCGCTCTTAACGTTGAGGCCACTGACTCCGAATGTCGGTAGTAAATTTTAATAATTTCGACTCGTTGTTGGCTCGTATATCTTTCCATCATGAAATGGCAAACCTTACTGAAGAGAAATGTCAAAAGAGCGGTAAGAAATATGGCGCCGTTTGCTGTCCCTGTCTTTCTACTTTTGTAGCGTCCCTGTTGAAGAACCCTTTATTTGCTTAACTCCTTATTTTTAAGAATCAAGTAAGCAATCGGACAACCGCTTATAATTCAACTTTTTGTAAGCATGTGTGTAACCACTTATTATTCAAAATCTCATAACTACTTATTTCTCATTATTTCGTAAGCGAGCGGGTAAGCGTGACTACTTATAAAAACGACCACGCCAAACAAAAATAATGAGCTTAGACGCCAAAAAATAAGTTGTGCGGAGCTATGAATTTCTATTATATAACCACTTATTTGGTAATGAAAGATTTTGCTGGGCTGGTTCATAAAAAACAAAAGTTCGATTTTGGTATGGGTCAGCCCGAATATATATTAAGCACCGCGAAAAATTAACACATGATTTTTTGTAATTTTATTTTTATTAAGGTTTAGGGGTCGCTACCGGGCCCTAAAGTTTGGTATTTTTGAGAAAAATCGCAGCATCTATTCTTTTTTTCTTGAGTGTGTATTAAAGACAAATCCAGAATTTATTTTTATGAACTTTATTATTGAATGAAGAATTGTAAAAAAAAGTGTTTAAGATTTTTTTCAGAACCTCTTTGAGAGGCGATTTGGCTACTCTTGTCCGTCCGTCCGTCTGTTTGTACACGGTGGAAAAATTTATAACATTAAACACGAAGGTATTTGTTTACATTCGTCTTCCCAGGAGAACACAAGTTCTGGAAGTAATTTCACTAGAACCGATGCCATGGAGCTAGTTTCGGAACCCGTTCCATGGATCTTATATGCAAGATATAACTGAAGTATAATCAGTTCTAGAACTAGTTCTGGATCTAGTTCCAGAAGTTATAGAACTAATTTCCGAAGCTCTAGAACTAGTTCCAGAACTCATTCTAAGGCAACCGGTTCCAGTTTGGGTGCCTTAGAAGCGATTGCTTTTTCAAAGAAAAATCATTAACGGTAGAAGGGTTACAAAGGAAAAGCAGCTTGTTTGGAACAGAAAATTTCCCTTTGTTAATCTAAATAAAATGATAACAAAACCCAGGAAAATTTTCTAACACCGATTCTTTTTGTTTGAAATTGTCCCAAAAGCAACCCCTTCTATAGCTCCAAAGTGGAACCGGTTGCTCTAGAATAAGTTCTGGAACTAGTTCTGAAACTGACTCTATGTCACCCACACCTTCCATATAGGATCCCAGGAACCGGTTCCGGAACCAATTCCTTGGAATCGGTTGCAGTGGAACCAGTTGTAGAATGGGTGTGGTTGGCTACCGATTGTAAAAAATTTTCCTGGGAAGGAATGTGACCTGAAAAACCAATCCCCGACCCAACTCTCTCTTATATTTTGTATTTATTTATGTTTTTTAGTCTCTATTTTAATAATGGTACACTGAAAATAGTTTGTAGTTAAAATTAACTGAAAATGTAATTTAAAATAAATGAAAAATCACTTGAAAACCGGTCTACTAACTTTTCATTTAAATCAAAAGAACTTTTCATTTATTTTTAAATGTTAATAAATAAACTACAAAATCCTTTCATTTATTTCGTTTTTTTAACTTTCAAAAAATTAACTACAAATTCCGTAAGAATACATGTTATTTAGTTTATTTGGTTTTTTTTAACTGACCTAGAAATCTAAAAAGGTTTCTCTTTTGAACAAAACATTTTAAATGAAAATATTAACTGTAATGGAAAATCCGTATTTATACGTAGTTTATTTTTTAAATAAAGGACAAAAACAGTTGAAAAATTTATTGCTTTTCATTTTAACTGTATAATCATTTAAAAATAAATGTACGGATAACTTTTTAAATAAACTACAGTCAGTTACTGTACCCAGCAAAATATTGGTAATGACACCTCATTGCTGTCTGCATTACCAATAATGATATATCATTACCTTTTGCATTATTTTGTAATATAAAATAATGACTTCCTAATAACGGCCTATTGAAGTCATTGCTTTTAAATATAAAATAATGACTTACTCGCAATAGTTTAAATAATAACTTTTCACAAAGTTAAATTTTATACATTTATATTTATTACATGTAAATATGTTTTGTGTTAAAATTTTTATGACGAGTTCTAAAATTACACTCTAGCAAAAACTTTAATTTCTCTGAATCTATTTCCTGAAGCTAATAGTATTTGTGTAACTCCTTATTTTTACGAATCAAGTAAGGAGTCGGATAACCACTTATAATTCAACTTGTTGTAAGCATGTTTGTAACCACTTATTATTCAGAATCTCATAACTACTTACTTCTCATTTTTTCGTAAGCGAGCAGGTAAGCGTGACTACTTATAAAAACGACCACGCCAAACAAAAATAATGAGTTTAGATGCCAAAAAATAAGTTGTGCGGAGCTATGAATTTCTGTTATATAATCACTTATTTGGTAATCAAAGATTTTGCTGGGTAATAATATTTTCAGTGTACTGAGACCACTCAAATAAAAGGTTTACAAAAATATATTTTTTATACATACATATATTTAAAAAGATATATTTCAAAAATAACCGGATGGAACACATAGTTATTTAGCTTGCGGGAGATTTTATAGTAAAAACCGAACTTAATACCTCCTTTTTTGTAGGAAGTTTGGTTTTGCATAGCTCAGGTGATACCTGCCCAATTAGCCACATTTTAGTGCTTTCGCGTGTAGCCGCTGTCGATGAACTAGAAACCATTATAAAAAATTATTCGGAAACTGACCTACTAAAACAGTACAAACATAGAAATAAATTTTTATAAACTGTTTTTTATGTTGTTTTAGAAATATTTATTCCTCTTCGGAATAAAATCCATTGTAAAATTGTTGAACCGACTTATTTGTGTTAACGATTTAAAAATAATAAATACAGTTGAACCTTCTTACTCTTTTTGTTAATTTTGAATTTGATGGAGCTATTTCCTAAAAAAAGACATGTTGAAATGTCTTTCACTTACAGACTGAATGAAAATAAAAATTGACAAACGGTTTATTACATAAGATTAAAAAATGGGAATCGCCGAAATTTAATTATTTAATAAGCATCACCCCAAAGTTATGAAGACAATGGGTGCGTTCGACAAATACAATTTAATAGTCAACAGTTCCACAACAGTTGTACAACTATCTGCTGAACGACTTGATCACTAACCGCTCAGTCTGATCGCTCAGGTAGCGCTGTCATATTTTGGTACCATAAAAAATGTTTGCTACTTTTGATCAATAAGTGATACATTTGTTGTTGTTCATTTACAATAAAATTGTTTTGTAAGAATGACAATTAAAAACATACAAATATAATTCGAAAACAAAAATTTTAAAAAATAAAAGGAAACTATAGAAAAAGTGTATTTAAAAACAAAACAAATAAAACATCGTTCAGCAGAGTAAGAAATCACAAAGCACTACAAGTCACCGGTATCCGTATAAGGTTTCTCTACCGAATCCTACCAATATCATTTATCGTTTAGAAGAAAATCAAAGAAGTATTTTGAACAAATCTTCTTTTTATCAACTGAAAAATATGATCGGATATTCAAAGAAATTTCAAATATTGATTTTGGATTTATTTGTTTTTATTTTATTATTTTGTTTTTATTTTATTTTATTTATTTTTGTTCTGGAGTTCCGTTGAATTTAAGACAACGTGTGCAATTTATATTGCAAATATTAAGGTGAATAAACAAATTTGTTTTTACAATTGTACAATTGCAAAACAACTTCAAATCTATGAAAGAGTGGTGGATATATGAAAATGGAGATTAATATTGGTGAATTAAAAGTGAAAATGTTTATAATAAAAAATTATAAAATAAAAAACGTACTTTTATCTTTTGAATAGCTGTTAGGCGATATCATATTTCTAACTTCCAGATGATATTTTGACGATATATACGCTATTTTTTTTATCGTCCAGATGATAATTTAGTGATATCGCCAGTTTATCTTCTAGAACAATTGCTTTCATTTTGCTGTGAAGTATTGCATTCGGGACACGTTTTTTAACAAATGGGGTATATTCCAAAATACGAAGATGATTGTTGCCGCCATAAAATTTTTTATATAGGCAATTCGATGGGGAATTTCCTTCATATTACGATGTTTGCTGGGGACCAGACCTTTAAAATTAATTCAATCATCAGTAACTAATAAAATTGGTTTTTGATTCGCGAATTATGTCTGGATTTGTTTGAGTCGCGCGAATTATCATTTTAGTTTTTGATTCTCGAATTAAAATTTTATTTCTATGATTCGCGAATCAATTTATTGAATACTTTAATTTAACAATAATTTCAAATACAAAATTAAATATACTCTTAATAAATCAATGTTTTAAATTGTAATGGAATCTTTTAAACGAATAAAAAAATGTACATTAATTTGCGAATTAAAACAAAAAATTTGATTCACGAATCAAAAAATATTGAAATAATTCGCGCGAATTATCTTTCTTTTTTACTACAAAATCTGCAGCAACCTAAGTAAATATATATTCCATCCGGCTATTTTTGAAATAACTGTATCTTTTTAAATATATGTATAAAAAAATATATTTGCAAACCTTTTATTTGAGAGGTCTTAGTACCATTATTAGATTAGATATGAAGGCACTACGCACTGCGAACAATTAAGATATTTTGTGCTGCCTAGAGTTCCCTAGAGATTCAGGCTACCAATAAAGCCAATAATCCCGTTAGGAAAATTTCCCCAAACGTTCGAAGATGACACGAAACGGTCACCCAGAAATCTGAGTCACCAGTCACACAGTCTCGGACATTCGCAGAGAATATAATCCGATGTCTCACTTTCCAGCTCACAAAACCTGCAAACATCAGTGTCTGACCGGCCCTGTTTGTGAAGCTGGTACCTGAGCCCACAGTGCCCAGTTAAGTATCCCGTCAGGGTCCTAAGGTTGCCCCTGTCGAGTGACAATAGTCGCCTTGATACTCCGCTGAACAAGGAAATAAATCTTTTGGCCAGCCTTTGGCCAGTAGAAGTTTCCCAATGCCTAGCAAACTCAGTCTCTCTCCATTGCCTGAGTTTTTCCCTAACATACCCCCTAGGTATCCCAAAGAATGGTTCCGGGTCGATGAATAGTCGACGGGCTCCACAATTGGCTATACAATCAGCCCTTTCGTTACCTTCATGACCAGGAATCCATCCCAGTGTAAGGGAGTTGTTCCTACCGAGTTCGTTTAGGATTCCCATACACTCCATGACTAGACCAGATGATACAACGTAAGCTCCTAGATCCTTTAGCGCAGCTTGGCTGTCAGAAAGAATGTAGATGCGGGATCTACCCGTGCCTATTCGCAGGCAATCTCTCACACATATGCAGATGGTGAAAATCTCCGCCTGAAAGACGGAGGGGTACTTGCCCATTTTTAAAGCACGCTGGAATCCGGGTTCAAAGACACCTGCCCCCGTGTCACCATTAGCCTGCTTTGAGCCATCAGTGAACCATACCTGAGCCCCCTCTTCGGGCTGCCAGGATTGGTTGGTACACATATTTCTGTCAAATGCCTGACAAAAATCTGCTCCGGGATCATTTTATCCGCGACCCTTAAGACTGGGTCGTCCATAAAGATCCCGGCGATCCTCATGTGACACTTTAGGTCCCCGCTCCTCACGTCCCCGACCCCACGAAGACGAAGTGAGCCTATGCTTGCAGCTTCCTTCACGGAAATATGCAATGGTGGAATATACCCAACATGGCCCCAATGGCATGCGTTGGAAACGATCTTCCAGCCCCCGTAATGCCAGTACACACCAGCCGCTACAACTTCTTTAGAGTATCCCTTGCCGTTGACTGCTCAACCTTTGCCCACCATGCTAAGGCAGCATACGTGATCATAGGTTTCACAATGGTGTTGAATGACCAGTCGACCATGAGTGGTCTTAGACCCCATGTTTTCCCAAAAAACCTCTGACAGGCATAATATGCCCAGGTGGCCTTTTTGGTTACGGAGTCGAGATGATCATTCCACGTAAGGGATTTATCAAGAGTCACCCCTAAATATTTCACAATATCCGAGAAGCCTATCGTTTTTTCCCCAACAATAGGTTCGGTCAGGTTGACCCTTCTTCTCCTTGTGAACGGTATGAGCATCGTCTTTGTCGGGTTGATAGTCAACCCTTTTTCCCGACACTATGAGTTAGTAAAGTTCAGAGCCTGCTGCATACGATCAGAGATGGTCTTGTCATCCCAGCCGACAACGGAGAGGACAAGATCATCGGCGTAGCCATAGGTCCTGAAGCCCAGGTCGTTCAGACCCTCAAGCAATTCATCAATGACCATTGTCCATAGTAAAGGCGACAGTACTCCGCCCTGAGGACATCCTCTGGTCGCATTCACGGTCCTAATAGAAGACCCTATACCGAACGTGATTTCCCTAAAGTTGAGCATCTACAATGTCCAATTTACAATCATCGGAGATATGCCCCTTCTCAACATAGATACCCCAATCGCATCGTAGGACGTGTTGTCAAAAGCGCCCTGTATATCAATAAAAGCACAGAGAGCAATATTCTTTGCCTCCAGTGCCTTCTATATCAACGTGACAACATGATGGACAGCACTTTCCGAAGACTTACCCCGTTGATACGTGAACTGAAGCTCGTGTATCGGCTAACTCCTGAGGTACGTGTCCCTAATATAGGGGTCCAGAACTTTCCCCATTTTCTTAAGAAGAAAAGAGCTGAGGCTAATTGGTCTATACGATTTAGGCAGCTGTTCGGATTTCCCCCCCCCGCCATTGGAATAAAGACCACTTTAACCCCCCTCCAATTCGTCAGAACATGACCCAGCAAGAGACTGGATCTAAATATTCTAACCAGTTATGGGGCTATTATATCCACCCCCTCTGCCGTCGGGGCCCGGCGATTTAAAGGACGAAAATCCATTTATCGCCCATTTCACTCTGTCCTCTCGAAAGACGGCACCAGTTAGGCGTACATACCTCCCCGTCAGATTTGGGATTCTTTGAATCGCCACAGACCTGCGGGAGGCTACGCAGCCTGAGAAGTGCGTGTCTAACAATAGGTCACAGGTTTCCTCAGGAGATCCAGTGTAGGAACCGTCGAGTCTCCTGAGAGTGCAAAGACCATTCGTGTGATTCTGTGAAAGGGCCTTCTGAAGTCGCGCAGCTTCCGGAAGATCTGAGATCTTCTCACAGTAGCTGCGTCACGTGGACCTTTTGGATCTACGTATTTCTCTATTGTATTCAGTCTAACTGAATTGGCGTCTTGTTGGTGACCCAGTCACCTGTTTCCTTGGCTCTGTTGAATAGTCTCCTGGCCTCCCTTTTGAGCATATCCAGACCATCGTTCCACCATGGAACGTCCCTTTTCACCTTCCTGGTCCTTTGAGGACCGCTGCCAAAGTAAGCAGAAGTCAAACTCGATTGAATCTCTGATGCCTCATTATCAATCTCATCTGTGCTCAGAATGAGCCCTTTAGAGAAATTGGCATCGCTTTCCAAGTGATAACGGAAGTTCTCCCAATTTGTGCATCTGGGATTACGATATTTCTGACACGAGTCCAGCGGATTAACAACACCAAAGGCCAGGTGTTGATGATCAGACATTGATATTTCGCTGGAGATATGCCAGTTAGAGATGGCGAAAGAAAGGTCAGAACTAGTAAGAGTGAGGTCCAAGACCTCTGACCTAATAGCATTCCTAAACGTCGGTTCGTCACCCCTATTTGCTATGTTTATACCATTACTACATATAAATTCAAGCAGGTGCTCACCTCGTTTGTTGATATTGGTGCTTCCCCACGTTGTGTGATGAGCATTGGCGTCACAGCAGAGGCTCCAACTCAGACTCCTCACTCGGCAATATTCCACGAAGGCCAAGACCTCAGCGGTTGGTTCCGCGTCGCTGTCGCCAGGCAAATACGCAGAGGCCAACATCACCTCGTGCTCCCCAGCCAAGGAAGGCACTTTTGCCCAGATTGCAGCCAGGTCTCCCAATATAAACTCCGAAATTGGAAGAAATGTTAGTTAGCTCCTCACAAGGATGGCCGCACTAGGCCTACTGTATTTGGAATCATACATCAACCTACCATGGTTCACGTTTAGCCCCTTAATGGCTCCATTGTGCACCCACGGCTCCTGAATGAATATTACATCCAGAGCGTCGACTGTGAACCTTCTGTTGGCAACATCGGATGCCGCTTTGGCATGGTGAAGGTTCACTTGCAAGCACCTGAGGTGCTTCGGTGTTCTGCCCCTTGTGGCAGTAATCACTTAGGAGCAAGTTTGGCAGCACGCTTTGCCACCTTTCTGCCCCGATTGGCGTTCAGCAAAGCAGCTTCCTCTGCCGAGTTCCTTTCCCACTTTGCGCGAAGAAGTAGTTCATCCTCTTCATCCGTTGGGATATTGGTATTGGTCACTATAGTTGGACCCGAGAGGCCCTCCGTTATAATTACAACGTCCATAGGGTCAGCAACGTTAAGACTTGAAACGTCTTCTGTTAGCTGAACCATGGCTCACTTCCCCTTAGCATCATTTGGGCATAAAGCCCCTTTGCCTATTGAGAATAGATCCGCGTTGATCTTCTCTTGCCCATTTTCCGTATATTGGCCAATTGTATCCATCTGAAAAATAAGATAAAAAAGGGATTAGAACAGTACGCTCGGTAGCAGAGCCCTGTACTACCAGCGGTCTATTATAACCAGGGTTCGCCTCGTCCTGGAGGCCACCGTTCAAAAACACACTAACGTAGTGCTATTCGTCCAATGGGTACGGTTGGATAACATCGGGGATTACGGGTTTTTATTGAGTGTCCGCTCTAGATCCGCCATGTTCTGCTAAAGCAGGGATACCTCTAGCCGGATGTGGCTCTTCACCACGCATGGACGGTCTTTGGATTCCTTGAGAAGCTAAGGAAACATCAACAGATTTGCTAAAAACGCTTCAAGGCCCCTGTAGCACTGCACTTGTCCCCTACCATTATTAGAATAGAGACTAAAAAAACATAAATGTATACAAAATTTAAGGGAGAGTTAGGGCGGGAATTGGTTTTTCAGGTCACATTCCTTTTGTTATCATTTTATTTAGATTAACCCAGGGAAATTTTCTGTTCCAAAGAAGCTGCTTTTCCTTTGTAACCCCTTCTACTGTCAATGATTTTTCTTTGAAAAAGCAATCGCTTCTAAGGCACCCAAACTGGAACCGGTTGCCTTAGAATGAGTTCTGGAACTAGTTCTAGAGCTTCGGAAATTAGTTCTATAACTTCTGGAACTAGATCCAGAACTAGTTCTAGAACTGATTATACTTCAGTTATATCTTGCATATAAGATCCATGGAACGGGTTCCGAAACTAGTTCCATGGCATCGGTTCTAGTGAAATTACTTCCAGAACTTGTGTTCTCCTGGGAAGACGAATGTAAACAAATACCTTCGTGTTTAATGTTATAAATTTTTCCACCGTGTACAAACAGACGGATGGACGGACAAGAGTAGCCAAATCGCCTCTCAAAGAGGTTCTGAAAAAAATCTTAAACACTTTTTTTTACAATTCTTCATTCAATAATAAAGTTCATAAAAATAAATTATGGATTTGTCTTTAATACACACTCAAGAAAAAAAGAATAGATGCTGCGATTTTTCTCAAAAATACCAAACTTTAGGGCCCGGTAGCGACCCCTAAACCTTAATAAAAATAAAATTACAAAAAATCATGTGTTAATTTTTCGCGGTGCTTAATATATATTCGGGCTGACCCATACCAAAATCGAACTTTTGTTTTTTATGAACCAGCCTCCCAGGTGGATATTGATGACGGTATAAAAAACAAAGCGCTGTGAAAGCGTTTGTTGTCAATGGTACAAAAAAAAAGAGTTTTCACAGCGTTGAAAAACATTATTTTGGACTGCTTTTCGAACGTTCACAAACAGTATTTTAGTAGCGCTTTTCATACAAAATTTACAACAGTTTGTGATTTAAAAACACTGTTAAAACATTGCTTTAAAGCGTTTTTCTAACGTTTGCAAAAAGTACTTTAGCAGTACTTTTAAAGAATATATAACCGATTATTTAAAAACACTGTGAAAACATTGATTTAAAGCGCCTTCAAAATGTTCGAAAAAGTGCATTCCAATGTCAGAGTCTCCTTTTTAAAGTGTTTGATCAAAATGAAAAAAAAAGTTTTTTTTTATATATACAGTGGTGGCAAATTTAATAGGAACGATTCAATTTTTTTTAAATTTTAATCTCGTTGTTTTTATTTTTAAAAATCAAAATAGTGGCTAAATTCACCCCGAGAGGCGAATAGGTAGTCTGAAATGTACGGAATTTTAGCGTAACATCTGTTTTTTTTTTTAAATAAATAAAATTTCACTGTATTTATAAATTGAGATTTCAAAATTCAAATGTTTCTAAATACAACCGATTTTTGTGTTAATATGATAAAATTTTAGTCCAGAATAACCCAACAGTACAAGCATTTTTTTCTGTGTAATATTTTAAATAATTCAAAATCCTGAATAAAATACTTTTTATGTTCAATTCTTGTAGTTTATTTAACCTTCTTTTTCTATTTTAACTGCACAATTTTCTTGAGCTTAAAGTTTTGTTATTTATGTATAAAAAGTTTTTTATTTCAATATTTCGCTACTCCAATGTGTAGCATCTTCAGGAAATAACAATTAAATTAAAAAATTATAAACAATTTGAAAATTTGAAAAAATTTGAAAACATTTGTCAAATATAAATTATTTACATTTATACCAGCAAACAAAGTTTTTTGGTATAAAAGTATAACAAACAAAAATATAAATATAATAATAATTAACAATACAAAAATGTATTAATATAATATATGTTATAAATTAATGTAATATGTGCTATTTCTTTTGTATTAAGTATCTATAATTCTGAGCTACATTTTCAATATCTGACTTGAAGTTAATTCTATTTGTTGTTGGTGTATTAATTATCTGTAACATTTCTAATATATAAAAATTTTTTAAAAAATGATTCCCGTATTTGTATTTAAAACGATTACAAAGTACTTCATTTGTTTATTTTCTAACGATTTGACAGCGTTAAAATTGGTATGTTGTAATAACGTTTATAGACCGTCGAGATAGTACTTTGAAATTTGTTTTTGGAACGGTTTGACAACCATATAAAAAACCACCCTGAGACCGTAAATCATGGTTATCTTTTGGGTCGTTTTCACAATGCTCTGAAATTTTAAACCAGAAGTTCTACATACGCTAGTTCGACGGTTGAAAAAGCATTTTAAAGTTTTTTTTTTCTGCAACGCTTTGAAAACGTTATAAAATACCACTCTCACACCGTAAATCATGGTTATAATTTGGGGCGTTGTCAAAACGCTTTAAACTTGTAAATCGATATATTCTGAAAACATTTGTACAACCTTTTAAAATGCTTTTAAAACGTTTTCACGATCGTATTTATCCACCTGGGCTAATGTATCATACAGATCCGAGTGTAAATGCCAAAGATATAACGAAAAATGTAAAATGGCGACCCCTACGTTCGGCAAAAACAAAAATAATTTTTTTTAAACCTTTTTGAAAAAATAATTTAGAAAATTTAATTTTCTTTGAAGTACGGTCTAGTGAACATTTACTGCTCTTTTAAAAGTAATTCTTCTAAACTTAAACAAAAAATCACTTCTTTAATGCTCCCAAAGTATCTGATAATATACTTATATACAAGCAGAAAAAAAGCATTTTTGAATATGTTTACAGGCAATTATATATATATTTTTAAACTACTATATATGGGTCATTCCATCTCAAATCGACCAATGGTTGGGATCGACCTCTTTCGATTTGGATGAATTTTGGCCAGAACTTTTCTTTCATCATATAACGAAGTTTCGCCAGTTTTTTGAAAGTTATCCAATATTTAGAATTTCAAAAAATGTCATAATTTTTCTAATTTGTTGCTTTGTTATGAGGTTATTTTTTGAATATCTCGAAAACTATAATAGCTACAAAATGGTTCTTAGCTCGTTTTAAAGAGAATATTTAGGCGTATTAAAAAAAAATATTATAAAAAAAAATTAAAAATAAAAAAAATTTTAAATTTTACAATTTTAAAAATCGAAAAACTCAAAAACCTATTTTTTGTTAAATTTTTTTTTTAATAAAACCTCTAACTGATCTTAAAAGATCCTGAAATTTTCAAGAAGGCTTTTTTTAAAGATATGAAATTTTGAGCAGTAAAAAACACATTGAAGGCTTTAGAAGCACAGAAAAAATTTTTAAATCGTAATTACGCTTTTATTTTTTTTGGTAATAGTTTGAAAATCAAATAAGGTATGTATACTATTCTAAAGCCTTTAATTTGTTTTTATTGCTCAAAATTTCAAAATTAGATATTTGTTTAATATTATTGTATTAAGATTTAACTTAAAAAAAGAGAATAAAAAAATTAAAATATTCATATCTTTTTAAAAAAAAAAACGTTCTCTTGAAAATTTCGAGATCTTTTAAGATCAGTTAGAGGTTTTATTAAAAAAAAATTGAGCAAGTTAATATCAGACCCAAGTTCGAGACATACATTTACAACAAATAATGCACTGCATCAAAGAGTATATATTATAGAGAGAAATTATGCTACTCTTAACTCTCTCGAAAAAAAATCGAACTCGGGCCAACTCATAAAATTAAGTTGAGTTGCAACATTTTTAAGTTGAGTTGCAAAATTTTGTATATTTAGTTATGGTGGAAGAATGCCATATTTACAAAAAAAGTAAAAAGTATAAATTTTCCGGTTTTTGGTAAAATTTGCCTGTTTGCGTTTAATTATGCCAAGTTTTTAATATAAGTGTTATAATGCCAATAAGGCATAGACGAATATCATTATTTTCAACATAATCAAGGTAAAAAGTTAACCACAGATATTTCCATATAAATTTGACATGGATAACTATGGGTAAGCATTAAACTTAGTTTATTTTAAAATAGGTTAACAGTTAAAGAAAAGTAAATTTTTGCTAAAGTGCAGTTTACGGGCATATCTCTGATGAATTCAAAAATTTTATCGTAAGTAGGTTATTGTGAGTTCAAAAATATAAATATTTTTTGTCGCAAACGCCTACTTTCGAGTGGCCGGGGCTTTAAAGTTGAAAATTAAAATTGGAATAAGTCTGAAGATACTTATCCGATCACGACAAACCGCACACAACATAAGCCAACGTTGATAGTTTGCCGCGCAAACATAGCTAATATATTAATAAGGATAGGTGCGAACTGGCTAAATAAAATCTAAACTAAATTCAGGTTTCCAAATTTCTATGAAATTTGAAAAAAATTAAAAAAAATTTTTTGAAAGAAATTTTAAACCCTTTTGTCAAATTGTATTTAGTTTAGAATTTATTTAACCTTCTTATTTTTGAATACACAATCTTCTGAACTAAAACCTTTTTTTCTAAAACAAACTTATAAAAATTAAAATTTTTAAATTGAGCCGTAATGGGTTAATTAACATAAAAATCGTTAATGTCACATGAGAGATATTTTAAATACCTTTCCAATAGTATGCGTACTGTCGAAATCCGACCAAAAATCGCGCAGTTATAAGCAAGTCGAACTTCAAACTTTGAACCGAAATAACTCCCGAGATAAGCCCCGATCTTTTGACGCGATCGGACCAATTTTTTTTTTATTTATTTTTGGAGATTTTTTCATTTCCATCTGAACCTGGCATTTTTAACACAAAAAATGGGTAAAATTTATATGGTAGCAATATTTCTGAGATTTCTGCACATTAAACCAATTTCTGTACTTTCAAACCAAATTTCTGCAATTTCATACCAAAAATTCCCTTAAATAAGGGAATATTTACTCTTTGGTTGTAAATCGAGTTGGGGACTGCTTGTGAACAAAAAAAAGAGTACCAGTGGAGTACGCAAGACTAGCATGGAATGAATATGACTGCATACAACATACTCCTCTAATTACGTATTGTATGAAACATAATGCATCCCAGTTATGAAATTTACAAAACCTAAAAGATTAACAGCTAAAATTCTAGATCACTTTATTATCTCATAACTCACCCTGTATAAAGCAGGGTGACCACTAGAGTGGGGCGATATGTATGGACAAAAATTTTTTGATATTTTGCCATCGATTTTTCGATAGCTTTTGGCATGAGGAAAAAAAGTTCCACTACGACGTATCAAAGAAATCATTTTCGAGGCGACCAAATTTAAATTTTTTGCAATTTTCTAATAAATGCTGGATTAGCGCCATCTTGCGGTGGCTTTTTGAAACAACTAATAAAGTTGTAAACAATATAAAATTACAACCTTTCCAGAAAGGTATTACTTATGAAAATCGAATAAAAAATGTGGCAACTAGAGGTAAAAGTATATAAGTAAAATTATTTTCGACCAAATTTAAATTTTTTGCAATTTTCTAATAAATGCTGGATTAGCGCCATCTTGCGGTGGCTTTTTGAAACAACTAATAAAGTTGTAAACAATATAAAATTACAACCTTTCCAGAAAGGTATTACTTATGAAAATCGAATAAAAAATGTGGCAACTAGAGGTAAAAGTATATAAGTAAAATTATTTTCTGCTTGTTTTCATCAACATCATCACCATCATTTCATCATCATTATCATCATTTCATCATCAAGCAGAAAATAATTTTACTTATATACTTTTACCTCTAGTTGCCACATTTTTTATCCGATTTTCATAAGTATACCTTTCTGGAAAGGTTGTAATGTTATATTGTTTACAACTTCATTAGTTGTTTCAAAAAGCCATCGCAAGACGGCGCACAGTGAGACAACGCCGGCATTAAATACAAGGAGTCATTGTAGAGCTCTGAAATTTTGCACAGGTTATTTTTGAGACAATTCCAGTTAAAAAAAAATAAAAAAATTCGCCCACTTTTACGCCCACCTCCAATACAATCGAAATTTGTAAAATGCCGTATTGTCCGTAATACTTTAGGTATAACTTTCAATTTTAGTATACTTGAATGTTATATTGTTACAAACATTATCGGAAAAAATTTTTTAACTTTGGCCCACTTTTACCCCCACCACCCATACAACCTCAACATAAAAAGTGCCATATTTTCTAAAATATTTTAGGTACAACCTTCAAATTTGATATCACTGTAATTTATATCATTTAAAATGTTTCATGCAAAAATTACAATAACACGCCCACTATTACGCCCACCTCCCATTGAAATGCAATAAAAATGAACAATTTTTTTTTCATTCTATCAATATTTTTTTATTATCATCATGGTATTCTAATTTTTTCAATTTCATTCTCATTCTAAATGAATTAATATAAGGATCTGATGATATTTGCAAATAGTGCATTACATCTTCATTCGTAGAAATACGTGAATTTTTAAGAGAATGGAATAGCCTACAGTTTCTATACTCCTTATTCATTGTTTCTTGGGCTTCTTCGGATAACATTCCTGTAGCAAAAAAAAAAAAGTTAATATTAAATAAAATTTAAAAAAATACTTTCAAAAATAAAAATTGCAAACAAACCTATTGGCAATATAGCCTCAGATACCATTTTGCTGTCGTGAATGAGAACTTTATGGACAGTGATAGGCATAAAGCCATAAAGCTCTACATACAATTTTGCAGTGTCCATGCAATACGTATGGAATTTACCAACATCTATATTTTTACTAGTATTTATAGTATTTAATATAATTTTAAAGTGGTGAATTAAGTCTACATTTACACCAGTTATGTCAGCGGTTATTTCTGTATTTTCAAAAAATCTTTTAGAGACATTACCATCATTGGTTGTTCCCATGCCTTGTTTCACCACATCGACTTTTAAACCCAGAACTAATTTGAAATTTTTTTTTATTTCTGTTTTAACAGCTTCTTTCTGTTCTTTTGTGTCTTTATTTGTCCTCCACGCTTTAAAACTTTTATTATAACTGATATGTAATATACATTCCATGAATTTTATTCGAGCATGTAGCGGCGAAATTCCAAATTTCAATGCTTCAGCTGAATTTGTTCTCAAGATAACTGCATCCAAATTTTTCATTTCAGTAGGTTTTGCTCCACATATGAAACAAACAGCCATCGAGCAATTCTTACTGACTGTTGTTGCCACTTTTCCGTCAATCATCGTCATAGTTAAACTATGAGATATCGCAAACTTCTTGTTGAACATTTCGAATTCTGTCGTTTTTAAATTTTGAATTTCTGTATTTACACGATTCACTTCATTGTTAACATCTGCTGTTTCTTTCACAAATTCAAATTTCATAGGCCTACAAAGTCTTGTTGAAGATGGTTCTGAATTTGTCCAACACAAATAAGAATCACTGTAAAGATCAGTTAACTTTAACGGAACAAGAGATGTTAAAAACATATTTTTATCAGAAACATTTTCATCGATGAAACGTTGATGATATTCACTGTGCCCTGATGATCCATCACACCCCCATTTACTTATTAAATTCAATTCATTTGGAATATCATCAATCTCACTTTTTGTTTTTGTTTGAAAAATTCTTGAAACAGTGTGATCAAGTAATTCTTGTAATCCAACACTGCTAAAACGTTCCTCAACCTTAATATTTGCAGGATAGCATTTTTTTAACTTCTAATATTTTGCTATAGTGTGGGAATATATCACAACCAATTTCTTTTGCAGAGCTTCTTAAAACATCATGCTGGTGTCTTGATAATGAAGCATCAATTATAAGGCTGAGTGCTTTCTCTGGTGTAAATGATTTGAATTATTCACTCTTTTCATATTTTTTAGCAGCAGACACTATCAAGTCTTTTGGAAAACTTTCACAAAATTGAGATATTTTACTTCTCTTAGACCTTTCTTGGCTTTCTTCGAAAACTTTTACAGGTCGTCCACGCTTAACGGAATGCGAAGTGCTTGGTTGTTCATCATCCAAAGTTTCTTCACATATGGTGTAAAGCTGTGCAAGCCATTCTTCATTATCAGCCAAAAATTTACTTTTTATGCGCCCAGATTTGTTCCATTTGGATTTTAATTTTGGTATGAAATATTTTATTAAAAAATCACGAAATTTTTTAATAATTAAGTCTGACATTTTATTGAATTTTGTTGATATGACACCAACAACAACATCAATATCTTTATTGCTATCGATCCAAATATCAGAAATTGCACTATAAGAAATTGTTGAATTATCCATGACCTTGTAAATTTTTTTTTAACACTTTATATAAACTTGTATAAACTTGCACTCTCAAATAGATTGTGAATTAAATATATAATTGCAATTACCGTTTGTTGATCAATAATATTTAAAATAACAACAATGTAATATTATTTTACTGTTTGTTTTTAAAAAGTTTGTGAGCACAAAATAAAATATCAAATATGTTAGAGAAATGCTAATCTCTTATCAAAAGAGATCATTACAAGAACACTCATTATTACTTAACCCAATAAATAATGCAACAACTAAATTCAATATATAACAATTAACCCTCTAACCGGCCTAAGCTAAGCAATAATTTCTTCTACAAAAATTTTTTTCGTTGCCTACTTTAGGCGATATGGGCCGAAATAGATAAAGGGTGAATCTCGAAATCTAGCGCATAAAAATAAAAATTACCAAATTTCAGAAAAATCCGTCCATTCGTATTGAAGTTAAGGCGATGTCCTTTAAAGGTATCCTTATGGAATCCTGTGCGTCCTTGGACCAAAGTAAGGAACTTTTTGAATAGCTTAAGCTCCAATCTTACTTCATAGTCACTATCAATTGTTTTAGTCAATTTAAATATGTTTTTAAGATTTTTGAAAATTTTGGTTGTTTTAAAATATTTAATTTTTGAAATTTTACGAAATTTTATCTTTGACACTTTCTCGCTTCCAAACCGTGCATTGTATACAAAAAAATTCTTCACAAATAATTTAATAAATTTTGCTTTCTGTTGAAAAAGCATAATTTCTTATTATAAAATACTCCTTTGGCGCATTTCTGGTCAATTTAATATACCCCGCCTGGAGGCAGGCTTGCCGGTTAGAGGGTTAAACTAACCATATTAGAAAGTGAGCATAACACAACTTAGATAAGAACAACAGCTTGCACTATCAATTTAAATTAAAAATTATGCAACTATCTAACCCAAAGTCAATGACCTTCAAAAAAATGATCAATCAAATGAATAATGTAAATAAAATAATAATAAACAATAAGTGAATAGTTGTAAACAATTAAAAAAAATAAAAGTAAAAAGTTGTAAACATGCTATTGCATGCTAACATACGTATAGCTACAGAATGTGCGCGTTGCGTATTTTTTGTAGTTTTTTGTATGTTTAAAGTACTTTTGCAAACTTTTGCTATATGCCCTTTACTTTAAATGAAAGCTGAGACTTCAATCTTTCATTTGATATAAGTCTGCACCTAGGGCGAGGGGCTGCTCTATATTTCCAGTCCATTGAAAATGCAAAATGTTAAATTTTTACACCACAATTCTGTTGTTAAGAAATATTTTTTGGTGCTTTTTTTTTAATTTATTTTTTCCTCTACTTATTTAACAACAACTAAATTAATTGAAAAAATACTTTATTTATTATGTATTTTTTTATTAATAAACTTTTGAATATTACATATTGAACTAACATATTTCAAGCGCGTTGGCATACCTCTTTGACTTGCTCTAGACCAAAAAGTAATGAAGTTATGAGGCTGAAATTTCAGGGAATTGTTACTCATATATCTGTTAATATACTGTGAAAATTTCATCCAAATTGGACGATACGCCAAAAGCCATTTTTTGCCGCGGTTACTATAGGGCTGTCTCACTGCGCGGCGCCTCGAAAATGATTTTTTTGATATGTCGTAGTGGATTTTTTTTCCTCATGCCAAAAGCTATCGAAAAATCGATGGGACAATATCGATTGCTAAATCGCCCCACCCTAGTGACCATGCATTTCTCGATGGCTAAATTTCTCGCATTCGATACAGGAACGCGTTGAAGGTCTGTTGAGCCAACCTACCTAGGTATTATTGTAAGTTTACAAACAAATATTGTTAATATAAACCATTATTAGGTCTCTGTTGGTTAGAGTTATGTTGGCTCCTGTAGCACCATATTGTTCTCCAGTTGTAACTCTGAAATGTTAACAGCAACATAGTTTTTGTTTGTTTTATTTTTGCTGACAGTTGCGCTGTTTCTGATATTATTCTTGTTGACGATAATAACAAAAGAGGAAGACAATATTGCTTGATAAAAATAAAAAAATCTACAATATTCATACTACTTAACGGAATATACAATGAAGTTTAAAACATAATGTGACAGTTACGAAATTTTATTTTTTTAAATTCCGAATGTCCAAGGTCCCACCAAAGTCCATGTTTGGAATGTGATAAATCATGGGGTAGCCGAAATTCTGAGATATACTGGGTGATAGCAGAGATATAAAAATATTATTTTATAATAATAATTTGTGAATAATTTGGAAATTAACACTAAAATTAGTTAAAGCTTTGTGTTAAATGAAAATAACTATTTGTTTCTACTTTTCTATATTTCCGTTATTACATAGCTCAATCTATTTTAAAATAATATTGATGATTTTTTAAGAAGATATAAATGGCTTTGAGTTAAATAATCATATCAAAGTTTTGCTACCTACTGCAGGTTTTTATGGCAGTTTTCTTTAAACTACACTATTTTTAGATGTTTTTCTTAGTGCTTTACTTTTTTAAAGGTTGTATTCAAACAAAGACATAAATTAGTTGCCGTTGGGGTAAAGGAAAGCCAACAACATTCTTAACGTTAGTTTTCGTATTGAAGAAGATACCGATGGCACCTATTATTGTTTGCAAAAGGAGCAAAATCATAGTTGCTTGGCCTTTATGCAGATACTCAAAAGAGTGTTGCGTTATTTTGAAATTTTTAAAAATACACGTGACGGGTTAGGATGTAATACAAAAATAACAAGTAATCGTTGTAAAAGTTCTTTGCTTTCATTGTAATGACTATAAATAAAATTAAATGCTTGAGTATTAAATACAAAATACAAAAATTTGTTTTTTTTATTATATAAAATTTTTTTCAATTTATTCAAATTTAAAATATCAGAGTATTTATTACTATTACAAGTTAGTATACTTACCAACTTTGTGCGTAAAAATTTTATTTAACAAAATAATAGTCATTTTAGGCAAAAAATGGTTATTTATAAACACATAATGTCTAAAAATAACTTGTGTGTTATTGTTTATATTTACCGAATTTTCGTAAAATTAAACAAAATTTTACCTATTTTATAGTAGTAAATTTACAAACATTTTTTAGAGTTATAATGTAGATTATGGGTTATAATGTAGATTTTTGTAGAGAACCTCATAAAGACAGTCTGATGGATAGTGCTTGAAAATGCATTAATTATAAACTATTTGTTCTAGGAAAGTTTTTTTCAATAAGTTTCTTCTCTATTTGATGTAAAATAAATTGTGAATTCTATTTGGAAATTGCCATATTTCATTTAAAACCTAACAAAAATAATACATTAAATTTCAATAAAACAAAAAGGCTAATTGAATCTTTTATAAAACGCAGGATTTAAAAATATGATGATTGCTCAATAAAAAAGTGTAAAAAAAATTTTTTTCTATCGATATCATGTGGCGGATCCAGGATTTACCCACGGGGTAGCTAAACATTTTTCATATCTTGTGCTTTAGTCCTATCCGCAGATATTTCATGAACTTGAAGAGGTAGCTACAATACATGTTCTAGCGTGGGCTTGCCAAGTTGTTCCAAAATGTACCAAATAGAGGGTTCGGGAAAAGTTCTTTAAATCCAAAATCAGCGAAACTTTAATTTTTGCTCTAAAGCAGGGAAGTCACGATACAACTAGTTGTACAACTTGTTGGTCGTAAGCACAATTTTCATCGTGTCTTGGGCTGTCGTATGGTCGTACGGACATGTCGAACAAAAATCAAAAATTTTAGATTTTTCTGTTGGTCCGCAGACATGTCCGCTGGTGTATTGATAAGTCCGTCAGACATAATAGTGTTGCCAATACAGCGATTTTTGTCTATCTGAAAAAGTGCACTATTTGTGTTAGCGGGATTTTAAGAAATATACAACATTTTTATAAATTGATAGTTAAAAAAAATAAGACTGTTTAATAAATTTTTAAATTGCTACGTGATGAATGTTTACAAAAATTGAATTATTTAAAATTTGTACACAAAATTTTTTTAAATTTGGTAACTAAAATACAAAGTAAAGTTCGATTTTAAACATTCTGGTTGCCCGAAGGCACAAATGGGTTTAAAAACTATATTAATTGCACAATTTCTATTTACTCCTTTTTAGCGATTTTATGTGGTCTGATTATTCATAACGTTTTTTAAAAGTTGACATCACGTTTTTTATTTTATTCCGCTCCAAAACACATGCGTCTCCTACAAAATACTTTTTCAAATGGCATGTTGTAGAACTTGTCTGACCGTGTATTTCAAAATTATTTTTCGCTCCGACAACAAGATGTACAACTAGTTGTATCGTGTCTTCCCTGCTTAAGAAATTTGAAAGTTAAGGAATGTAAACAAAGTGTACTTTAACTTAAAGGTCATAATTTAAATTTTGATATAATTCTAAATAATCAGAAAATTGAAAACACATGGAACCTGGGTGTAACATTTAACAATACACTGAGCTGGAATGATCATGTAAGCAGTGCCATAGGAAAAACGTATGGCATGCTTCGAACACTGTGGGCAACCCAATACTGTACGCGGTTGAGTATAAAAATAACACTTGCTAAAACATATCTAATGCCAGTTTTGTTATATGGATGTGAGCTTTTTGCTCAATGCGATTCTGCTAGTGCCAAAAGAATGAACGTGGTCTACAACAATATCTTAAGGTGTTTGGGCTTCGTAAACGTGATTCAACTTTGCTTCACTCGAAATGACTTTATGGACTTTCTTTTGACAACATTTTGAAAACCAGAGTTCTGCACAAAATAATATACTTGAGAGAACCAAAGTACCTGTTTGACCACCTAATCCCTGCAAGATCGGAATGGGGTAAAAAGTTGCAAATAGTAAAAAAATTGCAGTTTTACTATTTTGCTATACATCTCTCGAACTTTCTTCCAAATCGCATTCAGACTATTAGCAACGCAATACTTTTCAAAAAGGAATTAACTAACCAATTTTCATAATTAAAATTTTTATTGTATCTTTTCTTCCAAATTTTATAATTTTATTTGATATTTCATTATAATTTATTATATAAATTCAATATGCGTTTTTTTTAATTATTTAAATTATTAGTTGTGTTTTCGACTTAACTATATCCGTTAACTCATAAAAAAAACTCAAAGTGCATAAAAACGCGTTTAATACGAAAACTAACATATAACTTTTCGTATGCACGTTAACTTTCAACGCGGATAATTATCAACGTTGAAAACTCAACGTTTATACATTTTCACATCTAACGTAACTTATTTGCATTACTTCCTAAAAATTTTTGCTGACATATGTTCGATTATAACGGAACAATTATAAACATAACCTGTTTAAAATTTTTTTATACTACAATCGGTTTAACGTATATTTGCTTTAAATACTTAACGTTGATAGGCATGAGACAAAATACAGCTATTGTCATTTTTATTTTTAATTTAATTTCATTTGTATTTAACATTATGTTTATTTATTTATTTAATCATTATGTAAACTTTATTCTAATGATTCCCATGGTATAATTGAAAAGACGTAAGTACCTAAGTCTTATTGCATGGGAAGATCGAATAAAGAAACTAAACTAATTATAATCTTTATTTATAATCGTGCTCAAACTTGGGGCCTGTTTATCTATTACTACAATAGTCAAAACGATAGCAATTGACAATTACTTTCTTCAAAAATATATGGGAAACAAAAACAAATTTTCGTTACTTTGCTTTCGTTTAGACCATTTTCGTAATACATAAACAAGGGCTTGATGTCACTTTTTTTTGGTTTGTATAAACCCAACAAACCAAACGATATCGTTTCGAATTCGTAACGATATCATTTCGATGAAACGTTTGTCCGAGAATGATATCATTAACGATTCATAAGTAATAGGTACTGTGAAGAAAAGTGCACATTCGTTAATGATATCGTTTTTTCATGAAATAACGATATCGTTATGATATCGAAAATATCAGGCAATTCGATAATATTTTCGTCATATTGCAAAGTTTTTGTCGTTATTTTATCACTATTCGATGAAAATATGATATCATTAAATATATCGAAATAAAGAAGTATATATGATATCTTTAAAGAATAAATTAGAACAAGAAAATGTGACTTTTTCAGAAAATGTATCGTTATTTTTAAAAATTGTGATATCATTACGAGTTAATATTTTTGTATCATAAACGATAGCAAATATGATACTTAATATGAATTCGTTAACGATACTGTATCATTTCATGGTTTATTGGGACAACTTTATTTGAAATAGAGACTTTAAATTGTTAAAACAACACATTTAGATATATGTTCTGTTAATTTCCGTAAAGAATGAGAGTGCATTTTTTGATTTTTCTTACGATTACAAGCCCAGTGTAGAAACGGTAATGACATATCATTATTTTTTGGAGTACCAGTAATGACACCCACTTACCTTCTGCATTATTTTAAAATATATAATAATGAGTTACTGATAATGACTTATTTTTATCATTATTTCAAATAGAAAATAATTTTTTAGATTTTTTTGAAATCTATTTTTAGACTCAATATTTTTTAAACACTGGTAGGGATATATGTAACCACATATTTTTTGATTTTTTGTATGTTGGCGAGTAAGCTTACTTGTGTGCAGTAGGTCAATTATGTTTTTATCTATTAAATATTACATGTCGATATAGCTCAGATGGTAGAGCTATTGACTGGCAATCTGTAGACCCAGGTTCGATTTCCGCACCAGCAAATTTTATTAAAAAAAAAAAAAAAATACAATAAAAAATATTTTTATTATATAAATTATTTTTTTGAAAATCTATTTTTAGACTCATTATTTTTGTCAGTACTGGTAAGCACGTAGGTAACGATATATTTTTTGATTTTTCGTATGCTGGTGTGTAACGACAACTCATTATTTTTCGCGACATCGCCATATAAAGGTAATAAGAAATGTAATAACAAAAGTAACTAGTTACCATTACCAAGTATGTAGTTACATAACCACATATCTGCCCGACTAAAAAAGTTTTCATATAATTTTATATGACTTGATATAATTATAAATGCTTATATGTATGGCTTTATATGATCACATACATTTATATTAACACTTTGGTTTTATAAATATCCCAGCAATACCTTGGTAATATGTTGGTATTACAGAACACATTACCTGGTAATAACATACTCCTTAGCATTGCATTATTTCATAACTAAAATGTAATGTCTTAAGTATAATGTGCTGCATAACTACTGTGGCCAACTAGAGGTAATAGTATATAAGTAAAATTATTTTCTCCTTGTTGTCATCAACATCATTATCATCATTTCTCATCATTATCATCATTTCATCATCAAGCAGAAAATAATTTTACTTATATAACTATAAAAATTGCCACATTTTTTATCCGATTTTCATAAGTAATACCTTTCTGGAAAGGTTGTAATGTTATATTGTTTACAACTTTATTAGTTGTTTCAAAAAGCCACCTCAAGATGGCGCTAATCTAGCATTTATTAGAAAATTGCAAAAAATTTAAATTTGGGAGCCTCGAAAATGATTTTTTTGATATGTCGTAGTGGAACTTTTTTCCCCATGCTAAAAGCTTTCGAAAAATCAAGTACGCAATATCGATTGGTAAATCGACCCACCCTAATGTAGGCACTAGGTCTAACCATGGACCGATTTTAACCAAAATCAAATGTGTTTGTCCCTGGGCCAAAATAAGTCAGTGTACCAAATTTTGTAAAAATGTCTTCATATTTGCGATTTGTACCGTGCGCACAAGAATATATGGACAGACAGACGGACAGACAGACGTATATCGTTACATCGAAACAAAATGTTATTCTGAATCAATCGGTGCACTTAAAGATGGGTCGAGTTCCAATATTTTTTGGAATTACAAACATAAGCACAAACTTATTATACACGCTGAAAAAAACGGCCTGTCCCAAACATATTTTTGCTGGTAATATATTAGGCCGGGTCGATTTGTGGGGAGGCAAAAAAATCGCCCATGGCTCAGGGAAAATCGTATTCTAGGGATCAAAATAAGAAACTTTGCCGAAGGAACCATACCTCTAAAACGAATTCTACTACCCCCCAACTGTTGACTTTTGTCCCGTAGGGTCAAGTTTTGAAAAATCACACTTTGACCCATTTAGAGTGCCCCAATCGAGTCCAAATGTATGACCGACCCCCACTAACTTTGGAGGGCCGATCCACCCATGCCAGTGGCACACCCCCTGGAACTCCCCTGGGGGGTTCCCCATACAAACATTTTAAAAAATCACCATTTTTGGCACTTTATTTTATTATTTTTTATTTATTTTATTTATTTTTATTATTTTATTTATTTTTTCTCCTTATAAATTTATTTAGTCAGAACATATGTAAATGAAAAAATTAATTTAACTTAGTAATAGAAAAGAAAAAATAAAAAATTACTGTTTGAAGTCTTTTTTGCTTTCAAGTCTGGGCAATTTCGCACGGCTCTCTAATGTCGTCGCCATAACAGCCTCTACATTTTCCGGTATAACTCGTTTGGAAACGCTAGCTAGCAATTGAACGTGTCGTTCTGTTTCTTGTATGTGTGATGGAATTTTTGGATCATTAAACGGTGGATCATCTTGATTTAAATATTCTTTCAAAGTATCGTATGGAATGCTTCGCGTGAATGGTGGTTCAAATACGTCATTTATGTCATTCATATTGATCATTTCCGTGTAACTTGTGCAATAAAAGTTTATATCTGGTTTTTTATAAGCTCTAAGTCCCGTTGGGTCGTCAACATCGGTTCGATAGCGTAGAATTATCTTGATAGCACAGTCGCGCTTTTCTTTGCTATCATCAAACAACATTGATAACAAGATATTTTCCGAATGCGCATAATATGAATTATCTGTAATTACTTTATTGACAATTTTGCGTAAACGAGGTTCTAGAAATCTTGACCAACTAATGAATTTGAAAAATAATCTACTACCGTACACGACAGAGCTGTAATACTTGATATTGAAGTACATTGGCACATAACATGTAATTATAAATTCAACCAGTATTCTTAAATTTGCATCTGGATTTTCCGTTGTCACATATAATCGTAATAGTCTAGCGGCCTTGGTGAGCCACCGAGAATGTACAATTTTCCCTGGTTTGATGTTTGCCAGATCCACTGAAACCACGCCGCTAGAAATTGCATGGGCCATGTCGTATAAGTACTTGGAATCGGTGGAAAATTAAATTTTTTCTGGAGCAGGGGGCATATTTTTCAACTCAATTTTCTGAAAGCCGTCCACCACCTGAAAATATATAAAAATAAAACAATTAAAAACGGTTGACAATTATAATAAATGAGTGATAGCAATAACTTACCGGAAGAGTTTCACAAGTTTCGATTTGACGGCTCAATTTTCCGGTTGCCGATCTTGGTCCAGTGCTGGTTGATTTATCCAAAGCTTCAAACAAATGCCGAAACGGAAGTTCGTTGAAGTGTAGAAGGCAAACGAACCAATGCAATGGTCTTTTTAACAGCAATTCGAATCGTCGTATAATTCCACCGTTTGGGCCAGTGTTTGTTGGCTCACCGTCAGTGCATATGCCAATTAATGCATCCAGTGATATATTTTTATCGTTGAAAAAATCATTTAATTTGGTTGTTTTGTATTCAGCGGTTTCATGTTCCAGTCTTACGTAACCAATCAATTCAGAATTCGGTTCTCTCAAAATAACAAGATGAGGTTCTTTTACCATTCTAGTATGATACTTCTCATCAATTGTATCTCTCGTTAAAGAATCATCTTTTCTGCCATCGAATGAAAATGCTAACAAATTGGTATCATCTAACCGTTTGCCATGGATATCTTTCATTTTAAAATCTTGGAAAAGAGCTGTTCCCATTGCTGATGCTACTCTATCAGGCACGCCAAATCTGTCACATACCAAGGCAAAGTTAAAACAATCGTATCTCTGTGTGTATTGTGAACTTGTGCTTATATCCAAATCTTCTTGAACCGGTGGCGGTGCGTATGTTGAATCATCGGGATCTTGGTATGTTGGCATTGATGACATAGACGTTGCTCCTTGCTCTTCAATTTCCATCGCAAATCCATCCATTGTTAGACTTCTCTGATTATGTTGATCGTGCATAAACTCTTTGAGGCGTTCGGGAACCAAACCGCATGCACATGGAGCTGCCTTCAAATCGCATTTACATGTTCCAATGAAAAAAATTGTTTCCAGAGATTTTACATACTCTGTAAATTGTTGGGGTTTGTTTCTTCTCTTGATTTGCTCTTGATATTTGTCAAGCAATCTATTCAATTTATTACATACACTTTTTTTCAGCATTATTTCCATACCAAGTTTTTCCCAAATTCCAATCAACTTATCTTGTACTTGAATAGTGAATGCTTTATAGGACAACTTTTTTTGTTCGCTCAAGTAAAAATAATATCTCAAGATATCCAGATGGGTTGGTAAATTAAGATCAGTCAAATCAGTAGACACACCAAAAACAGTAACATCATGCATGGGTATATGACTCATTGGGTTTTCGATAGTTGTTGATGTTGTTATTGCTTCATCTTGCGGTGTAGAGGATGGTGGATTCATTGTAAACTTCTTGATTTGGAATGATTTTTTTTTAAATATTTTTTTATCTCAAATTAGCACTTCACACTTCGAGTTCTTCACAACGACTTAATGCATTCACAAAAACTGTTGCGTTATATATGGTCTAGGAGACGAGGTAATAAGAATGAAATGGTAATTTCAATTCTACCTGTAACCGATTTTGTTGTCAAAACTGCCCATAAAGTACTTACATGTAAATTAAACGTTAATCTGACTACAAATTCTGTTAAGCAAGTGCGCCTTTTATTACTTCTGGAAAATCCTTTATGATAATTTTATGCTCAATTCTACCTGTAACCGATTTTGTTGTCAAAACTGCCCATAAAGTACTTACATGTAAATTAAACGTTAATCTGACCACAAATTCTGTTAAGCAAGTGCGCCTTTTATTACTTCTGGAAAATCCTTTATGATAATTTTATGCTCAATTCTACCTGTAACCGATTTAGCTTAAGTAAGTTTACGACATGCAGCTGTGTCTTGTGGTGGCTTAAAAAACCCACACAACCTATTTTACGACCTGCAACAGAACGACACGTTCAATTGCTAGCTAGCGTTTCCAAACGAGTTATACCGGAAAATGTAGAGGCTGTTATGGTGACGACATTAGAGAGCCGTGCGAAATTGCCCAGACTTGAAAGCAAAAAAGACTTCAAACAGTAATTTTTTTTATTTTCTTTTCTATTACTAAGTTAAATTAATTTTTTCATTTACATATGTTCTGACTAAATAAATTTCTAAAGAGAAAAAATAAATAAAATAATAAAAATAAATAAAATAAATAAAAAATAATAAAATAAAGTGCCAAAAATGGTGATTTTTTAAAATGTTTGTATGGGGAACCCCCCAGGGGAGTTCCAGGGGGTGTGCCACTGGCATGGGTGGATCGGCCCTCCAAAGTTAGTGGGGGTCGGTCATACATTTGGACTCGATTGGGCACTCTAAATGGGTCAAAGTGGGATTTTTCAAAACTTGACCCTACGGGACAAAAGTCAACAGTTGGGTGGTAGTAGAATTTATGGTTAGGTATGGTTCCTTCGGCAAATTTTCTTATTTTGATCCCTAGAATACGATTTTCACTGAGCCATGGGCGATTATTAAATCGACCCGCCCTAATATTGGAGAAATTTTTAAACATATTCGCCGTGTTTTTACTAGAAACAATATATATTTGCATGCAAATATATTATGTTTGCAAGCAAATATATTATGTTTGCCTGTAAATATATAATGTTTGGATGAAATGAAATGACGCTATCGATAAATATTATATGTTTGGCAGCAAACATATAATATGTGTGTCATAAATAAATTATGTTTCCATGCAAATACTATATATAAATAATATATTTAGTTATAAAGCAATTATTAATATATGCCAAACAATAGGCGTATTTATTCTACTCTCCACATTTATCTATATTTTAATGGAAAAACATTAAAAGTAAAATTAATACATCTACTGTTTGGCGATTATTTAATAACTAAATATATTATAAATCACATTGAATTTTACATCTAATACATTCATTGAAAAACAATAACTACAATCTCTTAATTTATTTTTTATTTATTTTTATTAACAAATATTAATAAAAAACTCTTATAATAAGTTAATACTTTAATATACACAATTAAATATTTTTGTTTTCTTTTTAACACAATTTTATGTTTTGTTTATACTAATTTATTTTATTTTTTCACATCTTTCACAATAAAATTAATAAATAAAGGAAAAATATCACTAAATTTTCTGACTAGATGGAGTCTAACTAAACTAAACGATTATTACCAACTACAAAAGTTATAATGGCTACATACAACTTTATATGTATCAAGAATGGAAATTCGCCTTTTTTCCAAATATATGTTCATTGTATCCACAAATATAATTATTACCGGGAAATATATGTATAGTAACTATAAAAACAATATAATTGGAAGCACACTGCAAATACATACATGGTAGTTTGTAAACATACATTGATTACCTCCAAACATATACAAAAACGTCTTTTTCCTCCGTGTACCCTGTCGAAATAATGGTGCAGGGTATAATTAATAAAACTCATTATTTAAACTCATAAAGCACTAATTAAAACATATTTTGGAATTTCCGCAAGCTCGAAATCCATTTTAGACCTATGGTTTCTAGGGCAAAGTTGCTTAGAATTCTTCGTGGAATCATTTCCCTCTCTACGATTTCTTGTCACAAAAATTGACCTGCTCTAATCAATATGCTTCGTTTTAGCATTTATAAAAAACCAACACGATAACGTCTTATTTTAATTTCTTTTGTAAGAAGTAAGTACATATTTTTATACAGTAAGTAAGCGCATAATTTTAATGTGTTATTTCAGACCTATTTGTAACACATTTTTTTTGCCTTACTTTAAGCTGTTATGTAAGTAGTATTGTGGTTACGTAACTCCTAACATGTAACATTGATGTAATATGTTCTTATGTTGTTACCTAGCCCTCTTTTGGAAAGTACATACCTCCAATGACATGCCCTTGTTAAAATAATAGCTGTTGGAATAGCAAAGTAAGAGGTTACATACCTTAATTTCTTCTTACAAACCTTATTACCAGGTAATAGAAAGTTTTGCTGGGATGTTTGATATGACGTTATATATTAAGAGATATTAAGAGATCAGCAAATATAGTTTAAACATAATTATATATATATATAGCTTCTCTAAACAATCTTATTTTAAAATATATAACAAAGTTAATATAAAATTGTATTAATTTCATGTATAAATTTATCTGACATGATTTCTAATTATACAAAATTTTATAAAGTTTAATTGCACTATAAAAATTAAAAAAAAACTCCGAAATTGTGGATCTGGTTTTGAATTTTGCACTTTGACATATACATACATATAGAAATGTTTATAATTGAATTCAACGTATATTTTTCAAATAGTTGGCAAAATACTCTTTATTAAACTAAAAATAATTTTCCCCCTTAAATGCATGGTGTAGCCATTTGGCAACGTACCGGTTTTTTAATAAAAAAAAACCCACTTGATGCACAAAACTGCATTTTTGGGCATTGAGGGCCCTTTTTGTACATAGTGTTCCTATAGTTTAGTGCAGAATTTTTAAACAGTTGGAGTAAAAATCTTGGTTTTGCTCTGTATATTTGTGAAAAATCTAAAACACGCGTTTTTTTTTACAAAAAGTGTAATATTCAAAAATATTTAAAGTGATATTCTCGCAATAAAATTCATTTTGGCGACAAGAAATTTTGTCAATTTTTTTTTCTTATATAAGTTAAAATAATCACAATTTAGCTATTTGGCAAAAAACCATATTTTTCAATAAAAATCACCTTTTTTAAAAATAATTTTTTTGGTACTTTTCTTGAAATGTACACGCCTTTAGAAATCATATATAAAAAAATGGTTAAAATCGAAGAGATCATGCATTTAAGGGTTAAAAAAATAAATAAGGGGAGAAAATTTTTTTTTTCTTTGTGGAATTAAAAGCCGAAATAAATATTTTTACTTTAAATTTAAAAATAAAAATTAGACAAACATATGTTGAAATTAATACGGTTTAAGTTCATTTATTTTTCCGTGAAAAAAAAAATTATTGTGAAAGTTAATTTTTTATTTTATAAGAAAGACACACATTTTGTAAGAAAGACCAAAACTCTAACCTATCAAAATTTGTTCCGACAAATTTTTAATTTGTCAGCTATTTCTAAGTTTATTAGCAAAAATTTTTCTAAACATTAAGCATTAGTATTTAATATGAATGAAATAAGTGATCTTAACAATATTTACTAAAATTTTCTTTGAAAATCTTCATCCAATTATATGTATTTATATATAATTTGATGCAGTTAGATAGACCCATTTTTCGGATCAAATTGTATCAGGTGAGATAACATGCTTATCTCGCTTGATATAATTATATATTCCAATATTCGGATCAAATTAGATATGGACGTATATATGGGTTTATATATGGTGATATATGATTATATAACATCTTTTTTAGTCGGGTGGTAATGATTTTCTACACTGGGAGTTTAAGTATAAAATAATAAATAATTATTATGATTACCCACTCTTGGTTTAACTTTCTTTTCTGTTTTTAAAAATGTTTTCATTTACTTTTATATTTTCCAGACTTTCTGAAATTTATCGTGTTCGCTGTTAAATTGCTTCCAATTCAGTTAAAAAAATTTTCGAAACAATTTAATAAATAAAATATTAACCCTCTAATGCTCTTTCTTCTGTTTACAATAATATTTAAACCATATATTTGGCGTTGAAAATCTACAATGGAATAAATATTAAAATTTTAATTTATCGCTTTATTTAGGCGATATAGCACAACAAAGGTTGAAGGCGTATCTTGAAACCCAGTAGTCAAATAATTTCGATTTTTACTGTAAATGACACTATCAATAAAATAAAATTACACACCCAAAATTGTTGATCAATTGTTGTTATTTCAAAAGTTATGGCGATTTTCGCTTTTTGAAAATTACGAAATTTGTCGAATTTGGTACTAAACATCAATAAATTTTGACGAAATTAGTTCTGCTTACTACTACCTCTGAGTATATAACCTGTTGGCTAGTTTTTGAGTTAGAGAAATATTTGTAAAACGTATCCTGGCGTTATACTGTGAGTCCTGTAAAAATTTCTTAACTGATTTTACAATTAGAGGCTCTTAACTGGCTTTGTTATTATCGGTAATGTACGCCAGATCGTAAATGTATTTTTGGCAATTTTTCAAATATTTTTTTCTGTTTTAAAAAGTTAATTTTTCAAATTTTCTAAATTTTCATTTTACATGCTTCTCGCTTGAAATCCGTTCCATATATAAAAAAAGTTTGAAGGCAAAAAAGTAGGCAGTTAAGTTTTCTGTGGATATAATACAACTTGTTTGTTTACTAGTTTATATGAAAACACCTAATGATTTTAGCTTTTAAAATTTTAATCCTTTGGAGGTTATATAAATACTATTATTAATTTTTTTGAGAAAAAGATATTTTAGATTTTGTATATTTATTTAAAAATTTATCAAATAAAGTGTTATTTTATAGAATACTAAAAAAATATATTGTTATATAGGCAAAAACTATATAAAATCTGAAGACCGCCAAAAGGCGGCCTTGGGCATTAGAGGGTTAATATAAAAAATACTAAATCAGTACTTATTTAATCAATTACCAGTAAGTGATTACTTTCCAAGAATATATAAGTACTTCTATAACTTATTATCAGTAAGTCATTATTTTGAATTTTAAAGTAATACAAAAGGTAATGACCTATCATTACTTGGTAATGCTGGGTTGTTTTTCTCTCCCAGTTGAGTGTAAAATTTTTATAGAAAACTACGCGCTCTTAAAAGACCTTAATGTCAGTGATGCCAACTTGATGCTTTAAGCACTATTTATGGTGCTTTTTGATAACCCAAAACGCCAAAATTTTGCTCATGGTGCCAAAACAAAAAAAAGCACTAAAATAGTGCTTTTTTATTTTTTGGTTAGTGCTTTTAGTGCTCTTTTAACAATTTTTCATGTGCGTGTTTTTGCAATTAAATGAAATGATGAAATTAGTGCACGAATAAATTCAAATAACTTTTGAACTAGTTGACATATACAAAAGAAAAAAAACGTTTTATTAACAGAAGTCTTATTCATGTTAATGAAAAATTTAATTTTTTCTGAAATTCCTCCCATTAAACTTTTAATAGTGTCTTCAGTGATTTTTTGCTTGATGATAACTAGTTTCTTGAAAATGTTTTAGTATTTTCAACAAGCTGTTTTGTACCATTCATGATCCTTTTTACTAGAGCCCAATATCTTTCAATGGGTCTGAGCTCTGGGCAGTTAGGTGGATTTGCATATCTGGATTTCCATACTATATTTCATTAAACAATCGAATTATTTTTTCACGCATTTCTATTTCACAGCTCATTTTAAAGCCAATAAGTATCGAATAATTTTAAAACTTGACATGAGGATTTGTACATATTTAGCAAAGGCATCTTGATTAAAAAAAAATTAATTTTGAATTTGAAAAAGTTTATAATAATGTTCCCGATCAAAAAAACATTATATCTAGCATATGTAGTCATATCTCATTTGATATAGATCGACATACGATCTTATCTAAGTTTATCTCAAAATTGGGGTATCCAGTTATATCCAATCAGATCCCTCAAATATATTACAGGATTAAATAAGATCCAAATAGATCTCAAAATTGGGAGATCCAATAATATCCAATAATATCAAATTAAGATCCTGATAGATCCCAAAATATCCCATGGGATTAATTTACATCCAATTAGATGCAAACGGATAAGCTAATTTTGGCTGATCGAATTGGATAATTTGAGATCAAAATTTATCCTCCCTACTAAAAAAAATTATATGACTTTTTATATTATATATAATAATATCCGAAAAATGAGAACATCTAATTGTATCACATTAGATAGTATTATGATCATATTAGATATAATTTGACACAATTAGATCTAATTTGATGGAATAAGATATGGTTTGATACAATTTTATCCGGATTTTGTCCTCATCCAAATGTATCAAATATAATATTATCATATCCAACTAGATATAATGGTATATAATTCGATACAATTATACATAATTATATAAGGCATATGTAACTATATATAGGTCTATATATAATTGGATATTGTAATATGTTGAAGTATATATTGTGCCATATATAACAAGATATAGTTATATATTTAGGATATAATTTCGTAAAATTTTATATAATTATATCTAGGTACATATATTCCAATATATAATTATACAAACTTTTATATGATAATATATGACTATATCAAAACTTTTTTACTTGGGCTATGATATATTTGGAATTATTTAAATTTTAAAAAAATTTAAAAAATAACACAAAAAATTTAAAAAAACATTTATTATTTAAAAAAATATTTATTTCATTAAAAAAAAACTGCCGTAGGCAATATTTGAACCCAGGTTGCTGGCGTTGTAGTCGGCCACTTAACTCACTCAGCCAAACAGAGCTACCCGAGTAAAAAAGAGTATATATAACATATATTTTTTAATATTAAAATATATGATAATATAAAATATTGTGCGCGACCTTATATGTTTTTATATGATGATATATTATAAATTTTTTTAGAAATTTTCTCATATGTAATCATATTAAATCATATATCAGTATTTGCTTTATTGCAAATTGTATATATAGGAATATATTATTGATAAAATCGTTCAAAATTTTATATATAAATAGATACGAAAAACATTTTTAATTTTATTTTTTATATAACAATATCGTCGGCTTTCCTGCAAGTAGTGTTATATGTTCTTTAACAGGTTTTCAGGAGGGCGAAAAAACTGGTTTTTATTATCCTTTTAATATATTTCATTGACATCATATGCCTTAATAATGATTGTAATAAATAAGGTCGTGAATCATTAGGGCATATGATGTCAATAAAATATCTTAAAATGATAATATAAATCAGTTTTTTCGCTCTCCTGAAAACCTGTTAAAACCAAAAACAGCACTTCTTGCAGGCAAGCCGACGATATATTAGTTAATATCAGACCCAAGTTCGAGATTAACCAATATATTCGAGATTAATATAATATTTGATCAAAAACAATTTTTTATATGTTTACTCAATTTTTTCATTAACTTATATTTTCTGAGCTTTTTTACTTCTAAAAGTTTTTTTTTTTAATTTAAAAAATCCAATTTAAAAAAATTAAAATTAAAATCATGGCCCGGCTCGTAATGGGTTAATAAATTTAGGCATGTTGCATATCATTGGAAAGGTATTTCAAGTACCTTTCCAACGATATATATATTTTGTTCTGGTCCGATAAGTTTTGAGTGGAGAAATAAGCCATTGAATATTGTTGTAGATCATCTTCAACTCCATAAATCGGGAACTATGAGCCTCCAACAAAAAAGAAGTGCATTGTCTGGCTAACCATTAAAATTTTATTTAAAATAAAAAAGCTTAACATATTTAAAAAAAATTTATAAGTCTAAAGAAAATTGCCATATTTGATAAAAATTATTTAGTCTTTAAAGAATAACATATTTATACATTAACGTCTTTAATAGTTACTCATTATCAACAGTAGCCCTCGGCTGACAGTCAGGCATGTGATGAATATCGAAAACGAAAACGATCTGATTTTCAATGATAAATATTTTAGGATCTGTACAATACCAATTATTTTTTATTTCCTAATTTAGATATCCGGAGTCAAATAAAACGATAAATAATAATTTGAAGCCAATTTGATTTTCGCGAAACAATTTATTCTAGATTGAAAAACTGTTCGTTTTCGATTTTCATCACACCCCTGAGTGTGTAGGACCCGAAATCCTGCTGCCCTCCAATTCAAAGTTTTTTTTTTATCATTTAAATGTAATCATATCGTATTGGATTAACTTATATCCAATTTGATCGGGACAAAATTCGGATATAAGTTTATCATTTGATATAACTTTGTATCCTTGTAAATACAATTATATCCAATATGATTCAATTTAATATAACCATTTTTCGGATGAAATTATATCCAGTTACATATTGCAAATATATCCATTCACATATAATTTTATATACACTTTTTTACTCGGGTATACAACATGACTGACTATATGAGACAACATTGTTCGTGTTACTGAGTTATATATAATTATATAAATTTATATATATAGATGACTTAGAAAAAATAAATTAATAACATTCTTTCAAAAAAACAAAAAATAAAAATCTTAAATATTTTACACTGACGGAAATTTTTTGGTGAATAAGGTAAAAAAAAAATGTTTGTTGAAGGGTCAAGGCACCGATTTATATGGCTCAACAGTCTGTATTTGCGAAATTAATAATTGGATAAGAGCAATATACATGTTATTTAAAAGGTAATATAAATGTATTTTAAATAAGGTATGCCATATATAAGCTTAGCAGTGCTTTGGAAAAAATACTCTTATCCAACACTTTTTCACAAATTGTTTTGTTTATATTAAAAGTAGGAGTACAAAAATCAAAATATTGCCAAAATTGTATGTACAAATATTACAAAAAAAAAATCATTACGCTCTGGAAGAACTCAAATTCAGAACTTTAACGAAATTATTATATATTACGATATCTAATTATATATTTAAAATAATATTAATTGAAAACATAATTTGCAGATGCTGTTGACACAAAATGGTTTAACCTTTTTAAGATCTGTAAAAAAATATTTATAAGTAAATCAAGTTGAGTTAAAAAAAGTAAAAAAAAAACAATTTTTTTTGTGCTCGAGCTGGGATTCGATAATAGTACCTCAGTCATATATATAATTATGTGTGGGGTTATATATGACAATATATAATAACATATTAAAATATTATTAATTCCAAGTTGCAGTAAACATAACTTTCAGGTGCTGTTGGCAGTAAATGGGTTAATTTTTTTAAGATCTGTTAAAAGAATATTTACAGTTAAATTAAATTGAGTTAAAAAAAAAAAATTTTTTTTGTGCCCGAGCTGGGATTCGATAGTAGGTCTCGCAGGTAATATGTAACTATATTATTAAACACATAGAAAATATTACTGACGTGGGACCATATATAACCATATCTAAAATTATGTTGTTAATCTTGCACCATATATGGAATCATATATAATCATATCTTATATCATTTAGTGTAATATATAATCATATATAAAAATATCTTACATCATACAACCAAAAAAATTTTATAAGAGGGCATATATTACTATATCTAAAAGTATATGGCTTATATGCCACCATATGTGATCATATATTATGTTATATATGATCATTTATAATTATATATGACAACAGATCTGTCATATCTCATTATGGTTGATATCTAATTTTATAAAAGACAATATATAAAAATATATGGATATATAAGGTACCACATAAGAAACATATGATTATATATGGCTATTCATGACAACATATATACTCACATATTATAAGACAAAACAAGATATTACTATATACGACTATATATAAATTTTTTTGATCGGGTGTGCACTAGTTTCACCGAACGCAGTCTTTAGTACATACATTACTTTTTTCAACTTTGTACAAATTTATTTAATTTTTTTATTAAAAAGGCATAGTGCTTTTTTAAGCGAAAAAATAACGTTTTTTTCCAAAACATTTGCGCTTTATACATTCCAAAAGTTGGCAACACTGCTTAATGTATAATAATAATATCAGGGCTATTGCAAGTCTCGTTTCGTTGTTATAACCAGGCGGTTTTCATCGCCTCTTTCGAACATTAACAGTTGGTATCGAAAAATGTTAGCTTTTGCAGACGTGTGTAATTCTTATGGCTGAATTTTTCGATACAAATTAAGAAGAGAGTGATTTAACAGAGGTAGGGAGAGTTGGTTAGTCTTTTAATTATATAGTCGTTGTTATAACCACACTTTCAGCTGCGGATTCCAACAGGCATGTCTTATAGTTTATCAGAGGTTGAACAGAAATATTTATATCCTACACCCCTATGTGGACAGGGTATATTAAGTTTGTGCTGATGTTTGTAATACCAAAACATTCCTATACGCAACTCAGCTAACTTTTAATGCACTTAAATCTATTTCGCAACTAGTGGTGGTTGATACTTGGATTATTTTTAATTGAGAAACTGACTATTTTAACATTGCGATGTCCTAGGTGGTAGTCAATTGTCCGACTCTGCATGACTTTTCAACTAACTTAAAGTTAGTTGAATAGAAGTCAGTTGAATAGAAGTTATCTAATTTATAGTTAGCTATAAACTAATTTTTGGCTATAAATTGACTTTATCAAAATCAACTATTCGTTGGCTTACTATTAGCTAACTTATAATACTGCCCAGGTAGAAAAATACAAACGGCACAATGTCGGCCCGGTATTAGAGACGGTAGTACATGTACTGGCAATGCGTCGGATTTTCAACTTTCACTGTACTGGCATGTTGTCGAAATGATAACACCAATAAACGCTTGGCCGTAGTTATTTCCCAACGTTGGCGCAGGCTTGGGATTTTATTTTTTTGGTATTATCCCAGTACATTTAATAACAATTTTAGTAGTTTGCTAGTACTTTACTGTCCTTTTAGTGTACATCATACATTTTGTCGAAACTTTACAAGAAAAGAATGGTTTGTCTCTCTTACATAAATAATTGTGTAAAAGATGCAAAAATACATAAAATTTATAAAATTGTTAATTTTAATAAATTAAAAAAGCTCGTTAATTTTCAGAAAACAGTATTGGCAAAGTAAGTTTTAAGTAGTACCGCCAATTCGTAAAAAACAGTGCTCTCCCAGTACAATTTTTGTTGCAACGTCGGCAATTTCTACCTGGGTGTTTACTTTAGTCACAACTAAAAAACCCATAAAGAAAGATAAATGTAAAAATACAACAAAATTATAAACAAATATTTGCTCTTTGTTAAAGCTTTTTATTCCTTCTTCTTCTTGGAATTATTAAAATACCCATCAATACCTTTCATAACCAGGTAAAGGGAAATGCAACAAGAAACCAAAAATTGTAATTACCCAGATAGAAAAATACGAACGGCACAGTACTGGCTCAGCGTTTTTACGTTTCCAGTACTGGTACGGTGTCGAAATGATAACACCAATATACGCTTGGCCGTATGAATTTGCCCACGTTGGCACAGTGTTGGATTTTGTTACTTCCTGGTGTTTTCCCAGTACTATATATTAAAAATATTCAGTAACTTGCCAGTACTTTAAATACAAAAAATCAGTGTATAGCCAGTACCTACCATAAAAACAATTAGAAATCTGGTGGTGAATCACCCTAAATTTTAATAAAATAATAAAAGAAGAGATATTTTTGTTTCAAATTAATTTTGTTATTTTTTATTGTGTAATAAAATATTCAATAATAGCAAAACTACACCATTTCCAATTGAAATTGAGAGCTTTCCATGTAGTATTGAGAAAAGAATAATTGAAATTGGGATTTTCCATTTGATAATGGGAAAGGAACAATTGAAATTAAGATTTTCTATTTCATATTGAGGAAAAACGAAATGAAATTGAGATTTTCCAATTAAAATTGAGAAACGAATAAATGATATTGAGATTTTACAATTGAAAATAAGAAAAGCATACATGAAATTGAGATTTTTAATTTGATATTGAGAAAATAACACATGAAATTGAGATTTTACATTTAAAATTGAGAAGAAAACAAATGAAATTGAGATTTTCCAATTAAAATTGAGAGAAAAATAAATGATAATGAGATTTTACATTTGAAATTGAGAAAAAAACAAATGGAAATTAGATTTGTTCATTTGAAATTGAGAAAAGAAAAAATTAAATTGAGAAATTTTTAATTGCAATTTAACAAAATTCTAGTGAATGAAATTAAGCCTTACACGGAGATAAAAATACCAAGAAGTTGGAAATACCTTACACGGCCAAATATATTCCGGAAAATCTTTCCACATTGAGCTGGTTACAATGAATAACTTTTAGAATACCTTATTCGTCTGAGTGAATATGTCAGAGCCGGTAATCAAATACATAGTTCGGCTGAAGGAAATAAATTTCAATTTGAATTCGCGCTACCCAAACGCTCCCATCATCACATGGCCCAAATGTTCATTTGATCAGAGCGATTGGAAGGACCATCACGCGTTATAAAAATGGATGAAAATAGAAGTTCTGTTAATGTACATGCTGCTAGGGAATGTATAAAAAATTTTCTGGTGAGATGGAAGGAGATGGGGAACGACCTTTCAGAGTAGGTGGTAGTTGTTGATAGTGCTACTCTTCCGGAACTCTGCTCAGTTTGAGCCCATAATCCCGCATTTTCAACACCATTGAAATAATATGTAAAAAATAAAAGCCCATGTCAAGTCCAACATGGACATTCCAACAATTTCCCCACCCAACATTTTGGAGCAGAGATTGGTGTACATTAAAAGGAAGCTAGAACATTGGTAACTGCTAGCGACTGCAGCTGAGCAATAAAACATTCCTGCACCTTCCATCAATCTGCCATCCCAGCAAGACTTTGGTAATGGGTGCGATATACTCACGCATTACCTTGTAATGATAACTTGTTACCTTCCGAATTATTTCAAAGCAAAAAGTAAGGACTTACCGATCACTGATTACGTGTTGCATGAGGCGTAGTAATGATCAAAACATTTTTGAAGATCTATCTATCTTTAGACACATTATTTTGTGTTTTTTTTTGTAAGAGGGGTAATGTGTATACCTTTCGACATTACGAACAAAAATACTAAGCACAACCATTCATTCACTTTTTAAAATTTTTTAATGAAAATCTATTTTTAGTCACATTTCTTTTTCCATCCTCGTAACCACATAAGTAACCACTTTCTTTATCACCTCCTCCCAATACATTACCTTGCAGCTAATCGCCTGTAAAATTGATCAGTGAAATAAGGTATAAAGTAATGCGTGGGCCCCTATGGCTGTACATTACTTTATACATTTTTTTGTAATGTATGATTTAAAAAAATTTGTTCTTTAATTAAATTTTTTCACAAAATCATTTGATTTTTTCTCAATTACATTTATTCTTAATTTAATTTATAATTTTCCCAATTTCATTTGTGTTTTTCTTAATTTCAAATATAAAATCTCAATTCCATTTGTTCTTTTCTCAATTTCAATTGGAGAATCTAAATTTCATTTTCCCAATATCAAATATAAAATCTCAATTACATATGTCCTTTTCTCAACTTGAGATGGAAAATCTCAATCTCATTTGTTCCTTTCTCAATTTTAAATGGAAAATCTTAATTTCATTTGCTTTTTTCTCAATTTCATATGGAAAATCTCAAAATCAATTGTTATTTTCTCAATATTAAATAGAAAATCTCAAAATCAAATGAACTTTTCTCAATTTCAAATGGAAAATCTCAATTTCAATTGTTCTTTTCTCAATTACAGTTGGAAATGGTGTAGAAAATAAAAAGTTTTTCTTAAATTTTCTGGTTTATCGCTGTTTTATCTCTATATATAAAAGAATAACGATACTGACTGACTAGGGTTTGGGATTTCCCGTACTTTTTTATTTCGCGGGAAACGGGAATAAAAAAATTAGATTCCCGGGAATCCCAGTAAATATTTTTGAACAAAATTGTTAATGAAAACCACCTATATAAGTAATTTTTGTTAAAAAAAAAACACTATTTCAGTACAAATTCAGTCTGTGTAGTGAGAGTTCAAAGAAAAATATCAGAATGTTGAACACTTGATTTCACATAAATTACTCTAAACACTGCCAAATAAATTGCATGATTTCAGCAGAAAGCACCCACTACTGGACTGTCGGAAACAAACCGTTTCATCACATTTGGGCCATTAGATATGATGGCCACAATGTTATTTCCAAAGACAGATAAAACTCTTCTAGGCTTATTTCTACCTTTCTTCTTATTTCATCAGCATTACATATTCCTGATATATAAACCAACCCCAGGTTATAAAATGAATTATTTCCGTTTATACATACACTGAAAATATTATTACAGTAACTGAATGTAGTTTATTTAAAAAGATATCCGTACATTTATTTTTAAATGATTATACAGTTAAAAAGAAAGGAAATATATTTTTCAACTTTTTGTCATTTATTTAAAAAATAAGCTACATATAAATACGGATTTTCTGTTACAGTTAATATTTTCATTTAAAATGTTTTGTTAAAAAAAGAAACCTTTTTAGATTTCTAGATCAGTTCAAAAAACGAAATAAATATCATTTATTCTTACGGAATTTGTAGTTAATTTTTTGAAATTTAAAAAAATGAAATAAATGAAAAATCATCATTTATTAACATTTAAAAATAAATGAAAAGTTCTTTTGATTTAAATGAAAAGTCAGTAGACCGGTTTTCAAGTGATTTTTCATTTATTTTAAATTACATTTTCAGTTAATTTAAACTACAAACTATTTTGAGTGTATGTTCAAATATCTCTTTTGTGATATCCTTGTCCATTCATCCAAGATTATAGTAAATCTCCTATTGTTAGAAATATTGCTCAATATTTCTTTTATCATGATATCTTTTAGCTGATTGTAAAATTTTTTGGCAATGCCAGGTTTTTATTATAAAAACTTTCTCGAATAAACGAAGATTTAGTTATGATGCGGATTGACATTCCGTCGACTGCAGCTAATTTGGATACCACTTCATGAAATGTTTGCCCTACCATAAAACGTTCAATGCCTTTTCAGCTTACACTTTTTTTCGGGTACTTTGCTAATTTTAGCTGGAACATTATTCTTGTTGTTGTTTTCTTCAATAAAAGTTGCATGACCACCAGTTTTTTTTGTGAACCAAATTTAGATGTCGGATAACCAAATTTAGATACCTCCGTTAACCATTAGTCTTTTATGGCAAATATTGCACAGAATCCTCCAAAAATAAACCAAGTCAAGGTATACTGCCACCCAATATTTTAACTAAAGTCGACTTTAACTAAAATATACATTTGAAAAATTTAAAAAGGCCTATTCCAAACAAAAACAATTTAAAAAACTTAATATTTTTAAAATTTACAGTTTTCCCGGGAAAAATATAATATTTTCCCGGGAATTCCCGGCAAACTTTTCCCCAACCCTATGACTGACTCAACATCGCCCAGCCCAAACCGCTGAAGCCAGGCGTAGACGTCCGCTAAGACGGGATTTTTGGAAATTCTTACCGGAACGGGCAAAAAGGGGGAAAGTCTCCCCCTTGACGGCCTGCCAAAACCCCTGTGGCTAGAAAGCTGAAATTTAAGTATGTGTTCCTTAGGGTAGGGGTTAACTTTTGTGGAAAGTACTTTCTAGAATTTTGGACAGGGACGTTGTAAAAATGGGGGTTAAAAAGGGGAAAAGAGCCCCCCTTGACGGCTTGCCCAAACCGCTGGAGGTAGGAAGTTGAAATTTGGTATAAAGGTTCCTCCACTAACGTAGACATTAGACTGGCCATAGCGTTATATAGAAAAATTAAAAAATGTTAAATCCAAAAGTTTTCGCACTGAAAAATATGAGATTGGGGATAACAATAATTATGCATATTTTAAATTTTTTTTTTAGTTCCGAGTACCTCCGGGTTGAGCCCAAAGTTTTATTATATTACCCATTCATCACCCTTTGCTATTAGCGACAACAAGACAAAGTGATCTAACGATGTATTGATGTTTTTTGAAATGAAATTTTGTGAATAAAAAAAACATTAAACTGTTGAACATTACTTGATACTTCTGTTGCTTTACTGCATAAATACGGTATCAATACGATCTTCGGATTAAATGCTTTGTTGTTAATTATTAAGAAGTTTTAATATTTGATGCAGTGGTGCCCAAGAGAGAAACTCTTAAAATGAGAATGTGTTGGTGGTTTTACTAAAAATGAGAAGGTATTGGTAATTTCATCAAACAAACCGAAATCATCCTTTCTTGTTGATTGCTTTTCAGCAACTAATCGATTTTTTTGATTGTTTACGCTCTCTGTTGTGTGTTTTATTTGCGTTCGGCTTGTGTATGTGTAAAAAGCCGATTGTTCTTCGTACCCTAGGGAAGTGTTTGGTCGACTCTGATTTGATGTATACTAAATTAGTGAAAATTTTGCAGTTTTAAAGTAAAAGTGATAAGAGAAACAAGTGGGCAGTGAATATTAAGTAAAGACAAATTAAAACAAACAGTTATAATGGCAAGCTCATCTAAGAAACTACGATCATAAAACTCTTGACAATTCATATCAAAATTATATTTTACTCTCATAATATCAGAAATAGTTTCTGGATTCAATTTATATCCTTTTTGCGTCCACTGCGCTTTTATTAAAGAAGATATAAGTTCTCATTTTCGTTCAGTGAATTAAAAAAAAACAAAATTACGTTCAGTGAATTAAAAAAATATGCGTACACTGAATTAAAAAAAAAAAATACGTTCACTGAATTGAAAAAAATACGTTCACTGAATTAAAAAAAAAATACGTTCACAGAATTGAAAAAAAATTACGTTCACTGAATTGAAAAACAAAAATTACTTTTACTAAATTCAAAGACTGTTTCTGCCGTTCAGTAGAAGAAAACACTTATTTATAACTAAATTTTTAATACGAGTACTAATCAATTTTACAGCGTTTGCTAGTAAAAATACACAAATTATATATTAAGTGTTAGAGAAACTAATATAATATATAGTTACAAAGCATGTAATTTTTTAGGTAATATAACGCATAATGCCTAAATTTAGACATCAAATGTGTATAAATCTTTTTCACACACTTTATTCTACAAAATTAGTCATAAAATGCGTTAATAAGCATTATTCTTTTATAATTACACACTTTGTGTGTACAACTATTAATTTGTGCTTAAAAACAAATATTAAGCACAATGTGTGTATATGTACAAATATTTAAAGTAAAACTGAATTTGTCATTTAAATATTTGTGAATAATATAATCCAAACAAAAATATATTTCAGAACAAATATTAAATATTTTAATATTTGTTCTGAAAATTAAAGAACAAAAAATATAAAAACGCGATAAAAATATATTTTTAATAGTTGTTAATGCCAAAAGTCGTAGACGGTTTTGAACATTAACCCCGTTAAAATAATCCTGAAATCCCCAATTATATTATATTTGAATGCTGAATAATGTGAAAGATAGAAATTTAGCTTAATAACTTTCTATCTCATTCGCGCATTAAAGCCTAAATAAAATGTCAAAATCTGTGCAAAAGTCATAGATACTCATTTCCGCTAAAAATAAATATATGACTGCCTCTTGTTAACTTAGCATTCATACTGGTAAGACCTATTTCCAAATTCCGTAAAATAAAATATTCCAATTTTTAATTCTGACATTGTTTGTCTTTTCTTTTTATTTTTTTGTACAATTGGGATATTCTATCATTTTGAGAAACAAAATCGCATATTGATTTTGTCTGGGCTCAGCAGTTTCTTTCCAACTCCAGGTTATACTTGCTCTCCACCGACATATACATCGCCACGTATATTTGACGGTAACATTGGTCCCATCGAACCAGATTTGGAAACGCTCTGAGAGTTCTACTTGTGTAGCAGATCTTACCAAAAACTCTTTTACTGAATAACAACAACAGCAGCATTATCAAAAAAAAAAAAAAACAAACAGGTCCGTTTGATTTTGCTTATTCCTTTTATTTAATACGTTTGATAGTGCAAGATAAAATACAGCAATAGAGCATATTATTTTTTTTCGTTTCTAAACGTGGTTGTCATTGCGACTTAAATTTTCATGATTAATTTAATTAAAGATAAAAAGAAAAGAGAAAAATTATTAAAAATAGAAAAGGATAATTTCGGAATATAGAGTGAGTTAGAAATAGGAAAAAGTTAATAAATTCACTGGATTAAGGGAAAATTCGGAAGCGGTGAAAATATAAATAATTTCAAGAGGAGAAGGAGGAAATAAATCTGCCAAGATTAAGCTGCCAAAGAGTGAGAGGTAATCATCCCGGAAGATTCGGATTAAATTATACAAAAAAGTGCACATTTATTTGGTGAGTCATCGTTTGCGGTATTTATTTCTATTCCTTTATAAGTATCAATCACGTTGATTGACCTCATTCCTTTTTTTGTTCATGCATGAGTGAATAAATAATTGTATGACAGTTTATTTTCCCCTTATATCGTTTTTATACAAACCAGTATTTAACTACTCTTTTTTATTTTCTTAATTCTATGGGAAAAAAATTCCCTCCTTTTTTCAAATATTTCTTCTTTGTCACATGTCTCACTCAGAAACCCATAGAGAGGCTATCCTTACTATCTCTTTTATAATTACACCCTTTACATTCGAACGATGTGTTTTTGTGTTATTTATACACTAACACTTTCTTATTGATTTCCCCTGCGTTAATTTGCAAAGACAATGGTCGCTCTTAATTAAGCTGATCTCTTTTAATACCACTCTTTTACTTGTTTTGTAACAATAAATTTTGGTTTTATTCTTTGTGGTTATATACCAGCAAACAATTTAGCATGATTAAAATTTCTTATAGTTTCTTTGAAAATTTATAATTAAATTCAATAATAAAATTGACTGTACGGAGTTTTGCATAGCTATTTCAAATAATTTTATCAGTTTAGTTTTATTCTTGCGAAAATATTTTTATTATACTGGCATTTACTTGCATAAGATTTAATGTATTTTTGTGCATTAAATACCAAGCGAAGTGTGGTTTCCGGGAGGAAGTGGATTGTGCTTTATTAGCGAATACTTTTATAGCAACGGTTATTCGGGCTCCTATTTGTCAAATGTGTTGATAAAGTACTTGAGTAGAAGGGTTGTCAACTACATACATTTGTGTCTACATTATTACTTCATTGGTTTTTTTTGGTCTCCTATTGCTTGCTGGGTATTCGATCAAGTGAATATACATACGTATATACTTAGCTTCATACATATTCATGAGAGCTAAGTACTCATATCAATTGGAATTGTTTAGTTGCTCTGGTGGTGTTTTTTTTTTTTTTTTGTTCTTATGAGTTTTTTTTGCACTTTTGGAAATCCTAATATCCAATTATTTCCACATATTTCTGGCAATTTGTTTTTGATTGCATTCCTATTGAATTATTCTCTGAGAGCGAATGGAAAGGGCAGAGAATCCGAGAAACTAATTCTCCAGAAGTTCAAGGTCATCCAGCTGCATTGTTTGTTTTTTTCTATATAGATACTTTCTGACATATATATCCATAAAAGTATCCGCATTTGCTATTCGAAAACAGCTGTTATTAAAATATTTCTACCGATTGGTTTTTGTGTTTTGAAACTCAATTTGCAATTTGCTCTTCATATTTAAACGGAATTTCAAATAAAAGATTTTTCAACTTGTGAAAAAAGTGGAAATCAATTTTGAATTTTTAACATTTGATTAATTTACCTCGATCCTTATTTCATCAAACATAACAATATTACACTCGAGGAAAAATATTAATAAAAGTTTGTGAAAAATCAACAGAAACTTACTCAAATTGATTTTGTTGCATAATACACGATCATTTTCTGAAGTTTATTGATTTTGATTGATCTAACGCAACTTTGGGAAAATATATCTTTAAATCTTTTTTATAATCAATCATTTTCTGTCTGAAAATATTGAATATTTGCTATTTAGACTTGAAATCAATTGACAATTTTTTTTTGCTTTCACAACGTCTTCCTACACCCTGTTGTGAATATTTTTTTTCCACTAATAGAAATGTCTCTAGAACATTTTATTCGTCTAGCGGATAGTTTAGTGGAATTTGATGCAGATTTGAACGATAACAAATTCCCGATTGAATCTTTTCACACAACTGAGTTGCATAAAAACGAGATAAAGTCCACTTGGTCTCGCATAAAATCTGCTTATGAGAAATACCTGTTTGATGTAGAAAATGAGCAAGATGATGCCGCTTCTAAGGAGGCAGCGAAGGAACATATCAATTTAGAGCCATTTAAGGAGAAATACCGAAGCACTTATATTACATATTGTAATTGTTTAGAAAAATTGTCCGAACTTGCTGACCGTAGGAGATTCGAGTCGGCTACTAAAGTTGGTGTCCCAAATAGTCCGTCTACTACCGAATCCAAGGATTCAAATTTAAATAATTTTCATTTGCCTCCATGCGACATTAAACAATTTAATGGAGACTACTCTGTTTGGCCAACTTTCCGCGACCTGTTTGAAGCTGTGTATATAAAAAATTCTAGACTAAGTCCCATAGAGAAACTGCTCCACCTGACGAACAAAACTTCGGGAGAAGCACGCGAAATAGTCGTTAAGGCACCATTAACTAATCAATGGTTTGATGAGGCTTGGAAAAGTTTATGTGCTCGTTTTGATAACCAACGGGTTTTAGTCAACCAGCAGATTAGGGCACTTTTACATCTGTTCAGTCCATATATCCACTCGCCAGCGATATTCTTCGTAATTCTATGTACGTTGATGATGCTCTAACTGGAGCTCATTCCATTCCAGATGCCATAGAAGCTAGAAACGAGCTAGTCCTTGCTCTAAAATCAGCGGGATTTTCGTTGAGAAAGTGGACAGCAAACTCCAAAGACATCCTTGCAGAACTACCTCCAGATCATTTATTGAACGAAGATTTTTTGGATTTCGATGACAGCAGTACATCAAAAACTTTGGGCATTCGTTGGAATGCACGTTCAGATTCGTTTTATTTTGCAGCTAAACCTTTGCCGGAATCATCAGAGTTTACCAAGAGAGAAGTATTGGCTCAGATCGCCAGATTGTTTGATCCTGCCGGCTGGCTGTCTCCGTGCATTGTTCTGGCAAAAATTATCATGCAGAGAATATGGGTAGAAGGCACAGATTGGGATGATATCCTCTCTCCCGATTCGCTTTCCCAATGGAAAACTTTTCAAATCAATTACACATTTATTAATGATATTCGCATACCTCGCTGGATTGATTTTACTCCAAATATTGAAGTTCAATTCCATGGCTTCTGCGATGCATCTGAAAATGCATACGCAGCAGTATTATATATCCGAATAGTGAAGCACAATTCAATATCCACTCATTTGATTTCTTCTAAAACAAAAGTAGCTCCAGTTAAAACCTTATCGATTCCAAGATTAGAGTTGTGTGGAGCCGTTTTACTTGCCGAAATGATTGATAGTCTCCTTCCAAGATTAGATGTTAAAAAATATTCGGTATTTTGTTGGACTGACTCCACTATTGTCCTTGCTTGGCTCGCTAAGCCCCCTGGTTCGTGGTTGACCTTTGTTGCGAATAGGGTATCGAGGATTATACAAATAATTAATCCCCAACACTGGTACCATGTTAGCTCAGGGGATAATCCTGCGGACTTAGCAAGCCGTGGGGTTTCTCCGCAGGACTTAGTAGATAATGAACTTTGGTGGTGTGGGCCAAAATGGCTTCAGAGTCCGAGCCTTTCGTTGCCTGGTTCTGAGCCTCGAATTCCGAGCGAAACTGATCTGGAAAGAAAGTCGATTAAAGTGCATTTTACTTATTTTAGTAATGTTGATGATGTTTTGGAACGGTTTTCTTCATACTCAAGGGCAATGCGTGTTATGTCTTACGTTTATAGATTTTATTACCGCACGCACCCCAGATATCGATCCAATTTCGCAAGGGAATCCACTGTAATAACTAGTTGTGAAATTTTAGCTGTCCGTGACCGGTTAATTACCATGTATCAGAAAGCTTGGTATCCAAATGAGTATAAAGCTTTATCATCTCAACAGGAGATATCTTCATCTAGCTCTCTATTGAATCTTAATCCATTTTTGGATCAAGAAGGTCTTATTCGCTCTTGTGGTAGGCTCGAATCATCCCCAGGTCTATCTTATAACGAAAAACATCCGATTATAATTCCATATGGTTGTCAATATTCCAGACTGTTGGTACAATTTGTGCATAATATTAGTCTGCATGGAGGAAACCAACTAGTTCTAAGAATTATAAGGTCGAATTACTGGATTCCGAAAGTTAAGAACCTTATCAAGACCACTATTAATAAATGTAAGCCTTGCATCCTCTACAAAAGAAGGTGTCAAAAACAACTTATGGCTGCTTTACCACCAGAAAGATCCGAAATTTCTCGTCCTTTCACTCACACAGGACTTGATTTTGCTGGTCCTTTCGACATTAAAAGTTATTCTGGTAGAGCATGCCGGATCTCCAAAGGCTATGTGTGCATCTTTGTGTGTTTTTCCACAAAAGCTGTACACCTCGAAGCCACCTCAGATCTATCCACATCCGTCTTTCTAGCTGCCTTTAGTCGATTTGTATCTCGACGGGGCTGTCCGCTTCACTTGCACTCTGATAATGGTACAACTTTCGTTGGTGCTTCCAAAATTCTTGCTAAAGAATTCATTCAGACATCGCATCAAGCCATAACGTCCGCTTATGGGCATCAGAATATAACTTGGCACTTTATACCTCCGGGTGCCCCACATATGGGTGGGTTGTGGGAGGCGGGTGTAAAAAGTTTTAAGTCACATTTTCGAAAAATTTCCGGCAATTTTAAATACACATTTGAGGAGTTCTCCACGTTATTATCTAGGATCGAAGCATGTTTGAATTCACGCCCTATGTCTCCTGCATCACAAGATCCCTCGGATTTGTCCGCCCTAACTCCGGGACATTTTCTTATTGGTTCACCGATCCTAGCCCCTGTAGATCCCCAGATAAATGAACCTCCTATGACCATTAGAAATCGTTGGCAAAAACTTAAGTTTGTTCATCAACATTTCTGTTCTCGATGGAAAACCGAGTATCTAAGAGAACTCCAAAAACGCTTAAAATGGCAAAAGTCGGAGGAGAACATGAAGGAAAACCCACTTGTCGTTATCAAAGAGGAAAATCTACCTCCCAACTCTTGGCGTCTTGGCAGAGTAGAGAAAGTTTATTTAGGTTCAGATAATCGTGTTAGAGTCGCCGACGTGTTCACTCAAAGGGGCACTATTACGCGACCCATTACTAAGTTGGTAGTTCTATCAACGGAAACTTAATTACCTTGCATTTCTACATTCTTTTACAGATCATCATGCCTAGAAAAACATCTAGTGGACAAAATACTCAACAAACACGTCGTCGTAAAATATACACCAATCTTCCAAGTAATTACAACTCATTCTTGTGTCGCATTTGTAAACGTCCTCATCCACTAAAAACGTGCAGGAAGTTCTTGGCAATGAATATTACTGAGCGTATCCGTGCCGTCCGCACTCATAAATATTGTTCAAATTGTCTCGCTCACGATCATTCTCAAGGCACTTGTTTTACCAAACATGGCTGCAAAAACTGCAAGAAGTTTCATCATACACTTCTTCATATTAATCCAAGATTGGTCAAAGATTCTCCTGATTCGTCATCACGTTCATGTTCTATTTCTCCATCCTTAAGACCCAAACCTATGCGTCCTAGAGACCTCTCACCTTCCACGCCTTCCACATCAAAGTCATCTTCCCTCACAGCTATTCTACGCCAAAATACTGTGATTCTGCTCCCGACCGTGCTCGTTAAAATAGATGCGAGAAATTCACATGCACGTTGCCTCCTGGATTCTGGTTCGGCAATCAGCCGAATTTCTAAGAAACTGGTCGATAAACTCGATTTGACGACTCTCACTTTGCAAGATGAGACGATTTATCCATTGGTACTGAAATCAAGGTTCGACTCGAATTCCAAAATCAAAGGGACATTTCGGGTTGACAATCGTCTCACTCTCCGAACTCCAACTCAGTCGTTACCAGAATCGTTCAAGAAAAACTTTCGAGATCTCTTCCTAGCTGACTCAAAATTTTATGAGTCATCTGGTATTGATGTAGTCATAGGTGTCGATATATATCCAAAGGTCCTTTGTGAAGGGGTCATTTCAAAAACTGGGTTGCCCACCGCTCAAAGTACTATATTCGGTTGGACTGTCTATGGCTCTTACTCCACTTGAATATAAACTATTTCTTACCTTGTTAAAATGCACTATCAAACTTATATAAGCAAAACGAAACGTACTTGTTTATCCATATATATCTTCATACTGTATGTTCATATTTAATTTAAGTTAAATTCTAAAGCCAATTATTTTTATCTTCATTAAAACAAAATGAATTGAAATTTAATTAACTATTTAAAAGTAAACTTGAATTTGAATTGATTGTTTTTCTATTAAGTTTTAAGTGTTACTATTCTTAAATGCAAGGAAATGGGTATCTACGTTATGTCACTACACTTGATATACTTTATATTGCACATATGCTGCAAGGCAGGCGGTAATGTTAATGCCAAAAGTCGTAGACGGTTTTGAACATTAACCCCGTTAAAATAATCCTGAAATCCCCAATTATATTATATTTGAATGCTGAATAATGTGAAAGATAGAAATTTAGCTAAATAACTTTCTATCTCATTCGCGCATTAAAGCCTAAATAAAATGTCAAAACCAGTGCAAAAGTCATAGATACTCATTTCCGCTAAAAATAAATATATGACTTCCTCTTGTTAACTTAGCATTCATACTGGTAAGACCTATTTCCAAATTCCGTAAAATAAAAAATTACAATTTTTAATTCTGACATTGTTTGTCTTTTCTTTTTATTTTTTTGTACAATTGGGATATTCTATCATTTTGAGAAACAAAATCGCATATTGATTTTGTCTGGGCTCAGCAGTTTCTTTCCAACTCCAGGTTATACTTGCTCTCCACCGACATATACATCGCCACGTATATTTGACGGTAACAATAGTTAATTTCGGATGCAATCGGTATATTCAAGGGTTTGTATATGATATTAGTATTAACAAAAAAAGATTAGTTTTATAGAGTTTTTTAATATTTATAAAATTTGTTAATGTATGCAGATGCATGTAACGCAAGACCAACACTTGGTGGATCCAATAAAGTTTATTCTGAAATACGCTTTTTATCAATGTCAGCTTCTTTTCGGGAATTAGTTGAAGGGATTTGATTATATAACAAATTACCGGGAGTAATGCGTGGCGAAGCACCAATTACATAGCAGCTAAACTTACAAAATCTATTGAAACGTTAATAAGTAACTATAATTGTTTTGTATTTAATTTTAATACTGAAATTTTAATATTGAATCTCAAATTTAGGTATTTGTTTAAGAAAATAACAATTTTTTTGCTTCCATATTAAACTCAAATGCAATCACGTCCAAAGTGATAATGGTTCAAGTTTTCACGATGTTCATTAAAGTGGATTTTTCAGCACCAATGAGATGTTTGCAAATGTGCAATATAAATTGCATTATTCAATTCTGGTTCCAAAAACTGTGAGTATAAGATAGTAAGAAACCTTCAATTCTTACAACACTTCTGAACACAAAAATCCAGCCAATAAAAAAATAGTCGAACACGAAAGGCATCCTGATATACAATTCTGGATCAAAGGTGATTGAAAATTAGAAAATGCTCTATATTTGCTCTTTTGCAAGTCTACGATAATTTACTCTGAATTGAGCAAAACCAGGTTCGGCTAAATATATTTCTTTTAATCTTCTCTGCGTAAAAATAATATACATTTGTTCAGATTAATTCATACTTGTCGGTTATTTGCACTGTCGCTTGAAAAAATGAGTAGAGACCCGTTGGAATTATTGAAATTTTCTAGTCTAAAGACGTTCTTTCGCACTAACTGGGACTTTAACTGACACATTTGCTGTTATTTCCCATATAAAATTTGAATTTAACTGTCGGGCCTAAATAGCCTAAAATTTAACCAAATATTTTATGTTTCAATTGCCATTTGCTTTTCTCGTTGGAAAAATTTGGAAAACAGCAATCAGAAGACCAAATTACTTCAAGTTTAACTAATTTGATTCCGGGACACCAAAATTTTCTACATTAGTGAAATCAAGATATAATCATATAATAAATACATTATTGAAACACCTTATTCTACCAATCTTTTTAACAACTTTTTTTGATACAAACAATCAAGCAAAAGTAACTTCGGTGTCTTGGGTTTAAAAGCACCTAGGTTTATTTTATCTTATAACACCAATCTCGTTCAAGTTCTGCTCATCCGGCATAATTAATTGTTATCTGAAAGAATACCCAATAAGCACATATGTTTTAAAAATTCAAGTGCTTTAAATTTTGCTTGAAGTAAAGTATATTTCAAATTCTAGCACTTGTTTATTTAACAAAAATATTTCAAACTTGAATTTTTGTTTCCCTTTTGCTGGAGTATGCTATTGAAATAAAATGTAATAAAAGTTGAATTCAAGCCTTGAAACTGGAAAACAGGGCTGGAATTGAACTTGATTTCAACTTGAATTCCAGTGAAAATGTTTATAGGGTATTATTGTAAATTAGCTTCCCTGGAAATGACTTACAAGCAAGGCTACTTTAAGCGGAATCTCAGATCTTGATAAATTTTTGGATATGTAGTAGAGGGAGAGAAATATATGGGACATGTATTTTTTTCGTTGAGCAACTAAAAAATATGTTTATATTAATTTTTTGTGCTCTACCAAATATATACCCAAATTTTATTATAATCTGAGCGTCCATGAAAAGATGCTTCACTCTAAGTAAGTCTTTTGCAAAGCTCAAAAATTTGTTAATGGAGCATAAATATTCGTAACAAAATTAATGCATTAACTATGACTGGAGCTGAATGGGCTCAAATTGAACGAGAGACCTTCCTTTTTAAAAGTTGCCTCCTAATTTGTTTTAATTATGTATTTATATTTATCAGGTTGCCAGCCAATCAGTGTTGCCAACTCTTGAAGGCAGGAAAGCACAGTGAGCATTGTGAAAAAGAGTAAAAATTTACCAAAAATGGGGTAAAAAAGCACGATATTAATTTTTTGAAAAATTTAAGTCAAGAATTTAAAAACACATTTTAACTTTGCAAAATTGTGTAAAAAGGGTTCGAAAAATAACCAAAAAGGGGTAAAAAAAGCACCAAATTAATATTTCAAAATTTTCAAGTTTAAATATAACGAAGTTGCTATTTAAAATTGTACTACAAAAATTGTGAAAAAATGAATTTTTTGTATAGTTCGTATAAGTTGTTCAACTTTGACAAAAAATTGAAGAAAAATTGAAAAAAACGAGAACAAATACCAAAAATATAAACTGTACAAAAAGCACTAAAAGCACTGCCAGAAATTTGAAAAACCACTGTAATTACCCGCTTTTTTTAAACGGGTATTTGTAAAAAATCACCGGGTATGGGAAAGAAAAAAGCACCAAAAAATACCCGAAAAGCACTGAAATGGCAACACTGCAGCCAATACGTTTGATTGATACAAGTTTCACTATTTTAAGAGGATATATTTTAATGGAATATTCTCTTTTATTGGATTGATGGATACCAGAGGGCTCTTAATATTAATAATGTTAAATTGTGATAGTAATAATGATTTTGATATTTTTTTTATAATAAAAATATTGTAAGTGCATTCTTTTAAAGTCCTTTAATTTAAAAGCAAAATTTTTAGATAAATTACAAACGGTTGATGCGTAAACATGCGCATTTTACTTGTAATTTCAAGCTTTTAACTATGCACCATCAGGCATTTTATGCTTAAGTTTACACACATTGTGTGTATTAATATTACACACAATGTGTGTATAATTTTAGATTCACACACATAGAGTAATTTTACAGACATTATAATAGGTAAAAAGTTACCAACTATAAATAGGGTAAATTTAAACAAGAATTTATTAGAGTGTAGCTTTAGTTTTAGTTTAGCTTAGCTTACCTATTTCACCCCACTGTAGTTATCTAGAAACTTCCTTTGCTTTTATATGTGACGCGCAAAATAGAAAGGGACCTAAGGGTAACAAAAAGGGCATGGGATCGGTCTCATTCGATGCTCAGATGTTGTCCACATCAAAAAAAAAAAAATTAATTTTTTACCCTTAGGTCCCTTACTCTATGCGCTGTCACATATATGTGTACTTGTTTGTATAGTTCTTCTTTAACTGGCTATGTTTAAAAATGTGTGTGTGCGTGTGCATTGGTTTGCATTATAGTGGCCGATTGCGTAGTACAAGTTATGATGACATATACACATACACATACATGCAAACAGAATGATCTAAAACAGAGGTCGGCATAACCAATGCCCATGGGCTAGTCACTTTCTTTTTCGTAAAGGGAGGGCTTAAATCCAATGGAGCGAACCAACTCCGGCCCTATTCCCTGGTTCTTGTTTTTTTTGTTTAGGCAAACATTGTAGGTGGTGGCAGAATCATACCACCGTTTGCCCCAAGACTCTGTTGTGTCATCTTTAGTGCTGAAAATAGAGGAGAATGTAAAGGAAAAATTAGTGAAATTTGTTTTACTGATGGAAGGAACGATACGTTTCTTTTTTACCATCATTGTATACTTACCTGGTAGTCCTTGACCCAAAGCATCTAGGGAGCTGAAAATAATGGAAAATGAAGTAAGAATTTTGCTGTAGAGAAAAATTTAATTAATAGAAAACAAAGTACTTACCAGGTGTTGTGACGTCTGCTACTGTTTATATGAAAAAGTATTTCATAGATCCACGGTATAAGGATAAAAACCTGCCGAGTGTAGCCGCCGGGGTATTTTAGGTCCCGCCGCCGCCGAATTTTTTTTCGGTAATTAACGTAAAAATGCTAGCGTTTTTAGTGAAAATGGAACTTAGGAAAATCTGGGAATAATTATTTCTATTAATTTTTAATAATCCCATTTTCATAAGTCCTTTTGTGTATGAGTCAACTTTAAGCCGCGCCGCAAATTTTTTCTTGGGGGCAAAGCGGCCTAATAATTGAGACGGCGGAGATCTCTGGTTGGAGTAGTAGTTTGTTTACTATTTGTTTACAAAATAACATTGTTGGTGTAGAGGCACAATTCTATAGTAAAATTGGTACCGTAAAAAGGGGAAAAAATTTGTAAGAAAATAGGAGTGAAATTTCATGGTTGGATTTTCCATTCAAAACGACAGTTTCAGCGGATGGGGTAGAAATTTATTTTGAAAGGTTAAATTATGAATGAGAATAATTGACTACTGGATTTTATGAGATCCTGGTAATTTAAATTATACAGGATAGGATAATTTGGCGATAGGACAAAGGGAAAGGATAACAAAAAGTTTGGAAAACGAAAGGATATTGGGAATAATAAGTATTTCTAGAAAAATTCGAAAATGTATTTTCTGAAAAAAGATGGAGTTTTGGAGGGAAACAACTTTAACATATAATGAAACATACAAAATATTTTGATAAATATGTATAAAGATTTTGGAAGGAAACAGTAAGAAAACAGTAAGAATAATGTAGGCTGGTTAGTTAAACTGAAAAACGAATCAGTAATAGGCAAGGATTTAAAGCGTTCGGTTCGAATTTACGAAGTGCAGGACACTAACGTAACTAAGGTGAATAATAACTAAAGTAACATGTGCAGTGTTAAATACCGAACAATTTTAGAACAGTTTAAAGAAAAAAAAAGAAAAAATAGCCAAAAGACCAAGTACAGAGATTAAGGATAAACCAGAGGTAATTATAATTAATAGAAAGTTTCTAGTACCGGCAGTGAATTTGGGGAAGAGAAATTATAAAACTTAACGCCTAGTTCAAAGGCACTTAGACAAATTTGGAGTGTGTAACTGTGAGACTTACTTACCTACTGTAAATTTCCGGGTCCAAGGCAACAATACGGAAAACCTGAGGAAAAAATAGTTGATTTTGAACAACAAAAAAACGTAAGTTTAGTGTAAAAAAAAAGAAAAAGTTAGAAAAATTTCAAGTCTAATTTCCGGTGTATTCCTAGCTGGCTATACAATAACCGAAAGGAAGACGGTTGAGTGTTGAAAAGGCCTTTTTAAGGCGAACATCCTGGGTGTGCTAAAACCAGGAGCTATAGAATCAGTAATCAGCGTAACGTCCATTGGTATAGCCAGGTAAAAGTTTTTAATACGTTCCATAAAATTTAAAAAAGAAAGCATCGGGAATCAAGTGAACCAGTTAGAAGGAGTGTTTTTCTGGATTTTTATTATGATTTCAACCAGTGACCAGTGAATGAAAAGGGTCGATCCACCCTAATCAATAGGAAGAATAAGTTTTTTGTGTAAATATTGTATTTGTATAAAAGGAAAAAATATTAAATGTTTTATTTTTAAATTTATTTGTATTTGAGTAATAGGTGCATGTTAGGGTTAATAAATGAATATTTTTGAGTGTTATACGTTTCTATTTATTTTTATATAGAGCCTAAAAGTCGGCTTAAAGTTATAAAAATTTTAAGATTACCTTCTTTTTCTATGCCAGAAATTCAACGCCAGAATATTTTAGTACAAACAAATTTTTAAGATAATACTAAAACCTCAAAAGGTTAAAAATTATAAATTTGTATTAAATTCCTAGTAAGAATATTTATCTTGAGGGGTCACAACATAGTCGGTTTTTTTTGTTGAAAAACTAATCTGTAGAGTGGCAGATTTTGCGCTAACCTTAGGGAGCTCCTTCAGGGACAAATTTCAGAAAAAAGATCGGTGTCTAAATTGAGAAAAATTTCTGTGTTTTGAGCCTAGTGTAGGAAATTGTAAAAACAAAATTTAAAGAAACCGGAAACGGAAGTTAAAAAGGGAATTTTTTTATAAAAGAGATAAAACAGGATTTTAGTTAAGCAAAAGCTAATAACAATATAGGTAATAATTAAAAATATTCAGACAAATTATTGGCGAAAAATAGCAATATTGAAAGAGTGTAAAAATCAGAAAATATTGGCGAATATACTTACGAATAGTTTTTTTATTGCATGCTATATTTTTTTTAAGTTAATGTATAACGATGATTTTTAAACAGTAGTTTTTTTTGTGAAATATTAAAAAGTTAGGAAATCTAATAATTATTAAATTTGAGTGTTTAAGGTAAATTTATATAAATAAAAGAAAAATGTTATTTTTGATGTGAAAAAAATAAGAATAAAAATGTTGGCTTAATTTTGTTAAGGGGTACAAGGCAATGATGGTAAAGATGGTGAAAAGTTGAGGGGGTTTTGGGGTCGTAGTAAGATATTAGTTGGACAACTATACGAACATGGTTGGGCGGGCGAACGGAGACCAACATCTGTCTCCATAACGTCATGTGATGTGTTTTGAGTGTGTAGTTTTTTTTGTAGTTTGAAGTCGATTTCAGTTTTTTTTATGCCGAGCGTTCCCAGTGGGAGGGTTGGAACCGTCTGAGGCATCTCATGATGAAACCGCTAGCTGGAATCCTCACTGGACAAAACGGCTCGTAACAAATTAAGGAATTAATTCTTCAAAGTTCTGACTGCTGATAAGTCTAAAATTTGACAATTAAAGTGAAAAAACAGCGACAAAACAGCAATGCCAACATTTCAAAAAAAGTTATGGAGGAAAGTGCAAAAAGTAGGACAACCCCGGACACTTACGGAAAAAGAAGGAGGACTGCCCCGGACGCACTAAAAAAGAGGACGGTGTCCGGGGAAAAGAGGACGGATGGCAACCCTAGTTCTGCAGCTAAGTCAAAATTACTGTACTAGCTATTAAATTGACATTGAAATATCTATGGTTTTAACAATTTTAAAGACCCAAATTTTAAAACATAAAAAAAAATTTATTTGAATACTTTTGTCTTCTAAAACGTATGCAACATTTTTTAATATGATTTTACATGCAAAAACATCACGTGAAAATTATTTGGCTATGAAGTAATTAACTCTGAATTTGAAGAGAACTGAATTTGATGTTGAACTATATATTAATTTGTATGGGATTATATAGAAAGTTATATAAAATTAAAATATATTTTTAGTACGACGACACATACAGTGTTATAAAACTTAGTATCGAACCATATATAATCATATCGGTCACTACATATAATTTGATTAGTTTTATAAGACTTATGTAGTTATATATGGAGTCAGATTTGGGGATATGTAATAATATCAATTACCATACAAAAAATTCGTTGAAAAAATAATATCAGATGTAGTTGTATATAATGATATGTGTCTTAATGTGACTCCATTCATTGTCAGGTATAGCCCAATCACATTATATGTGACTATAATATATAATATATAACTATCTTTACTCGGGCTTAGTAAAAAATATATTTATTGCCATAACTTTCGCAAATGGAAACTTTTTTGCTTGGAATTTTGCAACTACAGTTTTTAGAGATGATCCCATAGTATACTAAAAGTTGGACTTTGGGGCATCTTGGAAAGCTATGCTCATACATGGGACTAATTAATTAGGTGGACTAATTAATTGATGATTTCATTACCATTGCATTGATATCAATTGTAATGAAATTATTTTCATTACCATTTTTTTAATTAATGGTAATGATTCTAAAATTTAATTTCATTGATTAATGACAATGATTTTAAATTTCATTACCATTGATAATGAATAAATTAAAAAAAATAATTGCCATTGGCAGAAAAACGTAAAAATGGAGTAGAACTCGCTGAAATGGATGATGGAATATGCTCATTCAGGCTCATGCTCATTTGAAATTAAATATTACTTTCCATTCCATTGTTATTTCTATCCAGGTAAAGTTTAACGGAATGGAATCGATCCTCCTTAAAAAATTATGTTTTATAACTTCCCCGGCCAAACCCGTTGTTCGTTTTCATTTGTCTGAATTTTTTTGTAAACAAATGGTTTTTAATCAATTGTAATTAGTTTTTTTATACATTAGTGTAATTTCATTACCATTAGTAATGATTTTTCTAATTAAAAATATTTTATTACCATTAAATGGTTATGAAATTTTTTTCATTGTCATTAGTATGAACTAATGGTAATGAAAAATTCCCATGTATGGCTATGCTACCATATAAAATGTTTGAAAAGTCGCGATTTTAACGTATAGGCCACTATAGATGAATACATTTTTTATTGAAATATTTTCCTTTTAATTGCTTCCTTACATTTATTGAGGTCGATTGTACATTCACCATAATAGCAAAACACCATAAAAACCTATATAAAACGCTACGTAGTGGTTTAAATGTCAAGATTTGCACATCGCATTTATATCATAAATATGGCCACAGGTCCTGTGCTTACATTTTAGCACAAAAAAATTCATATTTATTAAATTTGAAAAATTTTTTTTATAAAAAACTGAATGGACAACCGCCAAACTTTAAAGTCCTTTAGCGAAAAATCTGTACCATTGCACTATAGGTAAAATGACCCCTTTTTCTGGCCAAAACTTAAGGAATCACTGAATAAGGATGAAAATCTATATACGGGGGTTTTCAAGGTTGCTGATTTCGAACCTGAGGTAAAATTTTTCAAATTCAAAATGGGGGATCCAATATGGCGGCGTAAATTTTAAAATTTCTTCAGATTTACATGAAAATCGGAATACGGGGGGTTTTCAAAGTTGCTGGTTTCGAATCTGAAGTAAAATTTTTCAAATTCGAAATGGCGAATCCAATATGGCGGCGTAAATTTTAAAATTTCTTCTGATTCACTTGAAAATTGGTATACGGGGGTTTGCGTGGTTGCTGATTTCGAATCTGAGGTAAAAATTTTCAAATTCGAAATGGCGGATCCAATATGGCGGCGTAAATTTTAAAATTTCTTGCGATTTGCTTGGTTAAAAATGTTAACTGTGTAAAATGCACACTTTTTTTGTCCAAAATCTCAAAAAAAAATAAATAAAAAATATTTTTTTAACAACCCAGTGTAGAAACGGTAATGACATGTCATTATTTTTTGGAGTACCAGTAATGACACCCACTTACCTTCTGCATTATTTTAAAACATATAATAATGAGTTACGGATAATGACTTATTTTTATCATTATTTCAAATACAAAATAATTTTTTAGATTTTTTTGAAAATTTTTTGAAATCTATTTTTAGACTCAATATTTTTTAAACACTGGTAAGGATATATGTAACCACATATTTTTTGATTTTTTGTATGTTGGCGAGTAAGCTTACTTGTGTGCAGCAGGTCAATTATATTTTTATCTATTAAATATTACATGTCGATATAGCTCAGATGGTAGAGCTGTTGACTGGCAATTTGTAGACCCAGGTTCGATTCCCGCACCAGCAAATTTTATTTAAAAAAAAATACAATAAAAAATATTTTTTTTTATATAATTAATTTTTTTGAAAATCTATTTTTAGACTCATTATTTTTGTCAGTACTGGTAAGCACATAGGTAACGATATATTTTTTGATTTTTCGTGTGCTGGTGTGTAACGACAACTCATTATTTTTCGCGACATCCCCATATAAAGGTAATAAGAAATGTAATAACAAAAGTAAGTAGTTACCATTACCAAGTATGTAGTTACATAACCACATATCTGGTAATGATTTTCTACACTGAGAATGAGTGTTCTTTTTGTTCGGTTTAAGATCAAATATTACAAATTCTAAATAGAATTTACAATTTATTTTACAACCAAATATTTTTTTTTTAATCCGGGGCATATTATAGCAGAAAACTGAACAAGTGGAAACTTTTGTATAATTTTTTTTTTTTTAATAAAGCTATTTAAAATTTTGCTTTACATTTCATTATCTAAAGTAATTTCATTTAATTTTTATTTTTTAATAAAGCTAATTGAAATTTCCTCTTTGTTCGTTCAGATTTCTCAGGATACTCTATCTTTGGAAGCCCTATTGAAGCTGCAGTTGGCTTAGTTTTAATTGCCAAAATAAATTTAGCGTTTACAGTTCGCTTTTCATTTGAAATATGTTTATCTTCCTATGAGAACTCTCCCATCTAGCTGAAAGATTCTTACAAAAAATTCGCACTTTATCCTTCCCATAAGCCGATTCCTCATTCCAAACGTTGCCGCATTCAGCTTTACCAACAATAAAATTGTAAACAGTAGTATTTTTCTCCTCTTTCTTTTGCTCATCCAAGTAAACTTCCGCAAGTTCGCTATTTGGCAAGCGAAGGCTGCCTACCAAAAATGATATTTCTCAAAAAACGCAAATAATCGCAACATGAAATTGACAAATTAAACTCAAACTACTTCATTTAACACGTTTCTGATTGTTTTAACACAGCCAAATTCGGCCAACTTTTTAAAAGCTTATCCAAAGTTTATTTTTCAGAAAAAAACTTGAATTAAAAGTTATGTCAGAAGTATGAGTATTTTCGCCAAAAAAAATTTTATTTAATAAAATCTTTCTCTTAAACCATTAAGCACTTACTATCACTTTTGTTTTCCATATTTCGTTTAAATTTATGTTTTTTTTTAACTATTTAAAGAATTTTAAAAATTCGACCAAATTGCACTGTATATACTGTGTTCAACACTTTTCTCACAAACAATGATTTTAACCATTTGATAAGCAGTCGTTGTTAATTTTTTTCAAAAACAAAACTTGCCGTTATTTGCTTTGATGTGTTCTTAATTGAATACCAACAAAAAAAAAATTAATTCTTGAATGTTTGAAAAATGACTTTTTGCAACAAAAATGGGTCAAATTACCTATAGTGCATTGATCAAAAAATAAAGTACGCCATTGTAATCAGCATGTCCGAAATATATCGAATTGATGGTCAGATCTCTATTAATTTTTAAAAGTCAAGATTTTGTCTTGCAGTGTTATTAATTTTTATACTTATGTTTCATTATTTTTTATATTTTACCGATTTCAAATTTATTTTAAGAGATATAAGTCTTTGTTATAATGAAGCTGATAAAATATACAAAATAATGAAATAAAAAATTGGAATTATAATATAGTATACCGATCAGAATCACATCTGCTCAGGAATGCAATAACTCTGGTAATATGTTCTTAGTAAGAATGCAAGTCTTTAATTTTTCTTTTTAAGTATTGTGATGACGGGTATTTGTGAAGCGGGATATAGGCTTTTTAATAGAAAAAGGCTCGGTGCTCTTGATAAGATAACAACGATGCAGTAGCAAAAATAAAAAGTGAATATTTTAAATTCAACTTGATTTGTACAAACAAAATGAGATAGGGACAGTGGATTGAGAATGATTATTCATAGAGAACACAATCAGAGATGCCAAATAAGTGCTTTTCGCGCTAAATCTAATGCTTTTTGATGTGCCAAAACCGCGAAAAATATTAATCTAACGCATAAATAAAAAAAGCGCTAAATTGGTGCTTTTTCAAAATTTACATATCAGGGGTATGGCATCACCAAAAAAATAAGTTATAAAAATATCGTAATCACTAGATGCCACTTTGTTCAAAATATTGACAATTTTCTTATTTTTTTATTTAAATTTAAATTATAACAAACAACAAAGCAAAAAACAAACGGATATCTCAAATTTTATTATTTGAATATACCTATTCCGCGCTTGTTTTTTTTCCCTATTTTGAGCAGTTTTCAGCGCTTTTTGTGTTTTAAAATATAGGCTCAGCTGTTACTAAATAGTTGGTCAGGTAATACTAAATTCCTGCGCCCTCTATCGGTGAGTAGTGTAAGTTTTGATTTCCTATCTCTATAATTAATAGTCTCTGGTTTTTATAGCAATAGCTGTATTTTCGGTCATACCTATCAACGTTAAGTATTTAAAGCAAATATACGTTTAACCGATTAATATATAAAAAAAATTACAAACAGTTAATGTTTATAATAATTGCGATATAATCGAACGTATGCAAGCAAAACTTTTCAGGAAGTAACGCGAAGAAGTTATATCATATGCGAAAATCTATAAACGTTGAGTTTTCAACGTTGATAATTATCCACGTTGCAAGTTAACGTGCATACGAAAAGTTATGTGTGAGTTTTCATCTCAAACACGTTTTGGCGTACTTTGAGTTTTTTCTGAGTTAACGGATATAGTTAAGTCGAAAATACAGCTAATATCAAGAAATATGTCAACAGTTGCTTTTATTTCAATAACGATGCATTAAAATATCAAATGCTTTTGGCTCGAAATGTAATGTTTTTTGATGTGCCAAACGCGAAAAGTTTACATTTTGCACGGATCATCTAAAACACAAATTTAGAAAAATCTTAGTTATAGAACAAATTTCGGAGCCAATTTTTTATATTTAAAACTAGGAACTAATTTTTTATCAAATTTATTTATTTAAGACAAAAATCAATTTGTGTTCTGACTATAAAATGAGACCCTAAATTTTTCAAAATCGAATAATTTTGAAAAATTTTAAATTAAATTTATGAAAAATTCAATTATTTTATGAAAAATTCAATTATTTCAATGAAAAGTTTCAATGAACGAATTCTAGTGAAACTTATTGGTTTTATGCAAAAATTCATTAATATCATGCATGGTATCTCTGAGTGTATGTGAAAATGACAAATTCTTGTTAAGGGACCTAAATGCTGTTTAGTGCTTTTTTACCCGTTTTTAAATATAAATTTACGCGTTTTTCCCCTTTTTTGTAAATTTTTTGCACTTTTTACTATGAAAAAGTTGGCATCTGTGAACACAATAACCTTTAACGGTTTTGTGGTTTCGGTTATTTTTCGGTGCTTTTTTCCATCCCGTGCCCGGCGATGTTTTAGAAATGCGCGTTTAAAAAAGCGGGTATTTACAGTGCTTTCCAGATTTCTGGCAGTGCTTTTTGTACAGTTTATATTTTTGGTATTTTTTATCGTTTTTTTTAAATTTTTCTTGAATTTTCTCTCAAAGTTAAAAAAATAATACGAACTATACAAAAAATACTTTTTTTCAAAATGTTTGTAGTACAATTTTAAATAGCAGCTTCGTCATATTAAAACTTTAAAATTTTTAAATATTAGTTTGGTGCTTTTTTGCCCCTTTTTTGGTTATTTTTTAAACCTTTTTTAAACGATTTTTCAAAATACAGCTAATATCAAGAAATATGTCAACAGTTGCTTTTATTTCAATAACGATGCATTAAAATATCAAATGCTTTTGGCTCGAAATGTAATGTTTTTTGATGTGCCAAACGCGAAAAGTTTACATTTTGCACGGATCATCTAAAACACAAATTTAGAAAAATCTTAGTTATAGAACAAATTTCGGAGCCAATTTTTTATATTTAAAACTAGGAACTAATTTTTTATCAAATTTATTTATTTAAGACAAAAATCCTTTTGTGTTCTGACTATAAAATGAGACCCTAAATTTTTCAAAATCGAATAATTTTGAAAAATTTTAAATTAAATTTATGAAAAATTCAATTATTTTATGAAAAATTCAATTATTTCAATGAAAAGTTTCAATGAACGAATTCTAGTGAAACTTATTGGTTTTATGCAAAAATTCATTAATATCATGCATGGTATCTCTGAGTGTATGTGAAAATGACAAATTCTTGTTAAGGGCCCTAAATGCTGTTTAGTGCTTTTTTACCCGTTTTTAAATATAAATTTACGCGTTTTTCCCCTTTTTTGTAAATTTTTTGCACTTTTTACTATGAAAAAGTTGGCATCTGTGAACACAATAACCTTTAACGGTTTTGTGGTTTCGGTTATTTTTCGGTGCTTTTTTCCATCCCGTGCCCGGCGATGTTTTAGAAATGCGCGTTTAAAAAAGCGGGTATTTACAGTGCTTTCCAGATTTCTGGCAGTGCTTTTTGTACAGTTTATATTTTTGGTATTTTTTATCGTTTTTTTTAAATTTTTCTTGAATTTTCTCTCAAAGTTAAAAAAATAATACGAACCATACAAAAAATACTTTTTTTCAAAATGTTTGTAGTACAATTTTAAATAGCAGCTTCGTCATATTAAAACTTTAAAATTTTTAAATATTAGTTTAGTGCTTTTTTGCCCCTTTTTTGGTTATTTTTTGAACCTTTTTTAAACGATTTTTCAAAGCTAAAATGTGTTCTTAGATTCTTGACTGAAAAATTAATATCGTGCTTTTTTACCCCATTTTTGGTAAATTTTTATCCTTTTTACCCGTTTTCATAATGCTCACAGTGCTTTCCTGCATTCAAGAGTTGGCAACACTGACCTTTACCATTTAGAGAAGAGAATAAGGGTCTGTGCAAGTCGCGCACCTACTTTTATACTCTTTCTTTCTTTCACTAAATGCCACTAAGCGCAGTGTTGCCAACACATTTTGTCATCGTCATTTTTAGTGAAAAAAATTGTCAAAATCGTCATTTTATAAATGAGAAATCGTCAAAAAATCTGCAAGGCAAAAACTCCTTATATTTCAATGAAAGACGGGAAGAGTTTACTTAAAAAGCCATTTACATTACTTTATTTATAAGAATTTCACATTTTTATGTAAAAATGTGTTCCAAAATTAGTCCTCTGTTACTGGCTTCCCTCAGTACACTTATAAAAAAAGTTAGTACAAAAGTCTGGTAAACGCGTTCTGGCGCAAATAAACTGTTTTTTATGTTTTTCTTCTAAAATTTAGGATTGAACTAATATTTTTGTAAATCCCATTTAGCATAACAATTACTTTGGGTGAATTCCAAAACGTCATTTGCAATACAACTGAACAAAGTCATGCATTCCTTAACGCAACCGTGTAAACGTTGACAATGTCATACATCCCAAAATGTATAATAAAAGATATCGATGAGCATACAAAACGCAAACTGTGCATCACTAATTTTGTTGATGCTTTGTTGACATTTATAAAAAATAAAGTGCAAATATAACAACAATGGTGGATAAAAAGTAAGGAAATATTTTTGTTATTAAATTATTTTGAGGTGTTTCTTCCCATCAAATATTCCAAAATAATATTTTTTTACCATTTTTAAAGGAACTGATTGCAAAAAAGTGTTTCTAAACGGAAAAAATATGCAGTGTTTTTATTACAAAGTAAACAACACACTTGTTTGCTTTGTATCGAAACAGTAGTAAAACCGCATCAATGCAATGTGTTTTGACGTTTAGGAACGTATTTGAACTAATTTTGCATTCTTATTTTAGTAATTTATGTATCTTAATTTTACAAATTTTTCAGCTAATTTAAATTTATTTCCCAAAGTTGATATTTTTGTTCTCTGCTATCAATATCACATAGAGATGGCGCTATATTTTCATAATTTTTTATTGTATAATCACAAAATGGCATATATTTCGGAAACTAAGCGAGATAGAGCAAAATGGACAAAAATTGGATAATATGAACTTATCAAACTTCATAAATATTCACTTAACAATTCACTGCGTTTGTTAATTACAGTGCATGACACAGAAAAAAATAATGGAGATCTGACCATCAGACCGAAATGTCTTTAAAATTTAGTGGTTCTCCATTTAGTTTTTAATATAAAAAAAATTTTCAAATGCAATTAATATAAATTGTTTGTGGTGAAAAGTAAGCACAGGATCTGCAGTCATATTTAGGTATAATATCTGATGCACAAAACTTGATATTGAAACCACTGTTCGCGTTTTAATGGATTTATAGACTTTTTTATATTTTTTACCAAGTGATATTAAACCGATTTTGATAAATGTTTATGCCTCATTCATGTATAGCGACATACTTACATGTTGAAATCGCGATTTTTCGAAAATTGTATATGGCAGCATAGCTTTCCAAGTTGTCCCCAAAGTCCAACTTACTATTATATGGGGTTACCTACAAAAACTGTACTTGCAAAATTTCAAATAAAAAAATTTCCATTTGCCAAAATTGTCGTAATAACCAAAAAGCGTTCCCTTACTCGAAAATTGGGTAAATAAGAGCCCTCAAAAGAGTGTATGTATTTGTATTTCTCTTTTTACTATTAACTTCGGAAAATTGTAAAAGGGACAGATGATAAACCATACTCATTCCATGCAGGGCTGCCAGATGATTTTGATGAAAAATCGGCACTTTTTTTCCAAAAAATCGTCATTTTCGGCACTTTGATTTTAAAAAATTGGCAAAGTATCGGCACTTTCAAAAATACTCATTTATGTAATATTTAGGTTACTTTACATAAAAAATATGCGAAAAACACATTTCGTGTAAAATAATATGTTTTAAGTTTAACAATTAAATAAAAATAAAGGCTTAAGAGATATATGAAATGATAATTTAAAAAATGTTAGTTGTAATTTTATGAATATTTTTATGATACATATTCATATAATATTAGACCAATACTATGTGCATAAATTAATTTTTCAGCTTTTAAAAATAGTTCTTCTCCGAACTTAAGGTACCCGTACACCTTGAAATATTATGCAAATATCGGCCCTTTTTTTAATCACTGGATTTAGTTTACTTCGTTTAAATATTCACATTTTGTTTTTTAATTTTCAAAATTTAATATATTTATCAAAATCTAATACTTATTATCTAATATAATGTGCAGAGAAGACAAAATTGTTGTTTTTGCTTTCTATGCTTTTTATTGCTTGTTTTACTCATATTTGCTTGTTTTTGCTTTTTTTTGATTTTTCGTTTTTTAGCTTTAAAATAGCTTTTTCTTAAGATTTTTGATCTTTGAATTGTTTTTTTTTAAACTTTTTGCCCAAAAATTCTTTTTTTGCTCACAAAAAAATATTTTTTCTCTTAACTTTGAATTATTTTTTTTGAAAACTGTTGTTTTTTCAAGTTTTTTGTCTTTTGCTTTCTTTTATAACATTTTTTTGCTTTAAACATATCGAAATTTGCTTTTTTCTGTCTTCTCTGATAATGTGAAAGAAAATAATTAAATTTTATAAAAATGTGAACACCGGGATTGAATTAAACTAAATCCAAAATAGATTTATAAATAAAATAAATCCGTTTTGGATTTAGCTTAATTTAATTCCAGAAATTGCGTTTTCGAAAAATTTACATTTTTTCCTTCACATTATATTAGCGAATAAGTGTAGAATTTGGATAAAAATATTAAATTTTGAAAATTAAAAAACAAAATGTGGATTTTCTAACAAAATAAAATAAATCTAAAAATAAATCCAGTGATTAAAAAAAAGGCCTATTATTACTAGGGCTCGTATATTCATGCATTTATAATCGCGTTTTATATACATAGGACGTATGTATGATTGAAATCGAAAAATATGCACTTAAAATTTTAAAAATATGCATTCAAAATTATAAAAATATGCATTTATTATTGATTTTTCCAAAGTTTTTGATATTATCAATCCAGTTTTATTATTATATATTTGTCTTTAAAAGAAGTTTAAACATGGAAAATTGCCATTAATCATCGTCAGAAATTGATTTATGTTTGATATTTTTGTATTCGGGATAGGGTTTGGGGTTCCCGGGAAATCCCGTAAAAAGTTTGCCGGGAATTCCCGGCAAACAAACAAATAATATATTTTTACCAGGAAAACGGGAAATTTTAAAAATATTAAGTTTTTTAAATGATTTTTGTTTGGAATAGGATTTTTAAAATTTTTCAAATGTATATTTTAGTTAAAGTCGACTTTAGTTAAAATATTGGGTGGCACCTTGACTTGGTTTATTTTTGGAGGATTGTGATTGCTTAATTTATTTTCAACCAATCAAAATGTTTGAAATATAAATATTTTTGTAAGGTTTTCGTTCACAAAATGAACAAAACCGTATGATTATAAATAAAATCGACTTTAAATTTAAAATACTCCTTTATATTAAGGGCCAATAATTTTATAAGTAACGTTTTCATTAATAAATGTGATATTTTCAAGTAAGTTTACTTTATTTTAATACACCTGCTTTCAAACTAATATATTCTTTTATATTAAAGAATAAAATGTCAGGAGTATGGAAATACTTCACAAAAAAGGACAATGCAGCGCAGTGCAATATTTGCCCTAAAAGACTAATGGTTAACGGAGGTATCTAAATTTGGTTATCCGACATCTAAATTTGGTTCACAAAAAAAAACTGGTGGTCATGCAACTTTTCTTGAAGAAAACAACAACAAGAATAACGTTCCAGCTAAAATTAGCAAAGTACCCGAAAAAAAGTGTAAGCTGAATAGGCATTGAACGTTTTATGGTAGGGCAAACATTTTCTGAAGTGGTATCCAAATTAGCCGCAGTCGACGGAATGTCAATCCGCATCATAACTAGATCTTCGTTTATTCGAGAAAGTTTTTATAATAAAAACCTGGCATTGCCAAAAAAATGTACAATCATCTAAAAGATATCATGATATCATGATATCTAAAAGATATCATGATAAAAGCAATATTTCTAACAATAGGAGATTTACTATAATCTTGGATGAATGGACGAGAATATCACATAAGAGATATTTGAACATATGTATCGTATAAACGGAAATAATTCATTTTATAATCTGGGGTTGGTTTATATATCAGGAAGATGTAATGCTGATGAAATAAGAAGAATTGTAGAAATATGACTAGAAGAGTTTTATTTGTCTTTGGAAAATAACATTGTGACCACCATATCTAATGGGCCAAATGTGATGAAACGGTTTGTTTCCGACAGTCCAGTAGTGGGTGCTTTCTGCTGGAATCATGTAATTCATTTGGCAGTGCTTAGAGTAATTTATGTGAAATCAAATGTTCAACATTCTGATATTTTTCTTTGAATTCTCACTACACAGACTGAATTTGTACTGAAATAATGTTTTTTTTAACAAAAATTACTTATATAGGTGGTTTTTATTAACAATTTTGTTCAAAAATATTTACCGGGATTCCCGGGAATCAAATTTTTTTATTCCCGTTTCCCGGGAAATAAAAAAGTCCGGGAAATCCCAAACCCTAATTCGGGATCAAAAAAATTTTGAAAAATATTTAGAAATCAGAATAGAATATTCTTCTACCTAAAGTGGAAATCCTAACATGATATTTAGAAATTTTAAAAGAATTTTTTTTGGACAGTGTATAGGCAAATACACAGTTTTAAAGTAAATACAAAAAAGTACACACAGAAAACAGTCTCAGTTGTGGCCACCGAATTTGTTGCCAATCGAATTCGTGCGGTTACGACAACTATCTTTATATTAAATTATATTTTTCGTCGTGAAAGACAATATTCGGTTGTCTAATTCAATACTATGTTCCACATAAATATTATTATGTTCTACAAAATTTTATTGAAATTAAAAAACTTTTTTTGAATTTTCTGGTATTGAACCCGGCCTTTCAGGTTAATAGTTCACACTTTTACCCACTGCACCACAACTACTTTTAAATTTCTTAGCCATATTTACTGTTTATACATATGAATATTTTATTTTAATTAAAAAAATTTTTTTTGTCTTTTCCGGGATTCGAACCTGGAAATCCGGCGTACTAGGACAACTCCTACCCACTACACCACAAACACTTAATAATTTTAATGACTAATTTTGAACTTATGTGTTTTATTAATACAGTATAAAATTCGTTTATCAATACCAATTAATAGTTGTGTGTGTTATCAATACAATCCACAATTCGGTTGGTTCTACAGAAACTTGAATTTAAGGTCATATTTGATTAGGATACCCGTATTTGTAGTTACCACTTTCGAATATTGAAATTTTTTTAAAAAAGGTTATAGATAACAACAATTTTCTTGTATATTCACTAAATAAATGGCTGCTTCTACCGCATAGAATTACTAAACTGGTACTAATTTTAAAATTGATTGGAGATACCAATAATTTGTTAAAAGGATTGTTTTTTAGTTCATTCTCCCTGTTTTTAATACCTAGTAAAATATTTTTGATGTATTATTCAATTATAGGTAATTCCAAATAAAATAAAGTCCTGACAAATTCATTTTAATGGTTTTGATCGAAAGCCAACCAATCTTTTTCCTGGGTGTATGCTAAAAAATATTCGTTTTTAGCAAATAATGCAAAAAAATATGTATTTATACCATAATATGCAACAAACTATTTCAAAAAATTCATTTTCAGCAAAATATGAAAAAACAAGCATTAACAAACCGATGCCATTTTGTTGAAAATTTGCTGATCGCAAAGATATTTTGTTAACATTCTTTTTCAGCTAACGACAACAATAATGAATTTAAATGAACTTTCGAAATGTCAAATATAAAATTATTTTCTTATTTATTAATGCATTGTAAAACTCCAAAAATTAAAATTTCGTGTTTTTGAGTTTTAACAAATAATCGGCATTTTTCGACCAAAAATCGGCAAATCGGCATTTTGCATATTTCTTAATAAAAAATCGGCAAAATGCCGAAAAATCGGCAATTCTGGCAGCCCTGATTCCATGCTACTATTACGTACTCAAATGGTACTCTTTTTTTGTTCACAAGCTGTCCCCAACTCGATTTACAACCAAAGAGTAAATATTCCCTTATTTAAGGGAATTTTTGTATGAAATTGCAGAAATTTGGTTTGAAAGTACAGAAATTGGTTTAATGTGCAGAAATGTCAGAAATATGTGCTGCCATATAAAAAAAAGTTTACCCATTTTTTGTGTTAAAAATGACAGGTTAAGATAGAAATGAAAATACTTCAAAAATAAATAAAAAAAAAAACTTGGTCCGATCGGGTCAAAATTTTTACCACAGGTAAAACTTTTAATTGGGCTTGCAAAACAACTTTGTTTTTTTTTGTCGGTTGGGCCTATCTCGGGAGTTATTTCGATTCAGAGTTTGAAGTTGGACTTGCTTATAATTGCGAGATTTTTGGTCGGATTCGAAAGGTATTTAAAATATCTTTCATGTGACATTAACGATTTTTATGTTAATTAACCTATTACGGCTCAATTTAAAAATCTTAACTTTTAGAAGTTTTTTTTAGAATAAAAGGTTTTATTTCAGAAGATTGTGTATTCAAAAATATAATTTGTAATTACGCCCTGTGCGAGGTGGTTAAATAAATTCTAAACTAAATACAATTTGACAAAAGGGTTTAAAATTTCTTAAAAAACAAATTTTTTAATTTTTTTCAAAATTTCATAGAAATTTGGAAACCTGAATTTAGTTTGGATTTTATTTAGCCAGTTCGCACCCATCCTTATTAATATATTAGCTGTGTTTGCGCGGCAAACTATCAACATTAGCTTATGTTGTGTGCGTTTTGTCGTGATCGGATAAGTATCTTCAGATTTATTTCAATTTTCAACTTTAAAGCCCCGCCCACTCGAAAGTAGGCGTTTCCGACAAAAAATATTTATATTTTTAAACTCACAATAAAAATATCTACCTACGTAAGAACCCAATAAGCACATAGGTTTTAAAAATTCAAGTGCTTTAAATTTTGCTTGAAGTAAAGTATATTTCAAATTCTAGAATTTGTATATTTAAAAAAAATAGTTCAAACTTGAATTTTTGTTTCCCTTTTGCTGGAGTATGCTATTGAAATAAAATGTAATTAAAGTTTTATTCAAGCCTTGAAACTGGAAAACAGGGCTGGAATTTGACTTGTTTTCAACTTGAATTCCAGTGAAATTGTTTATAGGGAATTTGTCAAATTTATATGGAAATATCTGTGGTTAATGTTTTACCTTGATTATGTTGGAAATAAAGATATTCGTCCTATGTCTTACTGGCCTTATAACACTTATAATAAAAAATCGGCATAATTAAACCCAAAACAGGCAAATTTTACCAAAAACTGGCAAATTTACACTTTTTACTTTTTTTGTAAATATGGCATTCTTCCACCATAACAAAATACACAAAATGGTGCAACTCAACTTAGAAATGTTGCAACTCAACTTAATTTTATGAGTTGGCCCGAGTTGGATTTTTTTTCGAGAGAGTTAAGAGTAGCATAATTTCTCTCTATAATATATACTCTTTGGATAAACAAATCACACCATTGCGAAAAAAATGTTAAATTTTAGTTAATCAAATAAATACACAAAATAAAACTTCTATATATGAAAATTAACAGGACAAAGTCAAAAAAACTTTTAAATGCAAAAAATATGTGTATCTGTGAGATTTTTCAGACTAAAACTATACGCATTTTAATTTTTTTCTTTGAATTACAGTTTTGGGCTAGAAAAGTAATTTTGTGCGTTCCCATACTTTTGAGAAATTTTGTCATTTAGAGAGAGGGTTTTGTGCTTACTCTCACTTTACTGAACTTTATACAAAAAGTAAAAGAGCACACTTAACTTAAAATAGCGAGTTTTTTAACGGTTATAATTTTTTTTCTGTGTACATAGTTTTATAAGTTTCCCCAGTATACAGAAAAAGAACGGGACAAAATTAACAAAAAAATTTTAAAAAGCCTACCCTCCCCTTCCCTGAAAGAAGTTTCTAGCTACGTGCCTGTTTCTTTAGATTAACAGTTTAGGAATAAAAGAATTTTTAAGAATAATTTGGAAAGCTCAATATAAATTCAAACTCAGCGTACATGCATACAACTCAGCAATTTTTTAATACACTGAACGGCGACATTTGAACTAACCAATATGTTCAAAAGAAAAAATATGAAATAAATAAAGAATCGGATTTCTGGCCCGTTTTTATACCCTACACCACTACGTGGACAGGGCATAATAAGTTTGTAACACCAAAAAATATTGGACCTAGACCCACCTTTTAGTATCAGAATCACTTTTTGTTTCGATTTATCGATGTCCGTCTGTCTGTCCATGCATTCTTGTGCGCCCTCTACAGGTCGCAAATATTAAGATATTACGATTAAATTTGAAACACCGACCTATGGCGGCCCAAGGACGAAGCCTACCTAGTGCCCGTATAAGGGTCCCGCCAAAATTGGCTTGTTTACACGCTGCAGGTCGCAAATACGAAGATATTTCAATGAAAATTTGGTTCGCTGACTCACATGGTCCCACGGACAAAGTCTATTGATTCTTGATAGGATCGGTCCATATTTGGACCTACCGTCCGTATGGGCTATATTTCCGATTTTCTCTTCTTTTGTCATTTTATAGAAAATTTTGACACAAGTCCATTTTAACCCATTCGAATTTCGGATCCAAACATTAATTGGCTTTTAACAAGACTATTGTAGGGTATTATATAGTCGGCATGCCCGATTCTAACTTTTTTACTCGTTATACATACAGCTGTTGGTAACTAATTAGAAACGCATTTTTTACACTAGAGCTTGATGATCATTATTGATATTTTCGTAAATTTACCGTTACGTTTTTTGTTTAAAACAATTTATTTTATTTATTACTCTTTTAATTATCATTTACACTCATTTTTGTTGCTGTTTATTTTAAAAGCTGTTATAATTTCTGAAAATAGTTTACATATTGTTTAGTAAAATTCTAAGAAAGTGCGACAACTAATTAGAAACGCGTAATTGTTTATTAAAGTCTTCTTGGCTAAGAGCTATTTTGATAAAAAAAATTTATTTTACGGTTATTTTGTTTCCAAATTCATGTTTTATAGCAAATAAGAAATTATAATTTTTAAGATTTATCATGGGAAAAGGCAAAAGCTGCACTCCTGAAGAACGGAGCCCAATTTTTGAACTTTAGAAGTCTGGAAAGCCTTATAGAGAAATAGCAGAGCAGCTAAAGTGTTCCAAAAAAATGGTTTTTAATATTTTACAGCATATCAACAAATATGAGACCATAGCCAATGTTCCCCCAAAGAAGACCCAGAAACACATCAGCACATACCGACCGAATGATAACGCGAATCTCCAAATCCGGCCCAAAAAAGTCATCCACTGACATCCAACGTGATATTCAATAAAATTTAAATGTCACGATATCCAAGCGGACTATTGCACGTCGTTTGGTGGAAGCCGAGCTACATGGAAGAGCAGCACGAAAGAAGCCACTTCTGAGTAGGATTCAAAGAAAACGTCGTGTGGATTTCGCGAAGTTCCATTGAAATTGAACAGCACTTCAATGGAAATATGTGATTTGGAGCTATGAAACAAAGATTAGTCGCCTTAGTCCAGATGGTCGGAGATACGTTAGATGACCCATTAACCAAGAATTTAATCCTCGCTTCGTTTCACGGGTAGTGAAGCATGGTGGAGGGTTAATTATGGTATGGGATGTTTCTCCTGGAATGGTGTTGGCCCAATTTATAAAATTTATGGAATCTTAAATAGGGAGAAATACGTTGATATACCAAATACTGCCATGCTCCCGTGGTTTGAGGAGAATTTGCCTATTATAAGACAATTTCAGCATGATAATGATCCGAAGCACACAGCGAGGCCGACAAAAAAAATTATTTGACGATAATTTCATCATTTGGAATGGCAATCATCCAGTCCGGACTTGAACCCCATAGAACATCTATGGGGGGACGTAAAAACAGCCGTTAGTCTGAAAAATATAACAAATATGGCGACTCTTTTTGAGGATGTTAAGAAAGCATGGGAGGCGATACCAGTAGAGCGATGTCGACGTCTAATAACGTTAATGCGCAACCGATGTGAGGCTGTAATAAAGCAAAAGGTATTTGCAACAAAATATTGATAAAAAGTAAGAAAAATAAATTAATATTAGTTTTTTTTTCTAATAACATAAAATCGTTTCTAATTAGGTGTCGCTGTTATATTTTAATCAATATAATAACACCTCAATTCATAAATGCTTTGTAAAGTTATAACAGGTTTACAAAACGTTATTTTCATACAAAATTTGTTTAATAAACGTCCTATAATTTTACAAAACGTTTATGAATTTAGGGGTAAATTTATAAAATATTTTTAAGACTGAATAATTTTTTAAGTTCATTTTGTATATTTGTAAACAATTGAATATATTTAATTAAAATATTATGAAATAAATGAATATTAATTTTGTTTTATATAAAAACTTAAGCATTATTTTAAAAATAAAAGGCGTTTCTAATCAGTTGTCAACAGCTGTATATATAACGGCTAACAAAAAATTATCTCGGTAGCGGGGTTTCAGTTCATATAATTTATACTACTTTAAAAATTTATTAGCTTTTGAAAAACATTTGATTCTTTTATATCTTGTATAATGCAGTTCTTAATATATTCTTCTCTCCCACTATGCTGAGTTTCTGCAATAGTTACATGATACCCTTTCATAAGGTACATAATACTAATAAATCAGTTTCAAACCACAAACATTAACCGTTAAAAAAATTCACTAACAAAAGAAAAAACACCAAGAAAATATAACATAAATTGTTACATGACGACTTTGCTTGTTTTTGTTTTTACTATCAAAATTAGCTTAAAGACGTATTTTTTTAAAGAAAAAACCTTTGCAAATACTTTAAAATATTTTTATAGTACACTCACAACATTTTTCCCCAAATATTTAAATTGCTTATAAAGCGGACTATGTGCTTTTCATTCAAAACAATTGTATTTCGTCATTTATTTTTATTTGATAATTAATAATCTAACAACATCTGCAAAAACAATAGATTTTTCAATTATATAAATCCTTAGTAGATTATAAGAAATGTTAGTTTTTAAAAGAAAATTTTGACCGAATATTTTACCTGTACACTAATAGAAAAAGTATGTAAAAAAACGTAGTTAAAGTTAGTTAAAAATGATCTTGAAGAGGAAAACGCTAAAATTAGCATAAGAGTTTTGCAGTACATACTAGGGTGCACCTACCTTATATGGACAAAAAAAAAATGGCGACCTGTGACCCCTCCCCTCCCCCTAGAAATGTGGGCATAAAAATACACCATGCAAAAAATTAAGGTGATCGGATAACGGGAACACGTGAAATACGATTTACAAGGTGAAAAAATCTTGGATATCTTTCGAAATACTGGCTCTTTAGTAATCGTATTTTTGGAAAATGTAAATAGATTCATAATCTAGACTGAATTACCTTTCCGGTAATGTATAAAAATGAAAAATCGGTTGGAAAATATTTTAGTAATTGCAATTTCCTCAGACCATAGAGAGTTAAATGAGATAAATTATGAAAATCGTAAAAAATAAAATATTTCTTTCAAAAATTTACAATGTTATACACTGATAGAATTTTCGTTCATAGCATTAATGAATCGATTTCATTAAAATGGATTCATTGATTGTTGTTATGAATTTTTTCATTAGATTTTTTTTTTATTTTTTCATTATTTCATAAAAAAAATTCATTAAATTAATGAAAATTTCATAAAGAAAAAATTTAACTTAAAAAAATGGTTTCAGGTACAATTTTACCTCTTTTTGGTTTTCCCTATATATTGTGTTATTTTTGGGCTAAACAGAGATCCTCATCTCGGGAGTTATATCAGCTTTAAGGGAACAAGTTGATTTTAGGGGCACAGCCACGATTTTTTCCCCCAGATAGTACTTTTTGGGCTGAATAGGAATAAATTTTTTTTTTGTCGGAGACCCCTATTTCGGGTCAAAGTTAAAACATGGACTTGCCCGTATCTCCGCTATTTATTATCGGTTCAATATGACAATATGAGCATCATTGGAAAGGTAATTGAAATGGGTTTAATATAACATATTTACTAACCCATTACGAGCCGATTCCAGTTTTTTTTATTTTAAAGCGAGTTTTTTGTGAAAAGCCTTTGAATATCAAAAAAGGGCTTATATAATGGTATGATTTGTTTACATATAATTGCATTTTAGATCAACTTTTGTTTTTAACCCTTAAGCCCGGTAGCTGTCAAACTCAATATAAAAAAAAATATTTTTCACTTACGTGGAATTGTTGCGAAATCTATAAAGCGCTTCATTAAAAATATGAACAAATCATTATACTAATAATAACCTCATGTCTTATTGAAATAATTTCATTAATATTTTTCATTTTAGCATAGACTTAATGAAATTATTTCATAAAAGTAATGAATTTAATTCATTAAACACATGAAATTTTCCTAATGTTTATCTTAAAATGAATGAAAAAAAATTCATATATTCTATGAAACTTTCATTAGATCAATGAATCCATTCATTAAAATTGATTTAATGAAACATGTTTCATTAATCCAATGAAACCGTTCTTTGGGGACTTTTCAATGAAAAAATTCATTGTATTAATGAACAAATTCATTAATACTATGTACAAAATTCTATCAGTGTACACTAGTTACATTTCTAAGATCCACAAATATTCAGATATAAATTTTTGTCTCTCTTGGCTTATGATAACCTAATGCCAGGTATGGCCAAAATGGGATTTGTTTTTTTATAAATTGGCAAACTCTAGTTTTGAGTTTTCTAAAATTTTGTTCAACAAAATATAAAAAAGTGGTCAACGTATAGGGGTTTATTGAATACACCTGTGGGGATACCTTTCTTATTACCACTTTGAAAATAAATTTGTAAATTATCAACTTTTCATTTTAGTTAGTTTCATAATTTTGATTTTTGTAATTGAGTTTTAAAGAAATAATAAATTTAATTTAATTGTGATTTTGAATAGAATAAGAGGCATCAACACACCTTAGAGAATAATTATTTTTTTTAACTTAACAGTGACGCCATTTTGAATTTGAAAATTTTAGATAAAAGTGTGTTTTTGGCCAATAATTTAGACAATAGCATTAACTTAAAAAACATTAAAAATGCATATAAAACGCGAACAGTGGTTTTAATATCAAGTTATATGCATTAAATTTTAAGCCGAAATATGAATACAGGTCCTGTGCCTACATTTGACCACAAAAAAATTTATATTGATTGCATTTGAAACTTTTGTATATAAAAAACTAAATGGAAAACCGCCAAATTTTAAAGACATTTAGCAAAAAATATGTACCTTAGATCGAAAAATAAAGTACGCCATTGTAATCAGCATGTCCGAAATATATAGAATTGATGGTCAGAGCTCTACTAATTTTTAAGTCAAGATTTTGTCATGCAGTGTTATTTTTCAAATTAAAGAAAGATGATACAATTTTTACAAGTAAATTACAAAGAATAAAAGATTTAAAGCTTTAAAGATTTAAAGATTTCGATAAAGCCAGCAGGACAGTATACGTATTTTCGGCTTTCACTACAAAGCCATCGTCAGTGTCGTTTGCGTTGATGGATTAATAGTCCACTTATGCTAGGTAGAAAACAAATACTAACATGTTAACAATAATCGATTTTTTTTTTATTTTTTCATAATTACTAAAAAAAATTCATTAAATTAATGAAAATTTCATAACGGTTATGGGTAAGGGTAACGCTATTTCGGTATTTTAAGGGTAACGCTATTTCATTTATTTCGGTATCGGTATTTTAAGGATAACGGTTTTTTGATTATTTCGGTAACGGTATTTTATGGTTAGCGATATTTCAGTTGTTTCGGTAACGGTATTTTAACGTTAACGGTAGTCAGTTTTTTTAATTCATTCCGCAATTTTTTTACAGAAAACAAACGAGATGAAAAACAGAACCAATTTACCAACTGAAATTATGAAAAATATTCAATAACCATGTGCAATTACCAAAAGCAGAAAATTAAAAATAACGGTAACGATATTTTAGGGGTAACGGTATTTCAGTTATTTCGTTAACGGTATTTTAAGTATAACGGTATTTCGGTTATTTAGGTAACGGTATTTTTGAATCGATAACGGTATTTTAGTGGTATTGCCTGCCAACCCTGCATAGTTTGGATAAGTATTTAATTTTTCGACAATATTTCATTGAAGTTGCAAATTTTAATAAATTTCTATGCCTAAAATTCATAATATTAATGAAAATTTGTAAAGGGTGTTTTTTTAAGCTAGATAGAACTTTAAATTGTAAAAAGTAACACAAAAAATTAAATTTTGATGAAACATTTTTTTTTATTTGTTTCAGTATACTCTGACAAATCATCATGAATAGACTCACGCTTGAACAACGCTACGAAATTATCCAAATTTACTTTGAAAATCAGTCGTCGATTCGCGCAACTTATAGACGCAAAATTGTGTTCAGCGATGAGGCGCATTTTTGGCTTAACGGGTTTGTTAATAAGCAAAATTGCCGCATATGGAGTGAGACCAATCCACAAGAGACCCTACAGACTCCATTACATCCAGAAAAATGCACCGTTTGGTGCGGTTTTCACGCTGGTGGCATCATCGGACCTTATTTCTTCAAAAATGAGGCCGGAGCTCGCGTTACGGTCAATGGAGATCGTTACCGCACCATGATCAATGATTTTTTGTTTGAAAATATGGATGACATTGATCCGGAGGAGATGTGGTTTCAACAGGATGGCGCTACGTGCCATACGGCGAACGCAACCATCGACTTATTGAAATCAAAATTTGGCGATAAGTTGATTTCGAGAAATGGACCTGTCAATTGGCCTCCAAGGTCGTGCGATTTGACACCTCTCGATTATTTCCTGTGGGGCTACGTGAAGTCACTGGTTTATGCTGATAAACCAGCAACAATTGATGCCTTGGAGGACAGCATTGTTCGTGTTATTCGTGACATACGGCCAGCAGTGCTCGAAAAAGTGGCCCAAAATTGGACGTCCAGAATGCGCTTCGTCAAGAACAGCCGCGGTGCCCATATGCCCGAAATCATTTTCAAATGTTAATGTCACGTATTGACCTTTCCAATAAAAAAAAAATTTTGATTACAATTTCATTTTTTGTGTTATTTTTTACAATTTCAAGTTCTATCGGGCTTAAAAAAACACCCTTTATTACACATTGTTAATAAAAACAAACATATGCAATAATTAAAAACAAATGCAAATTTTCAAAAACGTGGTAATGTATTTTACAAATTTTCATTATTTTAATGAATTATTCTTATAATATCTATAAAACACCTCATTAAAAATATGAACAAATCAATATACTAATAATAACTTCATGTTGTATTGAAATAATTTCATTAAGGTCCGTTTACTGAAAATCCAGTTAGCTAATAACTGGGACTTTAGCTGCCAAATTTGTTGTTGTCTCCCATATAAAATTTAAATTTAACTGCCTGCTTAATTGTAACTGGACATTCAGTAATCGGGCCAGTATTGCCAATTTAGCATATTTAATGCTAGATTTAGCATTATTTCAATTTATTTAGCTTGAAAAAATGTATCTAGCATGTGGCATTTTTTTTTTAACAAAATTTAGCATATTTTTAGCATTTTTTACAGTTTTATTCTCTGTTTTTTTTTTTTTTAGAATATTCTACACTAATTTGAATTTTTGCTATAAAAATATTATTGATGTTGTTTCCGATATAAAAACACAACAAACAGTATTAAATCAACATTTTTCCACGGTTCTCGTTTAACAACTGAACGGGGATTGTTATAGTTTTGAAATAACATGTTAAAAGTGGTACTTTTAATTAATTATTTTTATTTTTTTAAACTATTTTAATTAAATTTTACGTTTTCTTTGTGTTATTTATTATATTCTCTACATTATATAGTTGAACTAACACCAAATTTTATTATTTATATTGAAATATTAGCATTAAAAAATCACTATTATCAGTTTCAAAATCACAGTTTATTCTAACCCTCATGAATAATTTTTATTCTAAACCTCGTTTTTGAATAATTATCTCCTATTTTAAAATTTTAGCCCCTGTTTATGTATTTCGAAAATAGTCTAAACGAAACAAAGTAACGAAAATTTGTTTTTGTTTCCCTTATATTTTTGACGAAAGTAATTGTCAATTGCTATCGTTTTGAGTATTTTCGTAATATATAAACAGGCCCTAAGTTTAAATGTAATATGAAAAAGAAATATTTTTTTTTACTTTTAGAGTAAGTACTAGGAACTATTTTTATACGTACACATTAATTACACTGTGCAGTCGCAAATTTTAACAAGCTGGGAACCCTACTGGTAAAGCTAATTCGAGTACGCTGAATTCAATGGTGATAGCACTTTTTCAAAGTTAGCGCTCGTATTCGCGATATTCGCAATTAAAAATTTTGACGGGTACCAAAAGAATTTTATTTTTATAGTTCTGGGATCATTTTTATTATAAATTTATCAAATTTGATTAAATATGTAAAATATAAGGAAGCTTTAATTTTTTTTCACCAAATTTTTTTATAGATTTTTTTCTGCAAAAATTTCGCAAAAACATTTTTTTCTGCAAATAAAAAGTATATCGAGGGCCTATATTCAAAACCCTCTATCTTTGATTTTCATGAAAATGACTTTTTGATGGTAAAATGTTCACTAAAACAGCCCTCATCTATGGTGTGAATTTCATAACAAATATATTTTTTTTTTGCTGTTTTATTTATCGTACATTTTTGTTATTTCTCTATCTTACCAAATTAATTTTTGTGAATGCAAAACCCTCTATCTTTGCAAATAATTGATTTTCAAATATTTTTTTTGGAATAATTTCTTCTTGCAATACATGTTTTCTTACTATTTTTTGCGTGCTGAACATGAATTTGACATTTTTTAATCGTTTATGAAAATAGCGAAAGCCGATTCTGAATTGAATTACAATGAAAATATTTTACCTTTTTCTTTTGGGAAAATATAATGTCCATGACATAAAAATAAATCGTTAAGGTTGGAATTTGCTTAAAAAAAGTGTCTACTTTTAAAGTGTCATCTACGATATTATTGTCAAAAGAAAAAATTATATGATATTAAAAATCATATTTAAAATATTATTGTCGTGTGATAAACTTACATAATGGTAAGTTTAAAATTTAGTTTAATAATTAGTTTTTAATTATAAACTTTTGAAACAGTTCAAAATATCTGATCCTGATTATATTAAGTGTGAACAGAAAAATAAAGTGGATTTTAATTCATTACAACGTATAGCAGTCGATTATGTATCATCAAATGAAGATATAGAGGACGGGCGGATAACAGGTATGTTGACACATAACTAATAACACTGTTCAAGTTGTAAAATGGTACTAACGTGAAAACCATATGGTTGTGTTTGGATGAGCCCCCTGACTACTACTCCACCGATGAAAGTGCCAATTTGGCTCATTGGGAAAAATTTATGGCGTTTTTTTTTAATTTCGGTCAATTCGTCAATTTTTGACAATTTTCATCCCATTTAAGCCCATTTAAGTAGCTTTTCCTGTATTCAAAATTTCTTGTGTTATCTTTATACGGCTCACAATTACTATTTCCACCATTAGAACGCATATTTTAACTGAGAAAATCAAAATTTTTAGCCTATTTTCATGATTTTTGCCCATTTTTCATCGATTTTCCCCATTTTTGTGCTGTTTTTATGCGCTTTTTTGTTGTCCTTGCGCAAACTTATCGACATAATTCTTACCGTTTTTCCTTTTTACAATATATTATGCAATATTATTGCCATTTCAAGGAACTCAACACACTTTTAAATACAAAAACCATCGTTTTTTACGCTTTTTTGGTAATGTGCGTGGACAATTAAAAGGAAAAAAGGAAAGTGTACTTTTTTAATTATTTGGGTTTTTTCCGTTGGCTACCTGCATGATTTTTTTACACAAATTTTTTTTACACAAACGCACACGAATCAGGTATATAGCCACCCTTAAAAGATGCGCCAATTCATAAGTACCTCTCAGTAAAATATTGAAACTTAAGTAGTATTTATAGATGTTCATTGATCGATTTTTGTCATTCAACAAGTGTCTCCGAACGCGTAAAGTACGATTTTTTTAAAGTGACGAAAAAGTAATAAAAGTATAAATAAAGTTTCCACTTTGAAGTGATTAATTTTTACGGTAAAAAATGGATGAATGCCTGAAAAACTTCAATCATTACTGTTATATGTGCGGAAAGTGGACCATTATGTCGTCTAAGAAAAAAATTACTGATGAAATTGCAACATTGTACGAGCAGTACTTCAGTATTCCAGTGATTCGTAATGTTGACTGGGTGCCTAAAATAGCTTGTTCATCGTGTGTAGCACGTTTGTATGATTGGCGAACAGGTCGACGGGAAAGCATGCCATATGGAATACCGATGATTTGGTCAGAGCCAGTCGACCACGAAAAAAACATGTGCTACGTATGTAAAAATAATGTTGTGGGTATGAACAGAAGAAAGGCGATGGAATATATTTACCAAAGTGTTCCGTCAGCTCAAACCACTCTTCCCCATTCTCCGCCAGTGCCTATCCCGAGAAAACCGAGTCCAACTGAAGAATACATCCCACCATCTTTTTTTTCGGAGCCAGAATCGAATTTTTCTTTGTATCAGCCATCAAATATTATGCCACCATGCAAACACATTGAAGTTACACAACAGCGCTTGAACATAATTTCAAGACAACTAAAGTTGTCACAAAATAAAACCATAATTCTTGCTCAACATCTTAAAACTGTGAACATCCCGTCACCAGAAGTTAAAGTGTTCGGTTCGCGTGGTCGACAGCATAAATTTCTACCGTTTTTTACTCGCAACGAAAACAATTCATTTACGTACTGTAATGATATCGATGGTTTGATGTCGGCCATGAATTACACGTACAATGCGGACCAATGGCGGTTGTTCATCGATGGATCGAAGAGCAGTCTCAAGGCTGTGCTGCTGTATTTCGATAATACAAAAAACTCTGTGCCAATTGCGCTTGCCGTGAAAACAAAGGAAACGTATGATTCCATGAAACTAATCTTGGATTCTGTTAAATACCATGAACATTGTTGGAAAATATGCGCTGATTTAAAAGTGGTTGCACTTATCTGTGGCCTTCAAACTGGTTACACTAAAAATATGTGCTACTAGTGTACGTGGGATTTGCGATATACACCACAGTATCAAAAACGAGATTGGTTACCAAGAACAAATCGTCTAATCGGGCAGCAGAACGTTATCCACGAGGAGTTGGTGCCGATGGATAAGGTATTGCTGCCACCATTGCACATTAAACTTGGGTTAATGAAGAATTTCATCAAAGCGTTACTGGTGCGTGGAAATAGATTGGCTTTTGGACGATTGGAGTACATTTTTCCACGCTTGAGTGAAGCGAAAATTAAAGAAGGTAAATAAATATTTGGAATTCTTTTTCCGCCAAACAAAGATGAAGTATTCTTGAAAGTTTTTATATAAAATCATATATTTATTTCAGGTGTGTTGAATGGCCCAGACATTCGCAAACTGATGAAGGATGAAGACTTCAACAATGTCCTTCAAGAAGAGGAACTCATCGCTTGGGATAGCCTGAAAGCAGTGATCGAAAAAGTTCTCGGCATTCATCGAGTGGACAATTGGCGTGCCATTGTTGATGATATGCTGCAATCTTTCGAAAACATCGGTGTTCGAATGTCGTTGAAAGTGCATTTCATGCATCACCACCAGGATCACTTCGAGCATCAGTTGCCGTCTGAATCAGACGAGCATGGGGAACGTTTCCACCAGGTATCAGCACAGTTGGAACACTGGTATAGTGGAAAAAAATTAGATTCACTTTTGGCAGATCTTTGCTGGAATTTGTTAATGGAATTGGAGGATAACGAATGATTTTCCATTGCTTATTTCTCTATTTCAATTGCCAATTTAAAATGAATTACATTAATACGGAGAAACACGCATTTCCATTAATTTTTATACCGAAAAAATGTATTCAACCACAAAAAATTTATTTAAATCAATAAAAACCCCGAAAATCATCCGAAAAAGCGTAAAAAACGATGGTTTTTTGTATTTAAAAAGTGTGTTGAGTTGCTTGAAATGGCAATAATATTGCATAATATATTGTAAAAAGGAAAAACGGTAAGAATTATGTCGATAAGTTTGCGCAAGAACTACAAAAAAGCGCATAAAAACAGCACAAAAATGGGGAAAATCGATGAAAAATGGGCAAAAATCATGAAAATAGGTTAAAATTTTGATTTTCTCAGTTGAAATGTGCATTCTAATGGTGGAAATAGTAATTGTGAGCCGTATAAAGATAACACAAGAAATTTTGAATACAGGAAAAGCGATTTAAATGGGATGAAAATGGTCAAAAATTGACGAATTGACCGAAATTCAAAAAGAACGCCATAAATTTTTCCCAATGAGCCAAATTGGCACTTTCATCGGTGGAGTAGTAGTCAGGGGGCTCATCCAAACACAACCATATGGTTTTCACGTTAGTACCACAAATTTCGTGTTAAAAACTTGAACAGTGTAATATAACAGTAACAGTCTGACCTTTGCATAGAACAGTTCGTTAATTATGTCTTCGCTTCGTGTAAAGTGCTAAAAAAAAATTCAACAAAATTGTGTTACTTGTAATATTTGTAAATGCAAGTATCATAGAATTTGTGCTAATGTAGAAGATGGTTTAGCTATTGGCCTTGAACAATGTAAATACATAGTGTATAATTGTGAGAGCTGTTTTGCAACTGCTTCTGATTTAGTTTCTTCAGTGAGTGATCTATCGAAAGAGATCAAAGAGTTAAAATTATTTATCTCACAACTTGCTAAATGTACCAACAATAAATTAACGGTTGCCGATGATTCTATATATATCAACGATCAAACAAGTGTTATTCCTTCTTCTTTGCTTTTATCTAATTCTACAAGTGATGTTGTTAATACTGCTTTGCCTTTACCAAACCAAAGGGGAATGTGGATATACATAATCCCAAAGGTGCTGTTACTAATATTGTGAATGATGAATCTGATGTTTTATCTACTGTTAATACTGAAACTGAACGTAACAATATGGACTGGGTAAATACATGAAGAAGAAAACCCAGAAAGGTTTTATGTGTTGGTAAAAATTCAAATACTGAATTGGATGTTATAGTGAAGAAAAAGTGGGTACATATATCCTCTTTCAAACCGAGTGTATCGCAAGATATTACACGTCATCTAAATATAGATAAAGAACATTTAGAATGCTTCAAGCTTGTTAAAAAAGATGCATGCTTTGAGAATTTAAAGTTTGTTAACTTTAAATTAGGTATCTCAAGTGCTTATTATAATGACCTTTTGAACCCTTCTTTATGGTCTTCTAATGTAAGAATAAGACCTTTTACGTTTTTTCGTCGTCCGTTAGGACAGAATCAATTGAGTTAATTGATGTAAAAAATAATAATTTTTCTTCCTTGCTTATCTTTTACCAAAATCTTTCGGGCATGCGCACTAAAGCTGATTCAATCTATAATTTTACATCCCAAAATTCTTTTGATATATATGTGTTTGTTGAGACATGGCGTAATAGTGATTTCTATGATGGTGAATATTTTAATCTTAGTGTGTTTCATATATATCGTAAGGACAGAGATCCTGTTACTGCCTCTAAAAAATGATTCTCTATTAATTGATCAAGTATGCATATTGGTTTTTGGTTCTAATAAGAATCTTCTTTTGTGTGTTTCATATATTCCACCGGACTCATCTAATGAACTATATTTAAAACATGCTGAAAATATAGTTGAATTATATGAGAATGGTGATGCTCATCATAACTTTTGTGTAATGGGTGATTTTAATTTAAGTGATGTTATGTGGACTAGTTTCCCCGATAGTCAGCTTCTTCTCCCTTGTAATGTAAATCGAGAATTTGAGATAAACTTAATTGATAGTTTGTTAAGCATTGGTATATTGGGCGTATATTTGATTTAGTGTTTTTGGATGCAGATTCTAAATGTTCTTTGCAGGAATATAATTTTTCGGTATCCAAGCCGAATGTACATCACTTTGCTTTATCTATTGAAATTGAATTTTATAAATATGAAAATTATGTTGATAGTTTAAATTTTAACTTTAATTTATGTAATTTTAATGAAATTAATAGTCAAATCATAAATATTGATTGGAAAGGTATTTTTCCCAAAATCTTGTCAATTCCTATGATATTTTTTTGCAAAATGTAATACGGATTTTATCGGAAAATGTTCCCTTATTACAACCAAGAATCCATAAATTGCCTTGGTATACCACGGGCCTCAAGAAATTAAAAAATTTAAGAAATAAATATCAAAAAAAGTATGGTGCCGCAAATGATGAAGGTGATAAACAGCGATGTACTCATTATTCTAGAGAATTTAATGTTCTTAATAAGTTTTTATATAAGCAGTATCTATTAGGTGTAGAAATATCTGTAAAATCTAACCCTAAACACTTGGTATTTCGTACGTTCAAAGAAGGGTACTTCATCATTTCCTTGTAGCATGACCTTCAATGGTGTACAAATTGCAAATTCACTTCGTGATACTGCGAATCTATTTGCCGATGTTTTTCGTAATAATTTTGTTTCGCACTCTCAAACTCCGAATGTGGAACGTTTTTCTAATAATTCTGCTTTCCTAGATTTAGGAAATCTTGTACTAGACATGTATGATGTTTTGTATGCACTAGAGAATTTAACTAATTCGAAAAAACCTGATATTGATGGCTTATCACAATTCTTTATTAAGAATTGTTCACATTCTTGTTCACAGAACCAAATTTGTTCATAAATAGTATGATTTGCCTTCTTTGATTTCAGTTCATATTATGTATGAACAAATTCATACCAATTATGAATTTTACCTTAACGTTCCATTTTAAAAATATCAAGTCAGTTTGAAAAATTTGTTGTCAACAAATGTTTTTGATTTTATATAAAAAGAAATTTCTTAAGAACTTTTTGGAAATTTAGAGGAATATGCAGATCAAAAGGTATGTACAAATATAATTGCAAAAATATATGTGTATGTTGTAGAATGTAAAACTTTTCTGAATGACCTTTTTTTATTCTCATTTTAGATAGGAGCTTTAGCAATCATTTGGGGTAAAAGATTTGAAGATTTCCATAGACCATGCATTGCCAACAACAATCTTAAATTATCGAATAGAAGCCTTTTCACTCGGATGCTTGTTGAATGGGTACTACCAAAGAGTATACATAATAAAGAGATTGGGGGACTCTCTATCACTGAGAAAGCATTTGTTCTATTATGTGCCTTGGAACAGGAACATACTCAAACCAATATCACCCATCAAACATGGCAATACGAAGAAGATTCTCCGAACATATCGCCAGGAAGAAAACATTTATTGCCGGCAATATCAATTTCGTATTCCGGAAGTTTCTTCCGTCGGAAACAACTGTTACACTAAAACAATACTTCCAGGCAATATGAAAGCAATAAATCATATGGAAGATAAAAGGGATATCGCTAAATAAACTCCCGGTACAATAAAAAAACGATTTAATTTTTTCATTATTAAATTTAAGCCTGAAAAACAATATCTGCATACATAATACATTGACCAGCTTATAAATTATCTTGATTTCATCTTAGCCGATTTTTCCCGCGCAATTAATCTTAACTTTTCACGAGTTTATTTCCTATATATCTTTTGATTGTTTTTGTACAAATTTAATTTTAATTTTTTCCAAATTGATAAAAGATTTCAAACAAATTTGCTTTATCTTCCAAATGATACAAAGGTGATATTGCCGCAATATTGTCATAAAAAGTTATGACAAAAGATAAAATTTTTGAATTACTTTTTTCCAAATATCGTCGAATTATCTTCCAAGTGATAAAAGGAAGACAATTTCAAAGTAAATACTACTTGATTATTTTCATTCAAATGAAATATCTTCTTGGAAGGTATCTTTTAAATGTTTGCAGGGTCATTATGTGCGCTCTTTGTATGACTCAAAACATCGATTGTAACCAGGGATGGAAAATAATAATTTAGTTATAAAAATCAAGAATGAAACTTTACTATGGAATTATACTATTCCAACAGCATTATAGCCCTAGATTATGAGTTTTAAACAACCCATACGTAAAAAATTGCTAAATAATATCGGAATGCGAAAAAAGGCTTTGGGGTTCAAAAAATTAATTAAAAGATTTACATTCTGCAAACGATGCCAAAATTTTCTTTTTTTGCAACTAACCACCAAACTTTGTTTTATGAAATGGGCATTATACTCCGTAGATTATAAATTTAAAAAACCACACTAAAAAAATTGCAAAATAATAGAGGAACGCGAAAAAAGACTTTGTGGCATAAAAAAATAATTAAAAAACCCAATCAGCGATTAACAGTCTGTAAATGAATACAATGACGCAAAAATTTTCGTTTTTGCAAATATTTTTTTCGCGATTTATTTATTTTTTTTGCAAACTAAGCACCAAACTTTTGTGTATAAAATTGGTACTATAGACCCTAGATTATAAATTTAAAAAAACCACACTTAAAAAATTGCAAAATAATCGCAGAAAGCGAAAAAGGCTTTATGGTACAAAAAATTAATTAAAAAACTTAATCAGCGATTTACATTCTGTACACAAATATATTGATGAAAAAATGTATCCTTTTTGCAAATGTAAGAGCGATGTAACATTTTTTGGTATAAGAGCCCGATTAAGTGAGCCTTTTCCATCCCTGATTAACCAGTCGGAGTTCGTTCCTGTTCCAAGCCGCCTAATATTTTTTCAAATAAAAATTATTGAGAGAGTTGCAAGGCCATTGGTACTACCATAAGTAAATTCATAAAAATCAAATTCTATTTGCTAGTTTTCTATGTAATGTGTTGTCCATATTATTAATAAAAGTGCACTTTTTGCAGCAAAAATATATAGACTGTGTTCCAATTTACATAAATATCATCGAAATATTGATTATATTGTTAATTTATTAAAAGAAAATGTTGTTTCATCTAAAAACCCATTATGTATGTTTTAATAATATGTATGAAGAAATTCATACATTGTAGGAAAAAGTTTTGGGGAAAAAAGTAAAGTATAATTCATACAGTTAATAAAAAAAATCATTCTATGTATGAACATTTTTTTCTGTGTTCTATTATTTAATGAGTCGTTGAAAACTGGTCAATTTATCCCTAAGTGGAAAACCAGTTGGGTTGAACCGATTTTTAAGGATGGTGTGAAGAATAAAGTAGAGAATTATAGGCCGATATGTAAATTATCGACTATATCCAAAGTATTTGAACACATTGTTTATGACAAGTCATCATTTTTGTCTAAGCGTTATATTAACACTTCGCAGCATGGTTTTGTCTCGGGAAGATCTACGACAACTAACCTTGCGGTATTTACGAAGTATTGTAATTCCAATTTGGAATCAGGATTTCAAGTTGATGTAATATATACGGACTTGAAAAAGGCTTTCGATCGGGTTTCACATTCTGTGTTAATTTTGAAACTTTCGGTGTTGGGACTACACTCGAGTTTATTGAATTGGCTTAAATCTTACTTAATTGATAGGATATGTTTTGTGAAAATAGAGAATATTACTTCTTACTCCTATATTGCTATTTCGGGCGTCCCCCAGGGAAGCGTGTTAGGACCGTTGCTTTTTAATCTTTTTATAAATGATATTCAGCTCTGTTTTTCACACAGTGAATTCCTACTATAAGCCGATGATCTAAAGATTTATAGTAAGATTTCAAGCATTAATGATGTACATAGTTTGCAACGTGATATTGATAAACTTGTAATTTGGACCCTTGAAAATGGGTTATCTTTTAATATTGATAAATGTTACCACATGACTTATCATAAATGTTTCTCACCCGTTTTATCGTCACATAAAATTCAAAATGTTACTCTTACAACAGTTAATGAAATCAATTGTAGTATGTTTGACTACTCTGTATTGCATACCATAAGCATGCAATACGATATTCTTTTATATGTCCATACTGCACTAAACTTGTATCGTGGGAATATGCGTAGTCAGCATATTCCACTATTGTACATTGATAATATTAAGTAGCATTAAGTATTTCATATTATTCAATAAAGACAGTCTCATCGCAGACATTAAAATAAACTGATCTAATTTTTTATTCAAGAAACGTTACATGGCGATCCTGCCAGGTCTGCCAAAGGCAGACTCGGGAAGGAAAAATAAATATTGTTTTAAGTTAAAAAAAAAAAAAACTATGTCGGAACAAGAACACTAAGAAGCTAATGGAACATCCAAAAAAAATATAGAAAGATAAAACAAATTAAAATTAAAGAAAAAAAACAGTAAAAACAAAAAAAAGTGAACAAGAAAAAAGTGAACAATCAGTAGTAATACCACAAAACTACACAGAACTTTTACCAAAGTTTTTTTTTTGGATTGACTTAATATTTGTTGTAATTTGCAATACTATTAATGATATTTCGCAAATAGTTCATTAAATTAATAAAAGTGTATTTTAAATTAATAAAAGTGCATTTTAAAAATGGACGGTGAATTTAATTTATCTAATACCATCGATGTCTATTTAAACATCGGCGAACAAATGTTATTGCCGGTAGCGAATAGCGATGAAGTACATCAACAATAACCATGTTGTCAACACAGAGCCAAAACTGCCTAATAGAATCAAGAAAATTTTCTCTATGAAACGTTTTTAGGCTAAGGGGTATCCCAGCAGAAAGAAGCGAAGATTTTTCAGTAGTGATTCCTTATTATTTTCATGTGTTAAATCTTTTTAATTTTATCAAGAAGTAAAATACATAAAATCAAGGAGAAAACTTGTTATTCACAATTTTTTTCACTCAATTTCCGTTATTTTTGGCACCAAAAAAACAATCCATAGAGAAAAAATTATTGATTCTATTAGGTTTTCTTTTGAATTGTATAAAAAAGGGATTTCTTATTGATTTCATTAGGCTACCTAATTGATTTTTTCAAAAAGGTTTCCCTTATTGATTTCATTAGGTTCCTATATGATCATGTGTAAATCATCTTCTTGATTTTAATAATAAGGAAATCTTCTTGACTACGTTAAGTTTTATTAGGTATTCTTCTTGATTTTTTCAAAAAGGTATTCCTTATTGATTTCATTAGGTTCCTATATGATCATGTGTAAATCATCTTCTTAATTTTTTTTAATAAAGATATCTTCTTGATTATATTAGCTTGCTTGTTATTTCATATAAATAAATCAACATAGAGACAATTTTTTGCGTGATCTTTTTCGTTTTTGTACGGCTGTGATATATGCATGTTTGTACATGTGTCGCCGCTCATAACTGTACTTCTTTGTTCTTTGGACTTAACATATTAAAATTAAACTTTTAGTTGAAAGTGAACAAGTGGGAAGTGAACAAGTCGGAAGAAGAAATAAATATTTGTCCACTAAAATAAAATAAAATTTAAATTTAATTAAAAAAAATTTATAAATAGTGCATCTGATTTAATATAATAAAATAAGTGTGTACATAAAATGTACGTAATATAAATAATTATTTTTTTTAAAAAACTTTCCACACCGCGAAAAACTTAAATAAAATGAAATGTAAATTTAACAAAAATAAAAGAATCTAATTATAAAAAAAGTGCATCTGAGTTAATACGTGAGCAAATACGTGTGTACGTACAATGTACTTAATATAAATCATTACTTTTTTTAAAAGTATATATATCAAATGAAAGATATCAAATGAAAGGTATGTTTGTGTAAATATTTATAACTAGGTAGTTGTAAGGCGGCTAAGGCGCCAGTTGTAAAATTTTATATACAGTGAGCGTCAAAAGTGAGTCAACACTTGTGAATTTGTTAGCTTCTTTCAAAGAACGATTACGAAGATTTTATTGTAAAATTCCTATAAAAAATGTATTATTTAAATTTTTGGATATATCTTACAGGTCTTTTTATTATTATTGTAAGAGTTATTCAAATAATCATATTATAATTGTTATAAACGAAAATATGAAATTTTCACAGATGTTGACTCACTTTTGATGCTCACAGTATATTTACGCTGATCACTGAATCACTGAAAAAAAAAATTTATGAAAAAAAAAATTTTATGGAAAAAAAAAATTTATAAAAAAAAATTTTGTTATAAAAAAAGTTTTTATAAAAAAATAAATAAAGTTTTTATAAAAAAAGTGATCAGCGTAAATATATATAAGATAATAATGTAAAATTGAATAATTATTAAATTTAAAAAATAGTATTTAATATTTTAATTATTGAAAGAGTTTTATGTTTGTTGGCTATTTTATGAAGTTTATTTGTATTATTTCAGTTCCATGAAAGTATTAATGGCGGACCAAAAAAGTTTAACTGAAGATATCGATCTTTTGCCTATTTTTAAATCATGGGAACTGTGCGATGAAATGTGTCACATTCTTTTCACTTTTGGAATTACATCAACAACTATATTAAAAAAAATGGAAATTGAAGACGTGGAAAATTTATTTAATAAATTGGACCAAAAATATACTGGGGAGCTAATAAAGTTCAAAGCAGGCTTAAGGGAATGGAGAAGGAATATTGTACGTACAAAATAACTTTTATGAAAAAAATATATTTTCTCTTAAGTATTGTTTCAGAATTTACCATTTATATGCGAAAGAGAAACGTTATCGGCAAATAGTCGGATATTGGAGTGGTTGGAAAAAATTTCTGACAGACTTAGTAGTTCACAGTCTACGGACTCCCCACTCGGTACACAGATGTCAGCAGAAAATTCCATATGTGGCACTAGCCTTATAAACCTTCTTAAAAGTACCGTGAAAGGGCAGCTAGTACTTACATTCCATGAAAAAATAAGTATATTGATTCAAAAAACCAGAAGACATTAGTTCATTGCATTGTTGAAAAATATGTTGGAAATAGAGCCAAATTAACCTATGCAGAAATGCAGCAATGGTCTTATGCTATCTGCGAAGTATTTACCAAAGAAAAAGCGGTAAACAATTTTTTGTTTTAATCAAATTTGATTTAATGTCTGTTTTTTAAATAATTCCGGTTATTCTAGGAAACATACTTTTTGAAACGAAAAGACGGGAAGAAAAATCCGACAGGAAAATTATTTTCTCGTTGGACTAATGTTGAAAAAGAAAAATTTGATAATGATCCTGCCACTGCGGAATCTCTTAAAGATTTGCATTGCGGTATGAATATTTCAAATTATTTAAAGTAACATATTTATACAATTATCTTTCTCTCTTAAAGATAAATATTTCGAACAAAAGTGCTGGTTGCAGCACAATTGCAGTCCATGGGATCAGGTAATTTCTTTCTGGAGGGAAACAAGGAAAACTAGAATTCGAGAGATACACAATGCCAGTTATTTGAACCATATTTTACAAGAATGGCCACGATACAATGATTTTTTAAGTTATGAACTTGTAAGTATTGGTATTTTATTATTTTTATTTTTTTTTTTTAATTTTCTTTAACTTTTAATATCTTTTTTATTCTGAAAAGATCGAAATAGATTTTGATTTTTTATACCCGGACAAAGCAAATAAATTATTCTTAAAATTGGAAACTTTTTATAAAAAGTTGTTTAACATTTTTGACGAAGAAATCAAAGACCGTGCATCAAGAGAATATTACATACAATATTTACGTAATGAAAATATTACAAAAGGTACAATGTTCTTTAAAATATTGACATATATAATATTTAACATTTACTAATTTTTGTATTTCTCTTCAGATTCTAAATATTGTGTATGTTCAATACTTCTTCATGCTTTACTACAACCACAACGTCTTAATAAAGAATATAAGCCTTCAATAGCAGATGCCAAAACAGATTTCGTCACCTTAATACCAACTATTAATGATATTCAGCCAAAAATCATGGAAATTGTTAAAATGTATGCAGAAAGAAGAGAAACACTTCAGCCAAGAATAATGGTTATTGGACCAGATTTTTAGAAAATTACCGAGTTTTTCGTATTTTGTGACGGCCTGAAGTGGAAGTGCGCTTCGTATATGAAGTGTGTAGATATTATTATTAAGTTATCTTACGTTTTTAAGACAGAATATTCCCCAAAAAGCAATCAAGTATGGTCATTTTTAGAGCAGTATTTTTTTGATTTAAAGTCTGAGGATTTTTCCTCTGTTGCAAATTTGTTAAGTAAATTAGAGTAATATTATCCTAATTTCTATTTTTTTTTTTAAATGACCGTATTTGCTTGCTTTATTTGTACAAAAAGCCATACAACTCCAAATGATCTTATAAAACATTTAAAATCATTTCACGGAACACCAACAATATATGAATTTCGATGCGTTCAACAAAACTGCGATCAAATTTTTCGTAATATATATAGATACCAGAACCATTTAAGAAAACATACTAAAAAATTTAGTAACTTACCAAACTTACCATCTCTGACGGATTCTGAATCTAATACATTTTCTGAAAATCAACTACAACTTTTACCAAACTTACCATCTTTGACGAATTCTGAATGTAATACATTTTCTGAAAATCAACTACAACTTTTACCAAACTTACCATCTTTGACGAATTCTGAATGTAATACATTTTCTGAAAATCAACTACAACTTTTACCAAACTTACCATCTTTGACGAATTCTGAATGTAATACATTTTCTGAAAATCAACTACAAATTTTACAAAACTTTTCTTCTTCATATCAAGAATCAATAATATCGTTCCTACTTAAGCTTCACTCTAATAAAAATTTTTCTCGTAACGACATAATTGAAATTCAAAATTCAGTCACACAGTGTGTTACAAAACCAATTTATAATATTATAACAACATTATTTAAAATCGATGAAAGCAATTCTTTACTAATTGAAGTTATGAATGCATGTTCTCAGCCATTCTCTGGTGTAAGTAGTGAATATAATTTTTTTAAAAAAATAGAAAATCTTAATCTGTATAAACACCCACAGAAATATATTCTTAGTGAAGAACTTTCCGAAGTCGTTCTAAACAACAATCCCACTTTGACATCAGCAAAAACAGAAATTACCCTTACAGACATTCCTTTTCAAATAAAGAAGTATTTTGAAAGCAAAGGAGTTTTTAAAGCATCCCTTCTAAATACAACACAATATTTAAAAAGTAATTCTTATTCACATTTTATCAACGGCGATTTCTGGAAAAATTCAAATAATAATCAATTTTATGAAACAATACCATTATTTTTGTATCTTGACGATTTTGAAGTAAATGACCCTTTGGGTTCAAAATCAGGCCAACAAAAAATTTGTGGTATATACTACAGTTTTCCAAGCATACCACACTTTCAAATAAGTAAACTCGCAAATGTATTTGTTGCAGGATTTATGAAAAGTCAAGATTTACATGATAATGGAATTGCTATTTCTTTAACACCCCTTATAAAAATATTGAAGACTTTAGAAGTTGATGGTTTACAAATCACTGCAGATGGAACTAGTTACAGATTGTTTTTTAAGTTGGCACAAATATTAGGTGATAATCTAGGCCTAAATACTGCATTAGGTTATGTCAGTTCGTTTTCAGCAAATTCTTTTTGTAGGGTATGCATGAGGAACAAACATCACACTCGCACTGATTGTCTACAAGTTTCTTCTTCTTTGCGCAATAAAAATAATTATAATCGTGATGTTTTACTAAATAATCCAGCTACTACTGGTATAAAAAATGTGTCAATTTTCAATTCCTTGCCATTTTTTCATGTTACTGATAATATTGCGTGCGATATAATGCATGATTTGTTCCTTGGGGTTTGCAAATACAATCTCTCACAAATTTTAAATTATTTTGTTTATAAAAAAAATTTTTTTGTATAGATACCTTAAATTATAGAAAGGAGATGTTTCAGTATGGGGAAACTGAAATTGGAAACATAAGTCCACCCATTCAGAAACATCATATACAGAACGCTTCCTTTAAAATGAACGCTAAACAGATGAAAACATTTTTCCACCTAATTCTTTTAATGATAGGGGATCTAGTAGATCCAAATTATATGGTAAATAAATTCCTCATTTTGTTTGTTAAATTGCTTGATTTTTTACTATTACCCAGTTACAATAATACAACATTAAATAACTTGGAATTGTTGATTAAACAACATAATGAAATGTATCAAGCATTATTTAAAGAACATTTAAAACCAAAATTCCATAACCTTGTCCATTATCCTACAATAATTAAAAAATTAGGACCTCTTAAATATTTATGGTCATTTAGGTTCGAGGCTGAACATCAATTGCACAAGCAATATGCACGCAACATTACTTCTAGAATAAATATCCCACTGACTTTAGCCATAAAGTCCTCTCTAAGATTCGCCAATTCTGTTTTAAATAACGAATTCTTTCAAAGGGAATTCTATTTTGAAGAAGTGGAGAACATTGAACCGATTAAGTATTCAATAAATTTGACAGATTTTCATTTCATAAGAGAACGAATAAAATAATTTTTCGAGGAATAACGTTCAAAGTTAATTATATAGTCACTGTAACTAAAGATGATGCTGTAAATATTTATGAAATAGTCGATTTTTTATGTAAAGAAAACAATATAAAAATTGTTGGTAAGAAATTTATAAACCTGAACTTTTCACAAAGATTTCAATCTTATTTGATCGGCAATGAAACCGAATCATATGCCGTAATCAACTTGATCGATTTAGACGGACCGCCGATCCATTTTTACTTACTGAACAATGGACTTAAAGTTATTCGAGTAAAAAAATACTGGTAATAGTACTTACATTTTATTATTATTACATTTTATTATTATTTTTATATTATATTAAATGTATTCCTTTGTAAATATAACATATAAATAAAAAAAATCAATAAAATTATCAAATAAAATCAAGAAGTATTATTTTTTAAAAAAATCAATAAGATAGCCTAATAAAATCAAGAAGAAAACCTTTTTGAAAAAATCAAAAGGTATACCTAATAAAAACCCTAAGTTTCCTTCTTGATTTTTTCAAAAAGGGTTTCCTTATTAAAATAATAAGACTTTCTTCTTGAAAAAAAACCATAGAGATATCTTATTGATTTTGTTCTATATTATTAGGTATTTATTAGACACTGTTTTTTCTGTGAATGAAACACCGACAACAGTATTCTTCTTTTCATTTTAAACATCAACAAAGCTGAATTTTTGCTTTAAACAAAACAGGGGTAACACGCCGAGTTACCCGAAGGAAGATGCTGGTGTGGCCAATACACCAGTCACCAATCATCTTCTCCTCATCATGATGCAAAAAGCCATAAAGCGGCTTCAACAAAGAAAACATCAACTACTTCAACTCATCCACCAACTCAACAAAATAGTAAGTTAAAATTAAGAATATTGTTTTTGTAAAACTAATTATAAAAAAAAAAAAATACAGTAAAGTATAAAATTAAAATTTGAACGAAAAAAAATTGAAAAAAAGAAAAATTATAAAATAAATTTAAAAAAAAAAAAACAAATTTTTGCAAAGTGAACATGTAAAAATAAAATTTTAAGTAAAAATAAAAATAAAAATAGAAAACCCTTTTACATAAGTGAAAAATTTTTTATTAAAAGTTTTTATTAAAAAAAAAAAAAAGTGCAAAGCTTTTATGAATTTAAATCAAAAGAAGAACTTTTCATTTATTTTTAAATGTTAATAAATTAACATATATTTAGTTAGATAAGGATTTTATAAATTAACTATAAAATCCTTAAATGATTTTATAAAACTAAGGATAAAATTTATAAATTTGGAAAGGAAAACTTTTATTCGCGGAGATAAACATTTTTAACTAGACATACGAATTTTATGAATAATAATTATAAATTTTTTTATAAAAACATAAAATTAGAAATTGGAATAAAAGAAGATAATCTTTATGGAAAATTGAAAATTTTTTTTGGAAATAAAAAAAAAAAAAAGAAACAACAAAATTTTTACTAACCAGCTGCTAGTAACTCTAGCAGTAATTTTTTTTAATTTTTGTCGACTGGGGTGATTCACAAGTGACCCTCCCACAGTGCGATAAAAATAAAACCGGTCTTCAAAAAAGAGACGACCGATTTATGCCATAGTAACCAAAATCTGTTTACCTGAAGGGAACGGATAGTGGATGCTATGACATAACTGAATTTTTTTTCCATTCTCTATACTAACATTGGCCTACTAAGGTAGGATAGTCGAAAATTGAAAAGAAAATTTTTTTTTACCTTCTTTGAATACAACTTCAAATGCCACAACCAGGGATAGAATTTTTGAGTCTAGCCTCAAAGCTCCTTCCGGACTTTGATGGCAGGGCAGAAAACCTACAGAGTTTTCTAGATGCCCTTGATCTTGTTGACTCTATTAAGGAATCACACGAGACTCTGGCAGTGAAGCTTGCGAAAACCAAATTAAAAGGTTTCGTAAGGAACTTAATTACTTCGGAGACAACTCTCCGAGAAATTTCCTTGAAATTAAAATATTCCGTGAAATATGAATCAGTCGAGCTTGCCTCGGCTAAACTTGCGAATGTGCGAATTCATATGCTACTAAAATTGAATCCTTGACAAAATCTTTGGAAAATGCCTATATTTCGGACGGAGTGCCATTAGAACTGGCAACTAAATACTCAACCCAGGCAGCGGTAAGGGCAATTGCCAAAAATGCTGCAAACGAAAGGGTGAAATTTATAGTAGAGGCAGGCAATTTTTCAAATTTGAATGAACTACTTGCCAAGTTCATCAGTAGTTGTACCGAATCATACGGACAACCAAATATATTATTCAGTAATGCTAATAATATTGGTAATAAATGCGTGGAAAATCGTAAACGCAAACGTTACTATATCATGAGCAAGGAAAATTTTTGCAAATACAATTCCGGTCGAAGCAGTAAATACAAATACCCCGACCGAGAAATTTTTGATAATGGTGAAGGAAAGCATAGAATTTCATATGACAATATTTCATATGATAATAATCGAATCGTAACCGACAGTGTTTCGGGAAACTAATATGCACCCCTAATATAATGGAAAATAGAATATACACCTTCAATCTATCTCTTTATAGTTACCTCTCCATTAGGAATACATTAAACGGAGAGAGATCCACATTTTTAGTAGATACGGGAGCCGATATTTCTATAATTAAAATCAGTAAAGTTCTTAACGAACAAATTGATGCGAATATAACGACAACTATTAGTGGTGTAGGACAGAGTTTAATAACTACACTTGGAAAAGTCGAAACGGATTTGAAAGCTAAAGATCTCCTTATAGCACATGAATTTCATGTTGTTCAGGATGATTTCCCAATTCCATCTGACGGAATAATAGGTATGGATTTCATACGGAAATATAATTGTGTACTCGATTATCAGAGCGACAAGGACTTGATTATTTTAAGATCTGGAGAATGTCCATATGATATCGCTTTGGAGATGCGGAATGCACCGCAAATCAACTCCATATCTCTTCCTGCAAGATCTGAAGTGATAAGACTTATCAGTATTCAGAGTAGTGAAGATGAAGTATTGATTCCACACCAAATGTTACGAAACGGTGTTTATATTGCGAGTACAATAACTTTGAAATCAATGCCACTCGTTAGAATTGTTAACAAAACAAACGAGAATATTATTATTTCAAATCCTCAAATACGAACGGAAAGTCTAAACGACTACGACATTGTCCAACAGAGCCGAGATTTTCGAAAAGATCGGGAAAAACTGGAATGATTGTCCAGAAATTTTCCTAAATTTGTCGAGGACAGATTAAGGAATATATGCTCTGAATTTGTTGACATATTTGCATTAGAATCTGAGAAGATAACTGTTAATAATTTTTATAGACAAAAACTCAGATTGAAAGATAATGAGCCCGTATATATGGAAAACTATCGCATACCACACTCCCATAAAGAGGAGGTTAATAAACAAGTGGATAAACTAATTAATGATGACATAGTCGAACCATCAGTTTCGGAATATAACAGTCCAATTTTATTAGTACCGAAAAAATCGTTACCAGGGACTGACCTTAAAAGATGGAGACTTGTCGTTGATTACCGAGGAATAAATAAGAAGCTTATAGCTGATAAATTCCCTCTTCCTCGCATAGATGATATTTTAGATCAATTAGGTAGAGCAAAATTTTTCTCCTGTTTAGATTTAGTATCTGGTTTTCATCAGATAGAACTGGAAGAAGATTCCAGGGATATTACATCTTTTTCAACGGAAAAAGGTTCCTTTAAATTTAAAAGACTTCCATATGGTATAAAAATTGCACCGAATTCATTCCAAAGAATGATGTCTTTGGCTTTTTCCGAGCTGTCGCCAGCCCAGGCATTTTTGTATATGGATGATCTAGTGGTAATCGGTTGCTCAGAGGAGCATATGTTGCGGAACTTAAGAGATGTATTTGGCATGTGTCGAAAATATAATCTCAAATTGCATCCGGTTAAGTGTTCATGTTTCTGTCGTGAAGTGACATTCTTGGGACACAAATGCACGGACAAAGGCATTCTGCCTGATGACAGCAAATTTTCGATAATTGAAAATTATCCAACACCTAAAAATGGTGATGAAGCTAAACGCTTTGTTGCATTTTGCAATTATTATAGGAGGTTTATACCTAATTTTGCTGAGTCATCGAGACATTTGACTAGATTATCTAGGAAAAATGTTTCTTTTGATTGGTCTGAGGAATGTGAAAATTCTTTCAAATACCTCAAGAGTCAATTATTAAGTCCGAAAATACTGCAATATCCCGATTTTACAAAGGAATTTTGTATAACAACAGATGCAAGTAAACATGCTTGCGGAGCTGTTTTAAGCCAGGAAAATCAAGGTATTCAACTACCTGTGGCTTATGCATCCAGAACATTCACAAAAGGTGAAAGTAATAAATCTACGATTGAACAGGAGCTAGCTGCCATTCATTGGGCAATTAAATATTTCAGACCATATATATATGGTAGAAAATTCTTGGTCCGAAGTGATCATAGACCTCTTACCTATTTATTCTCTATGAAAAATCCGTCATCAAAACTGACGAGAATGAGATTAGATCTTGAGGAATACGACTTTACAGTCGAGTATATTAGGGGCGGAGACAATTATGCAGCTGATGCGCTGTCTCGCATAGAATTCTCAGATATAATGAATACTGAGACTAATAAAATATTGAAGGTAACCACGAGACTTCAATCAAAAATGGGGAAAATTACCCCTGAGACTACAAAGGATAAAATTTTAGTTCAACCAAACGTCTATGAGGTGCTGAATGATAGCGAATTAAAGAAAAGTGTAAGATTATACACTAAGGATACCGCAATGAATATTAAAAAAGGGAAAAAGATAATTCTCAAAATGAATATACCTAACCTTGTTGCTAATGAGAAAATCGATTTAGATCAATTCTTCTCACAGCTTGAAAAGATAGCTGGTAATAACGGGATAAAGTTATTCCAAATGTCACTAGATGACAAATTATTTAAATATATAGGAATCGCGGAATTTAAAGAGAGAGGAAACGCTTCCCTCAATAATGTAAAAATAGCCCTCACACCTAAATTAAGGAAAATAACAGACAAGATAGAAAAGCGCAATATACTGAGAAAATATCATGATGATCCAATTTTTGGAGGTCACTCAGGTATAACACGGTTGACTAATAAAATAAGAAAATATTTTCGCTGGCACAAAATGACTAAGGACATCAAAAGATATGTCAAGTCCTGCGATCAATGTAAGAGAAATAAAGCACTGAGAAACGTTAAGGAGGAAATGATAATTACTCCAACGCCAGTGAAACCATTCGATGTTGTTCTGATAGACACAATTGGTCCATTACCGAGATCTAATAATGGAAACGAATACGCTGTAACTATGATTTGTGACCTTACAAAATATCTTGTAACGGTGCCAATACCCAATAAAAGTGCGAAAAGTGTAGCCCAGGCTATTATGGAACACTTTGTACTATTATATGGTCCAATGGGGAGAATTCTAACGGACATGGGTACTGAATACGTAAATCAAGTTCTTCAGGAACTTTGCGACCTCTTACATATAGAGAAATCAACATCTACAGCATATCACCATGAATCCATGGGTACAATTGAAAGATCTCATAGAACACTTAACGAGTATCTCAGATCATATTTGTCCTCTGACAAATCCGAATGGGACGAATGGTTAAAGTCTTTTACATATTGCTACAACACTTCGCCATCAACAGTTCATGGTTATTGCCCATTTGAACTGGTATTTGGAAAAATACCTACTGACTTTGGCGTCATGAACCAAGGCCAGGTGGATCCCATATATAATGTGGATTCCTATAACCTAGAAGTAAAGTATAGGTTACAAGTTTCGAATCAGAGAGCTCGGAAATTGCTTGATAAAGCTAAGAGAGCACAAAAGATCCTCTATGATAGAAACTTGAATAAAATAGGTATTGAAATAGGCGATTTAGTTTTGGTTCGGAACGAATCCGGCCACAAATTAGAAGAACAATTCAAAGGACCCTTCGAGGTTATAGATATAGATAATAGTAATAATTTACTTATAAGCGATGGCAATAAGTCCACCTTAGTACATAAGAACAGGATTAAGTTATACTATAAGAAGGTTAATATTTAAATTTAGTATGTGATGGCCACACATTATGATAAGTAGGGAAAAAGGAGAATGAAAATAAATAATTTTTTTTACTCTCCACCCATTATGATAAATAGAATAAATCTTTTTTTTCTTCACACATTATATTAAGTGAAAAAAAAATAATAAGAATAAAAATAAATAATTATTTTTTAAAAAAAGGGTAGGAAAAGGTACGCCCTAACTCCCACGTAGGATTAAAATTTTATAAGAAAGAAAAATTGATAAAAATATTGTTTATCAAATTAAGAAAAAAAACAAATTTAAATTTTAAAAAATTAATATTCAAAAGAATGATCATTGAATATTGATCATACCCAATTGATCATTCTTTTTCTGTAAAAGGGAGGTGTAGTATGTTTGACTACTCTGTATTGCATACCATAAGCATGCAATACGATATTCTTTTATATGTCCATACTGCACTAAACTTGTATCGTGGGAATATGCGTAGTCAGCATATTCCACTATTGTACATTGATAATATTAAGTAGCATTAAGTATTTCATATTATTCAATAAAGACAGTCTCATCGCAGACATTAAACTAAACTGATCTAATTTTTTATTCAAGAAACGTTACACAATGATTTAGGAGTCATTTTTGACTCAGATTTTTGTTTCAATAATCATTTAAATTATATAATTCCTAAAGCCTACTCTGTCTTTTCATTTGTCCGAAGAAATTCCGCGAATTTTAGTGACGCATACACTAAGAAATTATTGTACACAATGTTTGTCCGTCCAATATTGGAATATGCCTCTATTATATGGAGTCATTATGCAGCAACTCATGTGAACCGTCTGGAAAGGGTTCAAGTAAAGTTTATAAAATTTGCATTGCAGGATATATATTATCATGACCCAGTGCCATCATATATTGAACGTTGCAATTTTATACACCTTCAAAGTCTAGAAATTCGTAGAACAAAATTCATCGCTTATATTCATTCATGGACTTATTTGTGGTTCCATTGATTGTCCGCTATTATTGTCTTAAATAAATTTACGTGTACCTGTCTATTCACTTAGATATCATGAATATTTTTATATTAAAACGCATCGTACTGAATATGGGAAAAATGAACCTATCGATAGAGCTCTAGAATTTTATAATTCCTTAACTTATGATTGTCAATATTGTAAAAAATTTAAATATTGTTTATTGGATTTTAGTTTGAATATAAATGAATATAAGAAAATGTTATTAAATTTATCTTAAGGAAGAAAAATAAACAAATAGATTTAAGAAATAATAGATCTAGTCTGTAAGGATTTGTGTTTAAAGACTTAATAAATAAATAAATTATTACAACAGCAAAAAAACAAAATACATATCTACCCAGATTCCGAAGACGAGAAAATCAACAATAATGTGGTCGTTTGCAAAAGAACTAAACGGAAACATAATCCTATATCAAATACCCGAAAGGAAAACTCAGTAAAACGAATGAGAGGCCAAAAATATTTAGGATTTTCTACTGCTGATGGAGTTTCCAAACAAAATTCAAAAAGACCACCAAGAAAAATGGGAATTTAGTGTTCATCATCATTTTGCGGAAAAAGCAAATTAAGACACTGCCAAAAATTTGATCATGAAACCAGGAATTATATTTTTAAAATGTTTTGGGATATGACCTGGGAAGCTAAACAAGTATTTGTAAAAAGCCACGTCGTACAGAAAACCAAAAAAAATTGTACAGTTGAGGATTCAAGGAAACAGAACAGCTTTAAATTCACTTTAACCTACAACCAGGAACCTCTACAGGTATGCCGTTTCATATTTCTTTCCACTCTATCAGTAAATGTTAATATGGTAAAAGGTTGGTTAAAAGTCAAAGAACCAAAAATTTCATCATTTGATGCTAAAAGATCTAAAAATACAGTACATTTAAAAGAATATTTTGAACAATTAGATAAAATGTAAAGCCACTACTGTCGTAAGGACACAAACAAAATATATATCGGAGCAACATTTAAAACCAAATCAGTTATATATAAAGATTACTGTAATTACTGCTCAGAGAAAAATTTTCAGGCCGTTTCCAGTTTTTCATTTTCTAAATCTTTTGAGGAGAATTTGGCTTTGTTTATGCCTCGCAAAGACCAATGCGATCTCTGTGTCGGATTTAAGGCTAAACAAGTATCAGCTGATGAATACAATCAACACATTTCAAAAAAAAAATCGTGCATAGTACGAAAAATATATTGATAAAATTGCAGCTGAGAAAGGTGTACGTCACGTTTTTACAATAGATGCTGAAGCAGTAAAGCTGTGCCCCAATATTAATGCATCAGCAATTTACTTTAAGCAACGACTTCAGGTACACAATTTTACCATTTACAATATAGGCACTCATCAGTGCACAAATTATTGGTGGAGCGAAGTCAATGGAGATTTGTCCGCGTCGGTATTTGTTGTTGTTGTGGCTACCAAAACCGCAACCATTATTTATCTAATGCTCTATCCAATTTTGCTGCGGAAAATAATAAAGTCATTGAACAGAAGTTCTTAGAGAAAGGCCATACGCAAATGGAGTGCGACAGTGCCCATGCTAAGGTAGATATTAAATTGAAAAATCAATCTATACACTTGCCAATCGATTACGTTAGAATTACTAGAGAAGCCAGAAAGACTGTTAAAATTAACAATGAGATCGTAAAAAAGCCGTTTGATGCAGAATCTTTAAATTATGATTTCTTTAATAATTACAATGATGACAAACTTATGCGTTTTTCTTCCATTAGACCAGAACGAGTAAAATATAAATTAAATTTTGATACAGATCATATTGATCTACCTGTTCGTATTCAACCTTACACAGGACATATTGAACCAAAACCTCTATATTCTGGTACACTTTCAATTCAGCTAAATAAGTGGAAGAATTTGCATGATTTGAAGAGCGTAATACCACCAGAATACCATTATTTTTACGATAATTTACACCAATCAAACTCCAAGAAAATTTAAAAAAAGAAAAAAAAAACATTTTTTCTATAACTTTTTGTTTAATATTGTTTATTGTTAATTTTTTTATCTAATTTTATATTATTAGCCGTTACCTTAAATAAATCTCGTTTGAAACTGACAGATGACATAAATGAAATCAAAATAATTTATTTTTATTAAAATGCAGAACCCTCTATCTGATCATTTTCATACATACACATTGAATATTTTTGAGAAGCTAAACCCTCTATCATAAAGTCCCCAATAATGCTAAATTTTAAAAACCAATTATATCCCAATAAGCACATGGGTTTTAAAAATTCAAGTGCTTTAAATTTTGCTTGAAGTAAAGTATATTTCAAATTCTAGCATTTGAATATTTAACAAAAATATTTCAAACTTGAATTTTTGTTTCCCTTTTGCTGGAGTATGCTATTGAAATAAAATGTAATAAAAGTTGTATTCAAGCCTTGAAACTGGAAAACAGGGCTGGAATTGAACTTGATTTCAACTTGAATTCCAGTGAAATTGTTTATAGGGATGTGAGATTCAGTAGTTGCTTTAAAAAATATTGTAGAATACCGAATTTTAATAACTCAAGTAATACGCGAAAAAAACTGTTTTTTGGCTCTCCTGGTTATGAATATAGGCCCTCGATATGTTATGTTAATTTGTGTATATTCAATAGGGTTTAGAAAAAAATTTAATAGAGTTAAGAAAAAAAATTTATTTGGAAAAAAAACAAACATCGCAAAAAAAATGTTTCTGAGGAACAAATAGCGAAAAATTGTATTTAACAGATTTGGATTGATTGAAATTCAAAAATGATCCCAAAAGTATAAAAAATATTGCTTTATGGTACTTTAATATTAAAATTTTAAACTTTTTTACCCGTTTTACTTTTTGTTGTTGTTATGGTGAAGGAGTGATTTTGCACAAAAATCAGGGTTCGTATTTGCACGCACATGTGCGCACATTTTCGCACATCTTGCACTTGCACATGTGCAAATTTGTGTTTATACTTCGCACATGCACATGTGCATGTGCAAATTTTTGTTTATACTTCGCACTAGCACATGTGCATGTGCGCATTTGACTTTATACTTTGCACTTGCACATGTGCATGTGCGAAAATATTTTGCACTTCGCACATCAAGATGTGCATGTGCGAATGCTATCCGCACATGCACATCTCGATGAGCGATGTATGAATACAAATTCGCACATGTGCAAGTGCAGACTGGTACTTGCACATTACACATCAAGATGTGTATGTGCAAAATGTGCACACATGTGCGCGCACACGGATGCAAAAATTCGCTGAAATTTAAAAAAAGTTTCAATATCAGAAAAAAACGCCGAAACAAGAAAAAAATGCAAAAATTTTTAAAAATCGTCAAAATTGAAAAAAAAAACACCAAAAATCGCCAAAAATTTGAAAAAATACCAAAATTGAAAAATTTTGAAAAAATCGTCATATATTAAACGCTCTGAAATTCGAATTTAAAATTCTAATTTCTGAGCGTTTTTTTTTTTTTGGTTATTTGAATACACAGGTAATCCCCAATTTATTTTTATTCTGTTTGAATAAAGTAAAACTAAAAAGGGGAATCACCAAATTATATATGTTTTTCCCTATTTGTTTTTTTTGTTTTTGTCGCATTTATGTACATTTTTGGCTAGTTTATTTGTGAAATTTGATACATATTATTGGCAGTCTCTATTAAATAGTGAAAGTGTATCATTTAAAATGTTAAATAAACGTAAAAAAAACACTTTATCATTGGAAACAAAACGAAAAAAAACGTACAGAAATTAGAATAATTCAGAAATTAGAATTACCTCAAAAACAAAGCGGTTCTAATTTGCGAGCGTCTACTGTACTTGAAAAAATCATCAATATTTGAAAAAATTGCCCAAAATTAAAAAAAATAGTCAAAAATTATACAAAACCGCCAAAATTGCAAAATATCGTCAAAATTTTGAAAAAATCGACAAAATTTGAAAAAAGTACCAAAATCGTCAAAATTTCAAAAAGTCGTCAAAAATTTGAAAAAATCGAGAAATTTGAAAAATTTTGTAAAAATTTTAAAAAATCGTCATAATTTGAAAAAATTGCCCAAAATTAAAAAAAAAATCTTCAAAAATTATACAAAATCGCCAAAATTGCAAAATATCGTAAAAATTTTGAAAAAAGCGACAAAATTTGAAAAAAGTACCAAAATCGTCAAAATTTCTAAAAGTCGTCAAAAATTGGAAAAAATCGAAAAATTTTAAAAATTTAAAAATTTTATAAAAATTTTAAAAAAATCGTCAATATTTGAAAAAATTGGTCAAATAGCCAAAATTAAAAAAAAACGAGTAAAAAGGTTAAAGTCGGGCATGCCGACTATACAATACCCTACACCAGTCTGGTGTATTGTTTGGATCCGAAATTCGAATGGGTTAAAATGGGGCTTATGTCAAAATTTTCTATAATGTGAGTCAGCGCACCAAATTTCATTAAAATATCTTAATATTTGCGACCTGCAGTTTGTAACCAAGCCAGTTTTGGGGGGACCCTTATATGGGCACTAGGTCTAAACATGGACCGATGTTCACCAAAATCAATAGGCTTCGTCCTTGGGCCGACATAAGTCGGTGTACCAAATTTCATCAAAATATCTTAATATTTGCGGCCTGGAGCGTATAAACAGTATAATTTTGGTAGGACCCTTATATGGGCACTAGGTCTAAACATGGACCGATATTCACCAAAATCAATAGGCTGCGTTATTGGGCCAATGTAGGTCTGTGTACCAAATTTCATCCAAATATCTTAATATTTACGACCTGCAGCGTATAAACAGTATAATTTTGGTAGGACCCTTATATGGGCACTAGGTCTAAACATGGACCGATGTTCACCAAAATCAATAGGCTGCGTTATTGGGCCAATATAGGTCTGTGTACCAAATTTCATCAAAATATCTTAATATTTACGACCTGCAGCGTATAAATAGTATAATTTTGGTAGGACCCTTATATGGGCACTAGGTCTAAACATGGACCGATGTTCACCAAAATCAATAGGATGCGTTATTGGGCTAACATAGGTGTGCGTACTAAATTTCCTCAAAATATCTTTTTATTTACGACCTGCAGCGTATAAACAATATAATTTTGGTAGGACCCTTATATGGGCACTAGGTCTAAACATGGACCGATGTTCACCAAAATCAAACTTGTTCGTCCTTGGGCCAACATAGGTCTGCGTACCAAATTTTATCAAAATATCTTAATAGTTGCGACCTGTAGAGTGCGCACAAGATTGCATGGACAGACAGACAGACGGACGGACGGACAGACGGACATCGTTAAATCGAAATAAAAAAAATTCTGAACCGATCGGTATACTATAAGGTGGGTCTACGACCAATATTTTTTTGTGTTACAAACATCAGCACAAACTTATAATACCCTGACCACATAGTGGTGTAGGGTATAAAAATCGTCAAAAACGAGTAAAAAGGTTAAAGTCGGGCATGCCGACTATACAATACCCTACACCAGTCTGGTGTATTGTTTGGATCCGAAATTCGAATGGGTTAAAATGGGGCTTATGTCAAAATTTTCTATAATGTGAGTCAGCGCACCAAATTTCATTAAAATATCTTAATATTTGCGACCTGCAGCGTATAAACAATATAATTTTGGGGGGACCCTTATATGGGCACTAGTTCTAAACATGGACCGATGTTCGCCAAAATCAATAGGCTTCGTCCTTGGGCCAACATAGGTCTATGTACCAAATTTCATCAAAATATCTTAATATTAATACCTGCAGCGTATAAACAGTATAATTTTGGTAGGACCCTTTTATGGGCACTGGGTCTAAACATAGACCGATGTTCACCAAAATCAATAGGCTGCGTTACTGGGCCAATATAGGTCTGTGTACCAAATTTCATCAAAATATCTTAATATTTGCGACCTGCAGCGTATAAACATTATAATTTTGGTAGGACCCTTATATGGGCACTAGGTCTAAACATGGACCGATGTTCACCAAAATCAATAGGCTGCGTTATTGGGCCAATGTAGGGCTGTATACCAAATTTAATCAAAATATCTTAATATTTACGACCTGCAGCGTATAAACAGTATAATTTTGGTAGGACCCTTATATGGGCACTAGGTCTAAACATGGACCGATGTTCACCAAAATCAATAGGCTGCGTTATTGGGCTAACATAGGTCTGTGTACCAAATTTCGTCAAAATATCTTAATATTTACGACCTGCAGCGTATAACCAATATATATTTTGGTAGGACCCTTATATGGGCACTAGGTCTAAACATGGACCGATGTTCAAAAAAATCAAACTTGTTCGTCCTTGGGCCAACATAGGTCTGCGTACCAAATTTCATCAAAATATCTTAATAGTTGCGACCTGTAGAGTGCGCACAAGATTGCATGGACAGACAGACAGACAGACGGACGGACGGACGGATAGACGGACATCGTTAAATCGAAATAAAAAAAAATTCTGAACCGATCGGTATACTATAAGGTGGGTCTACGACCAATATTTTTTGGTGTTACAAACATCAGCACAAACTTATAATACCCTGACCACATAGTGGTATAGGGTATAATTAGACAATATCCCCAAAATTCCTAAATATCATAAAACTTTTGAAAAAATTGTCAATATTTGAAAAAATTACCAAAATCGTCAAAATTTCAAAAAGTCATCAAAAATTGGAAAAAATCGTAAAATTTTGAAAAATTGCCAAAATTGAAAAATTTTGAAAAAATACCAAATTTTAAAAAGTCGCCAAATAATTGGAAAAAATTGCAAAAATTGCCAGAATTGAAAAACTCGTAAAAATTTGTGAAAATCGACAAAATTGAAAAAATCGTCCAGGTATTAAAAAACGAAATTTCCAAAATTTGTTCCTCGAATTTATTTTTCCTTGTTCCAAAACCGTTGTCCGTTTTCATCTAACTCATTTAGTTTTCTAGATACGGGAGATATTCCAAATAAAAGCCTTTTCTCTCTACGAGGCTTAGTTTTCAAGAAAAACGCGATTTTAAAATGTAGCAATGCAAGTCAAAATCTAGTTTCGCTATCGGGGTATTGGTGGTGAGTTTTGAACTTTGGTGCAGTCAGTTTTCCTCTAGCTCTTCTAGTTTTAGAGGTATAGACGATTAAAATTTTATTTAAGCGATTTTCGCACTTATTTTTCTACAGATGACTCACTATGACTTTGTTGTTTCAAAACCGTTGTCCGTTTTCATCTAACTCATTTAGTTTTCGAGATACGGGAGATATTCCAAATAAAAGCCCTTTTCTCTCTACGAGGCTTATTTTTCGAGAAAGACGCGATTTTAAAATCTAGCAATGCAAGTTAAAATCTAGTTTCGCTATCGGGGTATTGGTGGTGAGTTTTGAACTTTGATGCAGTCAGTTTTCCTCTAGCTCTTCTAGTTTTCGATATATGGACGACTAAAATTTTATTTAAGCGATTTTCGCACTTATTTGACTCACTACGACTTCCCTGTTCCAAATCGTTTTCCGTTTTCATTTAACTCATTCAGTTTTCGAGATATGGGCGATATACCAAATGAAAGCCCTACCAATATCCCGATAGCGAAACTAGATTTTGAGTTGCATTGATAGATTTTAAAATCGCGTTTTTCTCGAAAACTAAGCCTCGTAGAGAGAAAAGGTGTTTTATTTGCAATATACCCCATATTTCGAAAATTAAATGAGTTAAATGAAAACGGACAACGGGTTTGGAACACGGAAGTCATAGTGAGTCATCTGTGAAAAAATAAAGGCGAAAATCGCTTAGATAAAATTTTAATCGTCCATATCTCGACGATCTTTGACGATTTTTTTGAAATTTTCACCATATAATTTTTTATCATTTCTAATTCTGACGATTTTCATGATTTAGAATTTCTGACAGTTTTGCCATTTTTGCAATTTTCGATTTTTTTTTTAATTTTGACGATTTTTTCTAAATTTTACTTTTTTTAATTTTTGCAATTTTTTCAAATATTCGCGAATTTTTCAAATTATGTCGATTTTGTCAACATATGACTATTTTCAAATTTTGAAGATTTTTCAATTTTGGCGATTTTTTTTAATTTTTGGCGATTTTTTTAAATTTTGGGTATTTTTCCAATTTTGGAAATTGTTGACGATTTTTTCAAATTTTTGACGAATTTTCAAATTTTGACGATTTTTTGTCCAATTTTTGGGCTTTTTTCCAATTTTGGAAATTTTTCAAATTTTGACGATTTTTTTCAATTTTGGCGATTTTTTTTTAATTTTGTCAAATTTTTCAAAAATTTTTTGACGATTTTTTCAAATTTTTGACGATTTTTCAAATTTTGACGATTTTTTTTCCAATTTTTAGGATTTTTCCAATTTTTTCAAATTTTGGAAATATTTTCAAATTTTGACGATTAATTTTTAACGAATTTTTCAATTTTGGAAATTTTTTTAAATTTTGCAGATTTTTTCAAATTTTTGACAATTTTTCAAGTTTTGACGATTTTTTGTGATTTTTTCCAATATTGTCGATTTTTTTAAATTTCGCCGGTTTTTTTAAGATTTGATCATTTTTTTTTTAAATTATGCAATTTTTTTAAATTTTAAAGATTTTTTAAATTCGGCGATTTTTTCATATTTGTCAATTTGTTTTTTTAATTTTTGACGATTTTTTAACAAGTTTGACAGTTCTTTTTTAATTTCGGCGACTTTTTTCAATTTTGGCGATTTTGTATCCATTTTTGGATTTTTTTTTAAATTATTATCGATTTTTTTATATATTGGCGATTTTCGACGATATTAGCGATTTTTTTGTAATATTAGCTGTTTTTTAATGCACGTGCATATGCACTTGCGCTTGCACATGTGCATGTGCGAATTTGTATTCGCACATCGCACATGGAGATGTGCATGTGCGAATAGTATATGCACTTGCACATCTTGATGGTGCGCACATGTGCGTGCATTACGAACCTTGACAAAAATACTTAAATTTTTGGTAAAAAAAAAAAAAATAATAATTTAAAGAATAGATTTTAAAATAGATTTAATAGAATTGCAAAATGTAGACCTTATCAATTTTTAATCTTTGCAATTTTTATTGGTTTTTTTTAGGTTTGGGTCATAGAGGGTAATGTGGATAGCGCTTGTGATAAATAGCGTTTTCCTATCTTTTAAGAATTTCACTGAATTTTGATTTTTTTTACTGTAACACCTGAACACTTTTTCATTTAATCATACCAAAAATCTTACAACACCACAAAAAGTATTAACCCTAATCGCGAAAATTATTTTTTTAAAGAATTTCATGCACGGTAAACAGAGCGTGCAATTAAAACCATTAAATTAATTTGGAGTAGATAAATTAAGGCAGAATGGGGAATTCACATTGCCGGCCAAAGTATTCCATATTACCACCTATTTTAGAAATAAAACATTTTGGGGTACTTTTGTTTATCCGCCTTTAATTTTTTGAGATAACATATTTTCAATGACACAGTTGGGAAATCAAATATAAATAAATTTATTTTAAAGGATTTTTGAACTTTTTAGAAGAATTAACTTTTGAGTTGTTTTTAATTTTTCTTTTATATAATTTTAGTTAATAAAATGAACTGAATTCATAATTAGAGATGACCCATTTACAGTCTAATTGTAAAAAGTCACTAAAATAGTATTTTTTTTTAAACAAATTGAAACATTTTATTATAAAATTTTTTTAGAATATTTTTCTAGCATATTTTTTTTACTTTTTAGCATTTTTATGCAAAAAATCTATCATTTTTTCCTAAATAAGTTTTGGCAACACTGAATCGGGCCTAAGTCTATGCTAAAATGAATAATATTAATGAAATTATTTCATAAAAGTAATGAATTTAATTCATTAAACAAATGAAACTTTCATAATGTTTATCTTAAAATTAATGAAAAAAAATTCATATATTCTATGAAACTTTCATTATAAAAATGAATCCATTCATTAAAATTGAATTAATGAAACATGTTTCATTAATACAATGAAACCGTTCTTTGGGGACTTTCCAATGAAAATTTCATTGAATTAATGAACAAATTCATTAATACTATGTACAAAATTCTATCAGTGTACACTACGAGAATTATCTGCAGGATATTAATGAGTTTTTACAAAAAACTAATTAAGTTTCAAACTTCTCATTGACTTAATGAAATTTTTCATAAAATGTTGTGAAAATTTTCATTTTACTTATTAAAAGTATGAAAAAGTTTCTTGAAATATATGAAGCTCTTTCATTAATTCTAAGAAATTTTGAATTTATTTTCTGAAGAATGAAAAATCTTATTAAAATTCGTTGAGCAAAATTCTCTCTGTGTAGAGTTTTTGACATGCCCTTGCTTCATTTTATAATACTAAAGTAAAAGGTTGCCTATCCTAACTTCTTGTTACAAAACTCATTACCGGGTAATACTAGAAGGTTTTTTGGGATCTGAATTTATGGCAACCTTTGCCGCAGAGTTCTACTTAGTGTTTCCAATTATTCGACATAGGCGGTTAACCGGTTAATGCATTATTCGAAAAATCGCTAAAATTGATTAACCGGTTATTCGGGTCGGTTAATCGAGAAAATTGGCGGTTAATCGATTAATCGTTTAATGCAAAATTAATGTATTTCCTTAACTTTTTATCAATTAAAACACACTTTTCATTAAATATTAACGTTACATACATATAAACACGATGTATTTAATAAAAAAGTTTTCATTTTCTAAGGTTGAAAAGTTTCGGAATCTGAGATTTTTTAAAAAAGGTCTGTAAAAATATTGCTAAATCTACTAAAATTTCGTTAAAGATGGCAGAAAGAACTGCTAAAACTAGCAAAATATTAGTAAGCTAAGAACAGCAAACCTAAAACTGTTACATATCGATTACTTAACGTAGATTTTTTGTTCAGAAACAAATTTTTAATCAATACTGACTAGAGTTTGCTGTTCGGTTTTATTCGAAACCGAAACCGCGGTTTTTCAAGCCTCAAAACCGAAACTCAAAACCGACAAAAATAATTCGGGTTTTCTTAAATACTTTAACCAATTAAAATAGTTTAATAAATTGCATCGGAGTGTACAATTAAAATCAGAAAAGATTCATAAAAGAACCCTAACACCTTCTGATGCAGCCTCCGAATAATGAGAATTATTGGAAAATTAATAATTTTCTGAGCCATTATGAGTCATTTATTATTAATTTTTCAATAATGAAAAAATTTTAATGGACACATAAATACGTGTCTAATATGTTTCATTTATAAATCCAAAATATGAGCACTCTGAAAAAATTTTTAATAAACTCATAAATACGAGTCTAATATAATTAATTTATAACTCAAAAATTTGAGTCTTTTACGAGTCAAAATTTCTGAGCGCTCAGAAAAATGTCGGCTGGGATATTATTGAATCTCGAATTTCAAATAGGGCTCAGCTCAGGGCTTAATTGTAACTAAAATTTTCTACATTAAATATTACTTTAAAGAATTTTTTATTTTTGGTATTACGGATAACATATACTGAGGCTTATAATTTTAGAAAAAAATTGCACCAACAACTCAAGTGGTTTAAGAGATATTGAGTTTCACATATTCAGTTCAGATTTTAACCGTGTATTTTTCAAAAAGTCCTTTTTCATAGTCCGCGAAATTTATGAAAATTTATACCCTTGAAAATACGGACAAAAGAATAAAAAAAATTTAATTCATAAAGCCCTCGAAACGGCGTTATTGCATATATTTGAGTGAGAAATTCAATTGAATTTTAAATAATAAGTATATTGTGCGTTTTAAACTATTTACGTTTTATACTTATTTAATTATTTAAAAAAATTCTATTATTAGCACAAGAAAACCGAAAATTAACCGAAACCGCGGTTTTTATAATTTTGAAAAACCGAAACCGATCAGATTTTTCGGTTTTTAGCAATCTCTAATACTGACTCAATAAAATTTAATATTGCATTTAAAGAAATGCTATACCTAAAGTTTTTTAAATTTTAATAAGATTTTTCCTAAACCTATGAAATTTTCATTAAGGCATAGCTAAAAAAATTTGAGTTCTCTTTGAGATTAATTTCAGTTAATTGAGAATACCAGTTTACTTTGTTGTACCTATCTTTTTCGTTACTAAGGGACATTAACAGTAAAAAATAACCTAAAGTTTGAGCGAACTTACTCTGAGAGAATTTTTTTTTTTTTTGCGTGTATGACATTTTTAATAAATAATATGAAAGTTTCATAAAATTTTATGAAAAATTGCATCAATTCTATTAAAAGTTTCAATATACGAATTCCAGTGAAACTTAATTGAATCAGTGTATAAATTCATCAATAGCAAATAGACAATTCTCTGAGTGTGCAGATACAGAAGTCAAATTCTATATAAATTAAAATTTTTTAATTATAATTTTTTGTTAACTTGAGGTAATTTGTTTTAATTCGAATTTAAACTCATTGAAACGGGTTCGGGTTCGATGTTGCTCTAGTGGAACATGTTTTAGAATTGATGTGGTTTTGAACCGATTATACACACTTTCTTAGGAAAAGTAAGAAAAGCTAGAGTTCTTACAGAATTAACATGTTAATTGTGTGACAGAGTTTTAAAACAAATGCATCCTTGTCTTTAAGGACATGGAGATATAATTTACATTAGTTTTAATTTTTAAAAGAATTGAAACAGTAATGCAAAATTGTCTATTGGGTGTTTTAAGAAGTTTTAAAAAACACCTTAATTTTGGCCTTTTGCTATGTTCTTAAGGCTTTTTTACAAATAGAAACTTTTATATATTTTTTTAAACATTTGCGCAAAATTTTATTAAAAATTGGGATTCTCTCAAAACATATGACGATATCTAAAGCCTTAAGAACCTATTTCACACGTTTTTTAAAGAATTTGATGCCATTTTAGTTAGTATTTGCTTTTTCTAAGCTTTTCTTGTAATTTTAACCGATTATTCGGGTCGAATAATTATTTGAGTTTTAAATTATTTGTTTCGACATTAACCGAAATAGAGGCGATTAATCGAGCAATCGGTTAATCGATTAACCGAATTGGAAACACTCGTTCTACTACATAAAAAATATCTGATTTTCATTAGGATCGGAAGGAACCCATCGGGATAGTTTCCTGGTTATAAACAACTAACTAAAACTTTAAATATTTTTTCAAGATGTTCGTATTGAAACCCTCTCAAATTTTAGACATTCTTCTTGTCAAATTATTTTTTTTTATTTAATTAAGGCCAGTTTTATAGGCAGAACAAAAATTGTTTTTTATTATAAATTTTGTTCTCAAATCGATTCTTTCTTTTGAAGCATATTATAGATAGTTGACAATAATAATAAAATGAATATATATAAAGTTTAGTCGATTTTGACTTTTGAGCTTAATTAAACATGATGTTTTAAAATTATGATAGATTCCCAGCAAAACTTACTATTACCTGGTAATAAGGTTTGTAAGAAGAAATTAAGGTATGTAACCTCTTACTTTGCTATTCCAACAGCTATTATTTTAACAAGGGCATGTCATTGGAGGTATGTACTTTACAAAAGAGGGCTAGGTAACAACATAAGAACATGTTACTTTAATGTTACATGTTAGGAGTTACGTAACCACTTACATAACCGATACTGAGCACAATACTACTTATATAACAGCTTAAAGTAAGGCCAAAAAAATGTGTTACAAACAGGTCTGAAATAACACATTAAAATTATGCGTTCACTTACTGTATAAAAATATATAATTACTTCTTACAAAAAAAATTAAAAAAGACGTTATCGTCTTGTTATTTTATAGATGCTAAAACGAAGCATATTCATATTTAATTAATATCAGATTAATATAAAGTTAACAAAAAATATAAAAGATATTTCAGTCAATATGTATAAAACATATAAATTATTTGTATCGAATATTTTAAATAGAAAATAACACTCATCTATCCTTATTTTGAGGTATTTGAATACACCATCGGTAATAAGTGGCTATTTCTATTAAGTGATCACGTATCACATTAAAAGTAACTCCTTATTTTACGGTTTTAAAATATCCCATCTGTAATAAGTCGCTGCTTTTATTTAGAACTCATGTTGTGTTACAAGTAACTCTTTTCTTTGAGGTGTTTAAATATATCATTGGTAATAAGTTGCTATTAGTACCCAGTAGTTATGCAGCACATTATACGTAAGACATTACATTTTAGTTATGAAATAATGCAATGGTAAGGGGTATGGTATTACCAGGTAATGTGTTCTGTAATACCAACATATTACCAAGGTTTTGCTGGGTTACTTAAATATTAACTAACAAATTAAGGAAAAAATTTACAAAAACTTTTAGTATTAAGAAAAGAAAAATTGGAAAGGAAATGTAAAGATAAAAGAAAGTGAATTTAAGTAGTTAAAAGTGAACTGTTTAAGGACAGGGGAATGAAGGAGAATTCGCACAACTATTAAAGAATATTTCTTTAATAATATCTATTTTATACTTAACAGGTTTGATATTGGATAGTGAATGAAGACGTGAAGTTGAAAAGTAAAGTGGCAGATTATAAAACATTTTGAGAAACTTGTTCTGACAAACTTGTAACCGACTGACAGACTGAGGGAGGGACGGACGGACAGACAGACGGACGGACAGACAGACGGACATCGTTAAAGCGAAATAAAAAATTCTGACCCGATCGGTATACTATAAGGTGGGTCTACGACCATTATTTTTTGGTGTTACAAACATCAGCACAAACTTATAATACCCTCTCCACGTAGTGGTGTAAGGTATAAAAAAAAGGCGGCCCCTACGTTCGGCAACAAATATATAAAAAAAATTTCTACTGGGTTTATCGAAAAACTTTATTTTTTAATAATTTTTTGCGAAATTTAATTTTCTGACATGAGGGTTGTAGCAACTGAGATCTGGTGGGTAACAGAGAACGGTTTGAGTGCATTCGTTTTTATTGTGCATTCATATCATGCATTGCTTTTGCCATGTATTCATTCAACAACAATAACTATTGCTATTTATACATTCATTGTTTTTGATGACTGGATTTTACGCATTATTTTTTATAATGCCAATACATGTCAAGCAACGAAATGAAGTGATGACGCATTGAAACAATAAAATCAATCACAGCATTCGTTTAGTATTCATTCACCTGTTGTTGTATTTTTTTTATTTAAATATGAAATATGTATATATTTTCTTATTTGTAAATGTTTAAGTGCAAAAATTAACACCAAATATATACTAAAATATTTAAAATATTTTATATTTTATTTAGAAAAAATGTTTTAATTTTTATACAATCAACATTGAGACCATTCGTAGCAATCGTTTTTATTCCCACCAATCGTTTTGTATTCGTTGCTTTTGTGAGTGTTAGGTAAGATTAACAGAAGACATGCAATGCAATGCATGGATTCGTCATACTCATTTTTATACCCTACACCACTACGTGGAGAGGGTATTATAAGTTTGTGCTGATGTTTGTAACACCAAAAAATAATGGTCGTAGACCCACCTTATAGTATACCGATCGGGTCAGAATTTTTTATTTCGATTTAACGATGTCCGTCTGTCCGTCCATCCGTCCCTCCCTCCGTCTTTCTGTCTGTCCATGCATTCTTGTGCGCACTCTACACGTCGCAAATATTAACATATTTTGATTAAATTTGGTACACCGACTTATGTCGGCCCAAGGACGACGCCTATTAATTTTGGTTGAAATCGGCCCATGTTTAGACCTAGTGCCCATATTAGGGTCCCCCAAAAATTATATTGTTTATACGCTGCAGGTCGCAAATATTAAGATATTTTGATGAAATTTGGTACACCGACCTATGTCGGCCCAAGGACGAAGCCTGTTGATTTTGGTTATCACCGCTCCATGTTTAGACCTAGTGCCCATATAAGGGTCCCCCAAAATCGCAAATATTAAGATATTTTAATGAAATTTGGTTTGCTGACTTACATGGTCCCGAGAACAAAGCCGATAGATTCTAGATAGAATCGGTCCATATTTGGACCTATCGCCGATATGTGCTATATTTACGATTTTCTCTTCTTTTATAATTTTATAGAAAATTTTGACACATGTCCCATTTTAACCCATTCGAATTTCGGATCCAAACATTAGTTGGTTCTTAACCAGACTGGTGTAGGGTATTGTACAGTCGGCATGCCCGACTTTGACCTTTTTACTCGTTTTCAATTGTGTCTGTATTGCTTTACTGAAATTATGTGTATTGACAACAATATGCTCATATTTTGTGATTGCATTTAAAAACATAAAATAATGCACTCAAACCTTTCTCTGGTGGGTAATTACTAGAACGGGATACCTGCGGTCAATGGCCCTTAGAGCAGAACACTGGTCTCTGCGAGAGAAAAACATCAATGTATGATACTTTAAGATCCGACTGTAAATATCAAAGATGTAACGAAAAATGTAAAATGGCAAAAAAATTTTTTTTTTTGAAACCTCCTTGCAAAAATACTTCATATTGGAGGGTGTACAGCGCATTTTTTTTGGCTGTAAGGTGGTACGCTCTAATGTATTTTGCTGGATCTAATTCGATCTGCCATTCTGCGGATAAAATTAGATCTAAGTTTATCCCCAAGGATAAACTTAAATATCATTTGCCCTCCCAATTTTGAGATATAAGTTGATCTTAGTTTATCCCCATGTATACAATGGGATCTAATATGATACCATTGGATACACCGAATTTTGAAAATTAATTGAATCAGCCACACACAGAAAACAGTCTCAGTTGTGGCCACCGAATTTGTTGCCAATCGAATTCGTGCGGTTACGACAACTATCTTTATATTAAATTATATTTTTCGTCGTGAAAGCCAATATTCGGTTGTCTAATTCAATATTATGTTCCACATAAATATTATTATGTTCTACAAAATTTGATTGAAATTAAAAAACTTTTTTTGCATTTTCTGGTATTGAACCCGGCCCTTCAGGTTAATAGTTCACACTTTTACCCACTGCACCGCAACTACTTTTAAATTTCTTAGCCATATTTACTGTTTATACATATGAATATTTTATTTTAATTAAAAAAAAAATATCTAAATTTTTGTCTTTTCCGGGATTTGAACCCGGAAATCCGGCGTACTAGGCCAACTCCTCACCCACTACACCACAAACACTTAATAATATTAATGACTAATTTTGAATTTATGTGTTTTATTAATACAGTATAAAATTCGTTTATCAATACCAATTAATAGTTCTGTGTGTTATCAATACAATCCACAATTCGGTTGGTTCTACAGAAACTTGAATTTAAGGTCATATTTGATTAGGATACCCGTATTTGTAGTTACCACTTTCGAATATTGAAATTTTTTTAAAAAAGGTTATAGATAACACCAGTTTTCTTATATATTCACTAAATAAATGGCTGCTTCTACTGCATAGAATTACTAAACTGATACTAATTTTAAAATTGATTGGAGATACCAATAATTTGTTAAAAGGATTGTTTTTTAGTTCATTTTCCCTATTTTTAATACCTAGTAAAATATTTTTGATTTAGTATTCAATTATAGGTAATTCCAAACAAAATAAAGTCCTGGCAAATTCATTTTAATGGTTTTGATCGAAAGCCAACCAATCGTTTTCCTGGGTGCAGATATTACAGAATATCAAATTGGATATGACTAGATACTTCGCCAGATCATTTTTTGTTTTACTCGGGTAGTTATTTATTTAAGATGTAGCATCAGTCCATGTTTAGATCCAGTTCCCAAATAAAGACCCACAAAATGGGTATGTTTGCATGCTCCGGGTCGAAAATATTAAAATATTTTAATGAAATTTGGTACATCAGCTTATGTCGGTCCAAATACGCAGTCTATTGACTTTGGTTAAAACTAGTTCATGCTGACACCCTACATCTTTCACCACCTTCCACTTCTTCTCTATCTCCTTTCCAAAGAAAGCAACACGTTAATTAATGGGAAGCATTTCCTGAGTGTTGATTTTCATTTTTGTAACAAAAAAAGTGCAAATATTTTAATGAAATTTGCTTCACTGATTCCCGTGGGCTCATGGACAAAGCCAATTGATTTCATGCGGTTCATATTTAGATTCAGTGCATTTTCGCATGCTATAAGTCGCAACTATTAAGGTGTTTCGATGAAATTCGGTCCACCGACTTATATCAGTCTAGGGACAAAGCCTTTTTATTGTGGTTTAAATAGGATCATCCAAAATTGGCTTTTTGCATACTACAGGTCGGAAACACAGAGATAGTTTAATGAAATATGGCACACATACTAAAATTTGTCACGCATATGGACTATATTTCCGATTTTCTATTAAATATACCTAACATTCGATAAAATTAAAATCTCTTACCCCTTGAAGTTGGTTTTGTTTGATAAAATTTAAAACACAAGTTCTTATTTCAAATTACAAATTTGATTTTTATAAAAATACAAAAGAACAACAAAGTGAATGTAAACACTAACAACAAAGTGAATGTAGTGGGACACTACACCAGTAACGTAAAAAAATTAGTAAAAAGGTTAAAGTCGGGCATGCCGACTATACAATACCCTACACCACTCTGGTTAAAACCCAACTAATGTTTGGATTCGAAATTCGAATGGGTTAAAATGGGACTAGGGTCAAAATTTTCTATAATGTGAGTCAGCGAACCAAATTTCATTAAAATATCTTAATATTTGCGACCTGCAGTTTGTAACCAAGCCAATTTTGGGGGGACCCTTATATGGGCACTAGGTCTAAACATGGACCGGTGTTAACCAAAATCAATAGGCTTTGTCCTTGGGCTGACATAGGTCGGTGTACCAAATTTCATTAAAATAGTTTGTAACCAAGCCAATTTTGGGGGGACCCTTATATGGGCACTAGGTCTAAACATGGACCGGTGTTAACCAAAATCAATAGGCTTCGTCCTTGGGCCAACATATGTATGTGTACCAAATTTCATCAAAATATCTTAATATTTGCGACCTGTAGAGTGTGCACAAGAATGCATGGACAGACAGACAGACAGACGGACAGACGGACATCGTTAAATCGAAATAAAAAAAATTCTGAGTCGATCGGTATACTATAAGGTGGGTCTGGGACCAATATTTTTTGGTGTTACAAACATCAGCACAAACTTATAATACCCTGAGCACATAGTGGTGTAGGGTATAATGACTAAAATATTCTCGAAATATGATACAAATTAGTTAATACAAAAAGTTGTATTTCGTGTATAATATCTATTAGATGGTTTAGTAGTGTTATCGATTTGTGCAGGTTTTAGGAGATCAACAGAAAAAGTTTTAACTGAGTTACCACATTGAATTTTAAAAGTGTTTCTGGTCCTCTCAATAACCTTAAATGGGCCATCATATGGAGACTCTAAACCACTAGGTCTAAGTACTTTAACAAAAACAAAATCACAATTTAAAAGATCTTTCGGAATAAAAGAACGAATGTTATTTCCATGATCAATGACTTTACTTCTCACTGAAGCAAAGTGATTTCTCAATTTAGTAAGAACCTCGTTTGGAGTTGTTGAACTATTTGAACTAACTACCAAATCACCTGGTAATCTTAAAGTTTGGCCATAAACCAACTCCGAAGGACTATATCTTAGTTCTTCCTTGACAGTTGCACGAATACCTAATAATATTATCGGTAGTTGCGTAGACCAATTCCTTACGTTGTTGCCGGCTTTCGAAGCAGTTTTTAATTGTCGATGAAAACGTTCAACCATACCATTTGCTGTGGGTGATAACAAGAAGTATAAATTTTATTTGTCCCTATTAACCTTGTCAAGTCACTAAATAATTTTGATGTAAATTTGGTTTTGCCGGTAAAAATAAATGTATGAAGAAAAAAATATTTTTTGCCTAAAATATTAAAAAAAAGTAATAAACAAAAGGTTATTTGATTTTTATGGTAGCGGTAACAAACATTTATTTTTACCGGCAAAACTGTTGAGTATATAGAAAAACGTTATATGAACAGATTAAAGGAATTGTAATTTTTAATTTTTTTAAAATTGTTTGAGCAAAATCGGACTAGTGGTTCTCGAGTTATGTCAAAAAAAAGATATATCTCGATTCCTAGACGTGACCCAGCGAAACGCCGGGACACGTATAACTTGTTTTTGACCGATATAACATTTCCCGTTGGTTTCATCCCATCCCGATTTTGACTGTCGCATAGTGTAATTGGATATGCTTCGGGCCACCTTGTGAACAGATCAACAATTGTCAAAATATATCTATTTCCATTTGAGACTGGAAAAGGCCCAACAAGATCCATATGAATATGTTCAAACCTACTAGCACGTATATATATTTTCTGAATGGGAGATCTGGTATGATGGTGAATCTTTGATTTTTGACAACTAACACAATTCGTTGCCCAAAGGTTTATATCTTTCCGCATTGAAGGCCAGAAATATTTATCTTGTATTAATTTTCTAGTAGCCCGCACACCCGGATGTGATAAAGAATGTAAGTTTTTAAAAATAGCTTTGCGTAAAGATCGCGGTACAAAGGGACGATTGATTTTACCTGAAATGTCACACCAGATTTCCGTATTAAGTAAAGGAATTCTAATTTTAGGTAAATTGTATCCGGAAGTCTGGAAAAAGTATCTGCCACAGTATTTTCCTTCCCATTTATAAAACGTATATTTGAAGGAAATTGTGCTATATATTCCAAATGTCGTGTTTGATGTGGTGATCTATCAGCTTTAGAATCTACAACATATGTAAGAGGCTTATGATCAGTGAGAATAATAAAGTCTCTACCTTCTAAAAAGTGCCGAAAATGTTTGACAGACGAATACATAGCCAAAAGCTCACGGTCAAAAGTTAAATATTTACACTCGGTAGAAGAAAGTTTTTTAGAAAAATAAGCTAGAGGTTTATTTTATAACAGCTCCAATAGCAATGTTCGAAGCATCTACTGCTAAAATAGGATCAGGAGAGCTATCAAAATGGGTTAATAAAGTCTTTTCGGAAAACTTTTGTTTTAGATTTTCAAAAGCCGTGTAAGCTGCATTAGACCAAACCAGCTCTTTGGTCTTTGTCTTAGATGCTCTTGTTATTAGTTCATGAAGTGGTGAAAGGTAAGTGGCAACCATTGGTACGTACATATCTGTGGTAATAATTTATTATTCCTATAAACTTTTGTAGCTTGGTTATCGAATTGGGTTTCTGATATGAAAGAATAACTTGCACCCTATTTATTGAGGGTTGAATTCCTTCAGCAGAAATCTGATAGCCTAAAAATTCTAGACTTGATACGCCGAAATACATTTTGAAGGTTTGATACTAAGCCCATATTCATCGAGACGTTGAAAAACTATTCTAAGATTTTCCAAATGTTGGGTTTCATTATGACTTGCTATTAATACATCATCGATGTAATTGAAAACAAAATCTATTCCAAAGAATACTTCGTTGATAAATCTCTGAAAAGTCTGTGCACTATTTCGGAGTCCAAAAGCCATACGAGTAAACTCAAACATACCAAAGGGTGTTTTGATAGCTGTTTTGTGTCATCTTCAGCCATGGGTATCTGGTGATATGCCTTTACTAAATCAAGTTTGAAGAAAATAGTCTTTCCACGAAAGTCTATTGTTAGATCTTGAATATGGGGTAATGGGTATCTATCAGGAATTGTTACGCAATTCAATCTACGATAATCTCCGCATGGTCTCCAATCATTTGGTTCTCTTTTAGGAACAAGATGAAGTGGAGATGAGATATGAGAATGAGATGGTCTACATATACCAGTATCAATCAAAAACTTGAATTCAGATTTTGCAACTTGTAATTTACGAGGATCTAATCTACTGGGTTTTGAAAAAGGTGGATTTCCTTTTATTTCAATTCTGTGTACTGTTGTATGTCTAATAGGTTTTAAATAATTAGGTTCGGCAGTTATTGAAGGAAATTCATCTAAAAGTTTAGAAAACTTGTCTTTAGGTTGTAATAGTCTCAAAGAATATATTTCCGAAATCCTAGTGATCCAATAACTGAAGAATTAGTATAAGAGTCCCTTATTTCTTTATGTTTGAGATCAATGATAATACCATATTTCTCAAAGAAATCGGCACCTAAAATTGGATTAGTAACATCAGCTAAAATAAATTTGAATTCAAAAGTACGATTTAAACCTAAATCAAGTTTTAAAGATTTGGTTCCAAATGTTCTTATGGTGGAATCGTTAGCCGCTGAAAGTATTAAATCTGATAGTTGTTTATATTTTTGAAATTTTGATGCAGGATTGTTGTTTATTAATTGAATCAAAGACGAAAAGACGACGTGATGTTCCCTCAAATATCCCTTTATTTGTCGCCGCAATAATGGGACGTTTTAGTTTAAATTTCGTGTATTAGGGTTACAAGCAAAGTCGCAGGGATAAATTCATTTTAAAGCCTTATTACCAAATTTTTTATGGTACCAGCAAAAGTTTCGTCTCCTAATAGCTTTTCCACCATTGTGTTTGTATGAGCCATTCTTAATTTCTGATACATCGATAGTTAATTTTCCTACGGTTTCTGCCAAGTTAGAAGTAATCTTCATTAAATTTTCAAATTTTTGGTCAGAGGAGAGAGAAACAGATGCACTGACTGAAGATATTTGAGATTTATTTGATAAATCATAAATTTTGTCAGCTAAAATTGACTTTTAATCCAATGGTAAAACATTTGATGCAGTTAGATGCATTTGAACAGTGGATGGTAGTTTTCGAATCCACAATTTCAGTAACAAATCGCTATTTATCAATGAATTATAACTCGCAAGTGTGCTTAAGCCACGAAAGAACTCGGATGGCTTCCGATCACCAATTTCTGATTCATTAAGTAACTTTTCCAAACGAAGATCTTCGCTCATAGAAAAACGTTCGAGAATTGTTTTTTAAAGTTACTATATTTATTCTCTAAGGGTGGATTGTGAATAACATCAATAATTTTAACAAGGACATCTTCGGAGAGAGAAATGACTACAAGTTGATATTTAGTTGTATCGTTTATAATGCCTCTTATAGCAAAGATCAGTTCGGTTTGAATAAACCATGTCTCAGGATAAGAAACCCAGAACTGTGGTAATTTAGCAGATATAAATGGTTCGTCAATAAGAGCGCTACAAAAGTTTTTTTTAAATAAAACAAAAACGGTTTTGGATATCAATGAAATTCTTTATTCCTGTGAAAGTACGTTCGATGCCATTATGTATGGAAATCGATCTCTTTTGCATGGCCACCATGGGCACGTTTGCAGAAGTCCAGACGCTGAACCCAATTTTCGACGGTATTCAAACATAAATCGGCCAATATTCGTACGAAGTTCATCAATCGTCGCGGGCTTGTTAGCATAGACCATAGATTTGACGTAGCCCCACAGGAAATAGTCCAACGGCGTCAAATCGCACGACCGAGGCGGCCAATCGACTGGACCATTTCGTGAGATAATACGTTCTCCAAACTTGGTTTGCAATAAATTGATTGTGACATTCGCTGTGTGGCTTGTGGCGCCGTCCTGCTGGAACCACATGTCCTCCAAGTCCATATCATCCAATTGGGGCCAAAAATATTCGGTTATCATTGATCGGTAGCGATTCCCATTCACAGTAACGTGCCGGTCTTGATCATCACGGAAGAAGTACGGCCCAATGACGCCGCCGGCCCATAAACCGCACCAAACCGTAATTTTTTCGGGATGCAATGATGACTCATGGAGTACGTGTCAATTGCTATCTGACCAATAACGCATATTTTGTTTATTGACGAAGCCATTCATTATGACGACCATAAATTGGACGTAGCGCTCTTAACGTTGAGGCCACTGACTCCGAATTTCGGTAGTAAATTTTAATAATTTCGACTCGTTGTTGGCTCGTATATCTTTCCATCATGAAATGGCGTCCCTGTTGAAGAACCCTTTATGTGTTGGGTTTGGTGTGTGTGTACTATTAGAGGAAAGATCATTATGAGGGAGTTCTGTTCGAGTATCATGAAATTCTAAATTTTCGTTAGAATTTACGTGTTCGTCGTTTTGTGTCATAGAACGCGTTATAACCATTTTAGAAATTTGTTATACTGGTAAAGGATTTACAAAAGGTAATTATGAAATATATCAATAAATACAATATCTGATATGTAGTAATTTATATATAATTTAATTTGGTGAGAAACCCTTTTATTTTTTATGAATAATTCAAATTAACTTATCTGTTTGAGTGAAATTTGATGATGATGAAAAAGTTCCAATTGAATTATTTGTTAGATTTTCGGCAACCTTCACTCTATTGGTAAGAAATTGATCGTTGATGAGATGGATTCTTGTTAATTATTCTGTCCGAATCTACTGGATGATAGCTGGAGAAATTTATGATATATAGATTAAATATGACAAATGCGAACAGGATACGTATTTTCAATAATTTAAAACCAATGTAACATATAATACAATGAAATATGATTTTTACACGGTTTTTGGTAATATAATATTGCGTTTTTTTATTGTATTATAATATTCAGCTATTTGTTGATGATTGAGATTTTAATTTATGTATGTATGTATAATACAATTACGATGCACTTCAAAGATGTTTCAATTCAATTATATATCTTTTGATATTGTTAAAATTTTAAATAATCTTCGACGTTAAATCGGTCAAATGTATGTTAATTTTTCGTATATTTATTTTTAGCAGGATCGCCAATGAAGTTGGTTTTGTTTGATAAAATTAATAACACAACTTCTTATTTCAAAATACAAATTTTTATTAAATTTTCATTTCCGGAAAATGTTTTGAAAGTACAAAACATACAAATTTGATTTTTTTAAAAATACAAAAGAATAACAAAGGGAATGTAAACACTAACAACAAAGTGAATGTAGTGGGACACTACACCCCTATTCTAATTTTGATCATCTTAGAGATAAATTTTAACAAAAGTCCATTTCACCACATTCCAAACATTAGCTGGCATTTAACTACATTTCCAGCCAACCAGCGTTATTTATTTATTTAATTGATTCCATTTCCTGTACAACAAAACTGTGTCTTATATTTATAGTACAGGAGCGTATTACGTTACAAAAAAGAATTCCCGAGTAAAAAAGTTTTGATATAATCATATATTATTTTATGTAATTATATATAGTAACTTATAGTTACATATGGCCACATATGCTTTTAAATTGAAGCATATATACTTTTATATAGTCATTTATTAAATATTTTTTCCTCAAAGGTTTTAATATTGAGACATATGTGATTTTATATTATTACATACTGGCCTACATATAAGTGTATGTGCTATATATAAGTACATAAAGTAACATATAAAAGATATAATTACATATACTTTTATATATAATTTAGTATGACACTACACATAATAATATAAAACTATATATGGAGCCATTTAAGAAATATTATATAATAGGTGTTATATATGATTATATATTGACGGATATGAACCCATATATAACTTAGTATGGTTTCATATCTACAATATTTCATGCTTTCTTTTATATATAACGATATAAAGTTCTTTATAAAATCATCTATAATTATATATCATCCCACATTAGCAATTTTTTCAAAGTGATTTTATATAAAAATATATAAGGTCCTTTTAAAACCGTATTGTATTAAATGTGGTTCCATATTAAAAATGATTTTGAACTAGTTTAAGATTTAGTAATTACTAGCGATTGGCGCATGACACGATCGTGAGTGAAGTTATTCACAAGTGATCGTCAGTAATAATTACTATACCAAAGTAATTCGCGCGTGAGCGTGAGAATATATAATTCGTACGTGAGCGTGAGTAAGAATATATAACCCGTGCATGATTCGTGTGTGAGTTTATTTTTTGCATCATGTGTTTTTAGAAATTTTGTTTTGCGTGAGAATTTTCTGATTGTGAGTAAGTTTTTAATATACTCATGTCTGCGTGAGTAAGACACGAAATGCTCGTGCGTGAGTAATTTGTTTTTGTTTAGGAGCGTGAGTCAAAATGGCTAACGCGCCCATAAAATTAGCAATACTGAAGCTTTAATATGGAATTCTCTATACTATAACGCACACTTGACTGATCTCTTATATCTTGGTTGTATATCACAATCCTATTACGTTAAAAATTTCAGTGTTGTTAACCTTATTTTAAAATTACTAAAAACAAATAGAAATTTGTTCATGTTTCATGGACTGTCATGGTAAATCTGGATAAAAGTAATGGAAGATTTATCGAAATTATAGGATATCCAGTAGACCTGGGGGTTAATCATTACATTTTGTAATTAATTACACATGCATTTACACAATTACATGTAATTGTAATTGAAAAAAAACTCAATTACAATTACAAATTATTTGTAATTACAATTACAAATTATTTGTAATTGTAATTCAAAAAAGAACAATTACAAGTAATTTGTAATTTGAAAAATGTCAATTACATTTTTTGGGAAAATAAATAATGACAAAAAGCACAAGTTAGGGGTAAGCCCAACATGACGTATTCTTTTTATACGCATCCATGCCTATGCAACCTATCCCAGTCAGATTTTTCTACAAAATTTTAACAAAAAACACTTTTTAATTCTAAATGTAATTGAAATTTGTAATTGAAATCACTTTCAATTACAATTACTAGTAATTTGTAATTGAAAATTTTCAATTACAATTACTTGTAATTTCAATTACAAATTACAAGTAATTGTAATTGAAATCCCTCAGGTCTGATCTCCAGATATTGTATATCTTTTTTTATTTAAAAATATAATTTTGTATATTGTTTGATATGGTCATATATATTATGGTAAAAATATAGGGTCAATATTTAGGTATAATTGTATCAAACTATGTCTACTTTTATAACATTTTATGTAATTTTATACAAAAAGATATAGTTTTATGTAATTGGATGAGGACAAAATTCGGATACAATTGTATCAAATTGCATAAAATTGTATCAAATTGTACCAAATTGTATACAATTGTATACAATTCGATACAATATGATACAATAAGACGTTCTCATTTTTCGGATATAATTATATCTAATTACATAAAAGATTATATATAATTAAATATAACTTTATATGGCTCCATATCATTTTTTTTTACTTGGGTTTTTATATTATTATTAATTATAAATTCACATAAACAAACTTAGTACAAATATAACAATATTGATAAGCAAAGAAAGAAAAATTATTTTAAAAAATTAAATAAAAATGTTTTGAAACTATTAGCATTGCTGTTTACTTGTTGAATTAGTGGAAGATTGTTCCAAAGACGAGCGGCATGTACAAAAAACTGCCATTCAGACATTAGGCATTGATCTCGAGGAATTACAATATTCCGGTTTCGTGGCGATTGGAAAAAGCGTATTTTGTCAAATAAATAATTGGGGATCCGACTGTTTATTATTTTATGCAAGAATGTCAGTGTGCGAATTTTTAGCAGATTATCCAGAGAGACACCGTAAAGATTATTTGAGACAGAGGAAACATGATCAAACCTGCTCAATCCATATACATATCTAATAATATTATTAAATAATACATTTAGTCTTCTATTGCTAACTGAATCACAGCTTCCAAATAATTCACACCCATACATCAGGGAGGGAATCAAGTACGTTTTGGCAAGTAATGCCCTTATTCTTAACGGGGTGAAATATTGTGTGGACCAGACAGCTCGTAGCTTTACATAAGCTTGACCAACCAGTGAGTTTATATGATCAGTCCATGTCAAGTTGCTGTTGAAAATTATCCCAAGGTTTTTCGCTGTGTTAACAATTTCAATCTTCTCGCCATTTATAACGATATCTTCAGAAATGGAGGGAATTAAACTTTTCTTACGTATCACAATACACTTAGATTTTCGCGGATTCAGACAGAGTCCGTTTGCAGAGGCCCAAAGGTAGATTCTGTTCAAGTCATCATTTAGATAGGATATGCCTGAAGCAATATTTTGAACTGGGCTACTTAAAGTGAGTTGCACGTCATCTGCGTATAAATGTATTTTACATTTAGTCAGTTGTTTTGGCATATCATTTGCATATAACAAAAATAAAAGTGGACCTAAAATAGAACCTTGACGCACGCCCCTAATAAGGGATAAGCTATCTGACCATACATCTTTATAAATACCGATTGTGTGCGGTTCGAGAGATACGATGATATAAGTTTAGTAGATGTGTCAGAAAATCTAAAAAAGTATTTAAGTTTTTTAATTAGTATATCATGGTCTACCGTATCGAAAGCCTTAGAATGGTCTAGAAGTACTAAAAAGTTAATATTTCCATTTTCTAGTCCTTGCCGTATATTTTCACTTACTTCAACAAGAGTTGTAACGCAGCTATGATTCTGACGGAAACCAGATTGCATACTGTTAAGCAAATTATGAGTATTAACATATGCAATCATTTGTTTATACAAAAGTTTTTCTAAAACTTTCGATAGAAAACATAAGATGGCAATGGGTCTGTATTCTCCATTCGACTTAGGTAATGGCAAAATTTTTGCATGTTTCCAGTTTAACGGATACATACATGACATTATAATAGTATTAAACAGATGAGTAAATTATTAAATTAATCAAGGGCAAAAGTAATCTTATAAATTTTGGGTATAAGTTATCACTACCCACTGCGTTTGATTTTCTTAAAGAGCACGTTGAAATAACGTCATATTGTGTAATGTAAGAAAATTGAAATTGTTCGCCGATTATCTCATTATCTGTATCTAACGTGTCTGGGGAAAAATTGAAAAAAGCGGGATTTGCTTGGATTACAGGGGTGTTAGTAAATGTTCTGTTAATCATATTTGTATCCACTTGGCAATCGATATTATTGTTTGCATTGCCAATTCCTATTTCACGAATAGTATTCCAAGTTTGTTGAGTATTGATTGCTGTACTAAACCGTTTGGAATAATATTCGGTTTTTGCATATCTGATATGTTTATTAACATTTTTTATGGCAACGGAATATTGTATTTTAAGCTCAGAAGTTTTAAATCTCTTCCACCTGGCGTATGCAAAATCCCTTTTGTGTATAGCATTCTTAACAGCGTTTGTAAACCAGGCTTTTTGTTTAGGTATTGTTCTTTTATGTTTCAGCGGTACAGTTAATTCAAAAAGATGTTGAATATTGTGCTCCAAAAATGAAGATTGCTCATCCGCGGATGTCATAAAATATATGTCACTCCAGGCAATGTAGGAGGAATATTCATAAATACAATTAAAATCTAGGTGTTTAAAGTCACGATAACTAAAACACTGTTTAACTTGTTGAACTTGAAAATTATAAGTTAGAAATATAAGGTCATGTTTAGAAAAACATGGCGCGGATATCTGATCATACAAAATTATGTTAGCAGTGTTAGACACGAGGAAGAGGTCAATCAGCGTGCTTGTTGTGGACGTATGGTGTGTTGGATTTATCATATTAACTGGAAAAAGCCCAAGCGATAGCATATTATCAGGGAGTGCCGTCTCCATTAAGATATTTGAATTAAAATCACCAGTAATGACTATATCATCATACTCTGAGGCAAGATTTTCTAGTGTAGAATACAAAACGGTTAGAGGTATTCTCTTATTTGGTCTATAAACGCAACCCACCAACAATTTTTTGCCAAATGATAAAACTTCAATAAAAATAAACTCAACTACTTGCTCAATTGAACTATTTGCAAAAGATGACTTGCAGCAAATTTTGCAAGAAGTACTATTTTTTTAAAAAAATGGCAACACCACCGCCGTGACCCCTTCTGTCAGATCTAAAAACTTTGTAGCCATAAGGACATATAAGACTATCGGGAGTTGATGCTACTAGCCATGTTTCCGAAACACAAATAACATCAATGTCGGAGTTCTCAAAGACTAATTTAAATTAATCGACCTTATTATTTAAGCTTTGGGCATTGATATAATGGCTAATGGCTAATTTTGACACCATGATCCCAAAGAGGTTAATTATTATCTTTTTTTTCTAGAAAATGCTTAATTAAAGGTTTCTATATCGATTTTCATATTGAATGGAAGTTTTTTACATTTTAAAAATTTAGGGTCATTTCGACCTCATGTGCCCATAAGGGTTAATTTATAATTTTTTATTACTATTTTATATATAAAATTTGGTGTTAAAGCACCGTAAGTTGTTTGAATTTCATGTAAAAAAACTGTTATACTCCATATAAAAAAACTAATTTTTCACGACAATGAGTTTCACGTGAAAATTGTGTAGACTTTGTTTTCAAGCAAATTTAATATACAAGACTATTATTTTTCTTGTGAAAAAGTTGCTCTTTCTGGTTATTGTGATTCTTGCTTGCTAATTGCATTAAAAAATTTTCATTTTCAGAATTTAAGTTATTATTTAAGTCCTTCAAAGTTTGAGTGAAAATTTTCCACGTGAAAAACAACTTACGGTTCTTAGAAACAACAACAAGAAACAACACATTGTTGTGATATACATCCAGGAAAAATCGAACAATTTCAAAAATTTCACTTTGGCAGAGTTTTACAAAATTTTCGGAAAACATTCTCTTATATCAGAATTAAAAGAAATCGGAAGTAATTTTGTTATAGCTAGCTAAAAACACAATAACACAGTACAACAAAATAATAAAAATTTGATGCATCGGGATTACGACACATCAATTCTAATAGACTTTGGGACGCAGATCACGAATACTAGAATTTTAAAGTTAGCTATAGTTTAGGAAATATTTGCAAAAACGTTTTTGTAGGAAAATTAAATTTTTTAAGAAACTTTTTGCAAAAAAATATAAAATTGAAAGTAATAACGCTATTTTTTGCAATATTTTAAAATTATGAAATATGCCCTTTAATTTGATATATTGCACGTTTTGACAGCTGGGATAATATTTCCTATATATGCATTTTAAATTGAAATTTCTCTTTTTTCACAATTTCGTTAATAATTAATCTGCATTCAAAGGAACACCCAGAAAACAGTCTCAGTTATGGCCACCGAATTTGTTGCCAATCGAATTCGTGCGGTGACGACAACTATCTTTATATTAAATTATATTTTTCGTCGTGAAAGCCAATATTCGGTTGTCTAATTCAATATTATGTTCCACATAAATATTATTATGTTCCACAAAATTTTATTTAAATTAAAAAACTTTTTTTGAAATTTCTGGTATTGAACCCGGCCATTCAGGTTAATAGTTCACACTCTTACCCACTGCACCATAACTACTTTTAGGTTTCTTAGCCATATTTACTGTTTATACATATGAATATTTTATTTTAATTAAAAAAAAACATAAATTTTTGTCTTGTCCGGGATTTGAACTCGGAAATCCGGCGTACTAGGTCAACTCTCTACCGACTACACCACAAACACTTATTAATTTTGAAGTCTAATTTTGAATTTATATGTCTTGCTTGGAAAACACATATAGTAAAAAATTCATTTACCAATACCAATCAATAGTTGTGTGTGTTATCAACACAATCCACAATTCGGTTGGTTCTACAGAAACTCGACTTTAAGGTCATATTTGATTAGGATACCCGTATTTGTAGTTACCACTTTCGAATATTCAAATTTTTTTAATAAAGGTTATAGGTAACACCAATTTTCTTGTATATACACTAAATAAATGGCTGCTTCTACTGCATAGAATTACTAAACTGATACTAATTTTAAAATTGATTGGAGATACCAATAATTTGTTAAAAGTATTGTTTTTTAATTCATTTTCCCTATTTTTAATACCTAGTAAAATATTTTTGGTGTAGTATTCACTTATAGGCAACTGCAAATAAAATAACGTCCTGGCAAATTCATTTTAATGGTTTTGATCGAGTTCCAACCAATCTTTTTCCTGGGTGAATATTTGATATTTGAATTTGTACTTTTAATAAGGAAATTGGCCTCGAACTGAATTAATAAATTTCTAATTAATCAATTAAAAAGGTCGAAAAAACAATTTTTATTTTTTAAATAAAAATTAAAAACCAACTTTTTAATATCCCGGGTAAAAATCTACATATATGGATTCATACAGGTTTAATGTATATTCGCGCATGATCATAAACACGTATGCTTTTCCATACATGGATACATAAATCTCCATACATGCATCCACATATGCCCACACATGTGCATTAACGAAAATTGAGGTAATATCTACATGTATGTATATTTATGAACATACACGAAGACGCATTAACATGTATGAGCATACATGCAGATATTAATCTCAAATTTCGTTAATACACAAGTATGGACATTAGGGCGGGTCGATTTAATAATCGCCCATGGCTCAGTGAAAATCGTATTCTAGGGATCAAAATAAGAAACTTTGCCGAAGGAACCATACCTCTAAAACTAAATTCTACTACCCCCCAACTGTTGACTTTTGTCCCGTAGGGTCAAGTTTTGAAAAATCCCACTTTGACCCATTTAGAGTGCCCCAATCGAGTCCAAATGTATGACCGACCCCCACTAACTTTGGAGAGCCGATCCACCCATGCCAGTGGCACACCCCTTGGAACTCCCCTGGGGGGTTCCCCATACAAACATTTTAAAAATACACCATTTTTGGCACTTTATTTTATTATTTTTTATTTATTTTATTTATTTTTATTATTTTATTTATTTTTTCTCTTTAGAAATTTATTTAGTCAGAACATATGTAAATGAAAAAATTAATTTAACTTAGTAATAGAAAAGAAAATAAAAAAATTACTGTTTGAAGTCTTTTTTGCTTTCAAGTCTGGGCAATTTCGCACGGCTCTCTAATGTCGTCACCATAACAGCCTCTACATTTTCCGGTATAACTCGTTTGGAAACGCTAGCTAGCAATTGAACGTGTCGTTCTGTTGCAGGTCGTAAAATAGGTTGTGTGGGTTTTTTAAGCCACCACAAGACACAGCTGCATGTCGTAAACTTACTTAAGCTAAATCGGTTACCGGTAGAATTGAGCATAAAATTATCATAAAGGATTTTCCAGAAGTAATAAAAGGCGCACTTGGTTAACAGAATTTGTGGTCAGATTAACGTTTAATTTACATGTAAGTACTTTATGGGCAGTTTTGACAACAAAATCGGTTACAGGTAGAATTGAGCATAAAATTATCATAAAGGATTTTCCAGAAGTAATAAAAGGCGCACTTGCTTAACAGAATTTGTAGTCAGATTAACGTTTAATTTACATGTAAGTACTTTATGGGCAGTTATGACAACAAAATCGGTTACAGGTAGAATTGAAATTACCATTTCATTCTTATTACCTCGTCTCCTAGACCATATATAACGCAACAGTTTTTGTGAATGCATTAAGTCGTTGTGAAGAACTCGAAGTGTGAAGTGCTAATTTGAGATAAAAAAATATTAAAAAAAAAATCATTCCAAATCAAGAAGTTTACAATGAATCCACCATCCTCTACACCGCAAGATGAAGCAATAACAACATCAACAACTATCGAAAACCCAATGAGTCATATACCCAGGCATGATGTTACTGTTTTTGGTGTGTCTACTGATTTGACTGATCTTAATTTACCAACCCATCTGGATATCTTGAGATATTATTTTTACTTGAGCGAACAAAAAAAGTTGTCCTATAAAGCATTCACTATTCAAGTACAAGATAAGTTGATTGGAATTTGGGAAAAACTTGGTATGGAAATAATGCTGAAAAAAAGTGTATGTAATAAATTGAATAGATTACTTGACAAATATCAAGAGCAAATCAAGAGAAGAAACAAACCCCAACAATTTACAGAGTATGTAAAATCTCTGGAAACAATTTTTTTCATTGGAACATGTAAATGCGATTTGAAGGCAGCTCCATGTGCATGCGGTTTGGTTCCCGAACGCCTCAAAGAGTTTATGCACGATCAAAATAATCAGAGAAGTCTAACAATGGATGGATTTGCGATGGAAATTGAAGAGCAAGGAGCAACGTCTATGTCATCAATGCCAACATACCAAGATCCCGATGATTCAACATACGCACCGCCACCGGTTCAAGAAGATTTGGATATAAGCACAAGTTCACAATGCACACAGAGATACGATTGTTTTAACTTTGCCTTGGTATGTGACAGATTTGGCGTGCCTGATAGAGTAGCATCAGCATTGGGAACAGCTCTTTTCCAAGATTTTAAAATGAAAGATATCCATGGCAAACGGTTAGATGATACCAATTTGTTAGCATTTTCATTCGATGGCAGAAAAGATGATACTTTAACGAGAGATACAATTGATGAGAAGTATCATACTAGAATGGTAAAAGAACCTCATCTTGTTATTTTGAGAGAACCGAATTCTGAATTGATTGGTTACGTAAGACTGGAACATGAAACCGCTGAATACAAAACAACCAAATTAAATGATTTTTTCAACGATAAAAATATATCACTGGATGCATTAATTGGCATATGCACTGACGGTGAGCCAACAAACACTGGCCCAAACGGTGGAATTATACGACGATTCGAATTGCTGTTAAAAAGACCATTGCATTGGTTCGTTTGCCTTCTACACTTCAACTAACTTCCGTTTCGGCATTTGTTTGAAGCTTTGGATAAATCAACCAGCACTGGACCAAGACCGGCAACCGGAAAATTGAGCCGTCAAATCGAAACTTGTGAAACTCTTCCGGTAAGTTATTGCTATCACTCATTTATTATAATTGTCAACCGTTTTTAATTGTTTTATTTTTAATTTTTAACTCTACACACAGAAAACAGTCTCAGTTGTGGCCACCGAATTTGTTGCCAATCGAATTCGTGCGGTTACGACAACTATCTTTATATTAAATTATATTTTTCGTCGTGAAAGCCAATATTCGGTTGTCTAATTCAATATTATATTCCACATAAATATTATTATGTTCTACAAAATTTTATTGAAATTAAAAAACTTTTTTTGAATATTCTGGTATTGAACCCGGCCCTTCAGGTTAATAGTTCACACTTTTACCCACTGCACCACAACCACTTTTAAATTTCTTAGCCATATTTACTGTTTATACATATGAATATTTTATTTTAATTAAAAAAAAAACATCTAAATTTTTGTCTTTTCCGGGATTCGAACCCGGAAATCCGGCGTACTAGGCCAACTCCTCACCCACTACACCACAAACACTTAATAATTTTAATGACTAATTTTGAATTTATATGTTTTATTAATACAGTACAAAATTCGTTTATCAATACCAATTAATAGTTGTGTGTGTTATCAATACAATCCACAATTCGGTTGGTTCTACAGAAACTTGAATTTAAGGTCATATTTGATTAGGATACCCGTATTTGTAGTTACCACTTTCGAATATTGAAATTTTTTTAAAAAAGTTTATAGATAACACCAATTTTCTTGTATATTCACTAAATAAATGGCTGCTTCTACTGCATAGAATTACTAAACTGATACTAATTTTAAAATTGATTGGAGATACCAATAATTTGTTAAAAAGATTGTTTTTTAGTTAATTTTCCCTATTTTTGATACCTAGTAAAATATTTTTGATGTAGTATTCAATTATAGGTAATTCCAAATAAAATAAAGTCCTGGCAAATTCATTTTAATGGTTTTGATCGAAAGCCA